>JAJTUV010000603.1:0-465000 GCA_021653895.1 Mastomys natalensis | reverse complement strand
AAATCCTGCTCTGAAGGAGACCGAGGCTTCCAGAATTCATCATTTGTTAGATCTTGTGGTGAGACCACTCGCTCTTGGTGTGTGACATGGACAAGTATCTATCCACCCCATACAAGGCGCTGATGACAGACAAAAGAAAATTATTCCATTTGAATCTAGATTGGGGAACCAGAGAGTTTATTGGTATTACTTACAGAGTGTGGGTAGGGGAAGGGCCACTTACAGGAACATGGGTACCCAAACCTCTCTGCATCGCTGAGTCCCACTCCACCATGGATGATGACCTCATGAAAGCTGCATCATGGAACCCACCCATCACTCCCTCCTGCATCCTAGCTACACAGGCTCTGGTGGGGAGGGGGATGCTAGAGCCAATAGGTTTTGTGCAACTGGGAGGCAGGAGGGAGTAGTGGGTAGACTCCCAGGTAAAGGTCTGAAGATCCGCATCCTTCTGTTTAGGAGAGTCAACAGACCCATTTCCTCCACCACAGGCCCACCTGGCAATGCACTGCCCTCATTCCGTCACCATGACTACAGAGCCTGGGTTATCTCTGCTCCTTGATGGCTATGGGATGGTCTTGGTATGCCCAGAAGAAAATGCCGTACTACAACAAATACTGAGATGGACTTCCCTTAGATCTTTCAAAGTGCTTTCCTATGTGGTGGTTTTAAAGGAGATATGTCCTGAGGTTACAGTATGGGACGGGACAGAGCCTCCACCTAGAAGTCATACAGCAAATGAGCTGATTATAGGCATTAGTAACTTTTCTGATGCTGCAACCAAAGTACTCTACACAGCAGGAACTGCAGGCTACACAACGTGGCACTGGACGTGGATGGTAAATGAATGTCCACATGGTGGTGGATCGGGAACTAGAGGCTGGAAGTCATGACCTAGTTTCAAAACTTAGGCTCCACTTCCCAATGGCTCCACAATGTGTCTAAATAGTGGCACCATCTGAGGAACAAGTATTCAGAACATGAGCCCGTTGGAAACATTCTAGGTTCAAGCCAGAGCAACTGAGAGCCGTTTGTCATTTGTTATGGCCTATCTGACTCGGGCAGACATCGTGGGACTCCCAGACGCTGACTCGCTCTGTTCTCCCTAATCCTAGAAGATGCAAAGTGTTTTGCTTTGTGTATGGGTTTCCTTTGGGGTTTAGGAAGTGACCCAGGGGGAACAAGCTGGAGGGTGACTCACAATCCTTGATGGCAAACCAAAGACTGCTAAACCCAGCCTTTCTACCAAAGAGACAGCATCCCAGAGTAGACTAGAGCAAGATTTCCTGGGAGGCAAGAATTTGAAAGTCCGTGGGAGGGGAAGGTCGAAGAGCAAGGCTAACCTCAGGAGACAGAAGAAGGCAGTGCCAGGGAGAAGGGTTGGCTCTGCAAATGAAGGCACATTCCTCCAGGAGATTCAGTGTGAAGAGAAGGCAGTGTGAGAGCATGTTGGAGGTCAGATAGACAAGTGCCTGACAGAGAGAATTAGAGATCACTGGAAGCAGCAGCTGAGAGGAATGGAATTTACTTGGGTGACCTTTGACCTTACCAGGACAGCTCCATACAATTGAACTTACCTTACCGGAAGTTTGAAACTAGAGTCCAGTGCCTGTGGGGCCTACTCACTCTTCATATTCCTGCTTGATTCCGTGTGAGGGGCAGCTCTCTGACTTGCTTGGCCTGTAGCTGTGCCCCTCCGGGCTCTGTTTCTGCTGTTATGGGCTGTGTGTCCCTCTGTGTTTCTGCAGCCACACTTCCTTCTTATAAGAACAGCTGGATTAGAGCCGCCTTACTTCAATATAACTATTTATTGGCATCTGTAAAAATTCTAAACTCAGTCACAGTCAGAGGCTCCGGGTGGACATGAATTAGAGGCAGGGTGGGGACAGCTCCTTGCACAAAACAGTGAGTGAGAAGAAAGCTGAGGGACATGGGGGCCTCTTAGACATTCAGTACATGAGTCACATAGTACACAGTACACAGGTAACCAAGTCACCCCTGAGTAAGACTAAGGAAAGACAAGGCAAAAGGATGTTTGGCTTAGACACAAGCAGAAAGTAATGCAGTCCTAGACGCCTCAGGGTTTGGGTGGTCTCAGTAGGTTCAATGAAGGGTCTTATTTAGGAACAGGGATAAGCAGGGTTCTATAGGACACTAACTGTGTGAAGCAAGGGATCACACTGGTGCTCTGACAGGAGCTTCTGCAGCAGGCCTGCTTACGGACTCCCTAAAGCTGAAAGCATGGCCTGGCAGGTATTGACTGGGGCACTCACAATGATATACCCAGACCCTCAGACCCCACATGGCTATGCTCAGTCAGGACATGCTTGTTACAAAAACCCAGGTGACGTGTGAACTCCTTAAGATGTGACTCACACTTTCCTAAGGCTCCTCAAAGAGTCACCTCTCTTCCCAGCCACCTGTGCAGTTCAGACAGTTGCCCTGAGAAGCCCTCAACCCCTCTTCTCCAAATTCCAACATCTTTAGCCTATCCTCACCAGGCACAAGTAGCTGGTCCCAAGCGATCACTGCGCATTCCTTCATGGTGCTTCAGTCTGGGAGCCTGGTAGACCAGAGTCATGAAGAGCCAGACCTCAGAGCCCTAAGCTGCCAAGATTCTAATGTTTTTCACACCAGGGAGGAAGAGGCATGCACTGGGGGTCATCAGAGGACAGCAATGAGAACACAGGAGGAGAGGTCTGGCTCACTGGAGGATAGTGAAGATGCAGGCCTGGATGCTGGATGGGCTTCTGATGGATGTCACAGCTACCCAAGTGATGTTATGTTTGTAGACACTCATGTTTCAAGGTCGGGCCTTCTGCCCACATTTATGGGTGCCAGATTACAACGTCAGAGTTCCGCCAACATGAGTCTTTTCTTAAAAGTTGTTCTAATTCTTCAAGAGAGGAAGTGCCTCAGCTGTGTGATCAACAGTGGGGCAAGAGGGAGAATGAACAATAGCCTCTGACTGGAAAGAGAAAGGTCATCTTTCTGAAACCACCAGAACGTAAGATTTGATGCTCTGTGGACCCAGATAAGGTCATAGATGCCACTGTCTAGGCACAAATATGCATCATGGCTTTGTAGAAAGGATACAGGGACCAGCATCCTGAGCTGAGCCTCTAGCAAAGTGTTAGCCCTTGGTCACCTGCCACATGGGAGTGGTGGTCCCACTCAAACCTGGCAAAGCTGAGAGAACTAAAGGAAGCAGAGCCAGCAGTAGGCCTTTGAGAATGGCAGCTGTCAAATCTGATGGGAGAGTAACGGAGGAGCCTGTGTTGGCAGGGGGACTTAAATAGTATTTATACCTCACATTCCTGAAGGCTGGAAAATGAAGGTCATGGTGTGGGCAGGGCTGGCGCCTTCTAGCAGCTATGAGGGAGAATCCTTTTCCTCTCCCAACTCTACTTGGCCACCTTTGTGCTTGCATGGTTTTCTCCTGTATACTGTCACGGTCTGGATTTCTCCTTTCCCTAGGACTCTAGGACCAGGGACCAGCCTAATGCCTTCATCGTAACCCATTACCTCTAAACAAGGCCACATCTGAAGTGCTGGTGTGGGGTCAGGACATCTACATACAGATCCCACCCACAAAAGGAACCTTTAGGTCTCATAAGAAAAGGGAATGTTAGACCACACAGAAATTTTACAAGCATAGAGCCTGCGAAGGACTCCCCCTTCTTTTGAGCAGCCCCAATAGAGGGGTTCAGATTGGGAATGAGGTTCCCTGAGACCCACTCCTGATGGAAGGAATGTGTTGCTTATCCCCCCAGGACTTGGAGACATGGCAGTCTCTAACACCATCGGAAGCAACGTGTTTGACATCCTGGTGGGCCTTGGCATCCCGTGGGGCCTGCAGACCTATGGTTATTAATTATGGATCCACAGTAAGTCCTGCCACTTCCTGAAGAAGGGATAGGTATGTTTCAGAGGGAGGGGCAGGCTCTCTCAGTTCCAGCCTGGAGTTCTGAGGAGATGTGCTACCTTTTGTCCTTTGCATCCACTTTCTTCGATGGCTTCTACAACAGCCTAGTCTGCAGGAGGAAACTCATGCTTACTACATGTTCCTCAGTGTCTCTTCCTCTTGCATAAGCCCACCGGCACCTGTCCCCATCCTGGGCCACTTCCTGATGAACCAAGTGCAGACTTGTACCATGGTTCCCCATTGGTCATAAGGCTCTGGGCATCCTGCATGCATCAGCAGGAGCCCTGTCTCCCAAAGGAGAGAATGAATACTCTGAAGGGGGGCTTTTAGAATAAACTGGTAACAACTCAGAGATTTTGGCCCGTGTGCTTCAATTTCCAGGTGAAGATCAACAGCCGGGGTCTGGTCTATTCCGTGGTGCTGCTGCTGGGCTCTGTCGCTCTCACTGTGAGTTTTTAGCGTTTCAAAACGGGAGCACCATGCAACTTCATTTCATCCAGCTCAGCCTGGCTGGGTACATCTCTCTGTTGCTTTCCCTCCAGGTGAGCAAGCCAAGGACATGTATAGACTTAAAGATACCCCCTAAACTTATTTTATTTTGTCAAGAGCAACTTCAGCCACCATGGTACTTCATCCTGAGCAAGGAAGATGTTACCAGAGGACCTGGGAAATGACCTTGGTCAGTTAAAGCCTGACCAAGGACCTGAGTTTGAGTCCCAGAACCCATGTAATCAAAAAAAAAGGGGTCATAGTGGTGCACAGTTGTAATTTCATCTTAGGGAAAGCAGAGACAGGCAAGTCTTTAGGGGCTGGACATCCATCCTAGCCAAACTAGAATGTTCCAGGTTCAGTGAGATACTATATCTCAAAAAGAAGGTGAATAACATGTGAGGGATGACAGCCATGACTATCCTCTGGCCCCTACACACACCCACATACGTGAACAACACATGTACCCACACATGTGCATACACACCAAAGATATCACTAAGGTTGTCATGTCACACAACTGCATTTCAATTCTTTCTGACTAGTCCAGGGAGAGAGAAATTCTCCACACCCGCTGAACTGACAAATGGGGGACATGACAGTCCTCAGGACAATGTGTAATGACAATGAGGTCCTCCCTGCTCTCATGCACAGACCTATGCTGTGCATTTTATAACCACGGTATTTTATTTAATCCTCACCTGATGAGGAAGGTATTATTAGTCCCATTTTGCAGAAGAACTCAAGGCTCAGACATTAAGCAGAATTGGGGTACGAGGCCAGGTTGTTCTGTCTTTACAGAGCTCTCTGTTCTGTGGAGGCAGCTGTGGTCCAGCCAGGGAAGCTTTGATTCGGGGATAAGAGCTAGGGCTGTGGGGGTGGGGTAGCTTGTTCTCCCAACATATGTAAAACAAAGTGAGGCTCTAAGCAGAAGTTTACCCAGAATGGCTCAAATGAGCCTGGGAAATCTGCTGAAGAGAAAGATTATGATGCCAAGTTCTGAGGCAAAGGGGAAGACCTGATTTCCTTAGAGAAGGGCCATGGTAAGAACATGTTGCACCCCAAGGAAGTGACCTGTCTCTTAAAGGAGGGCCAGTGCACAAGAGTGACTACTGTGGATTCAACCATGTCATGGGACAAGTCTTAGAGTCTAGTCTTAATTGGACCAGAATCTTGTCTACATTTTATAGAAAGAGTTCTACAGTCCACACTGTTATTGTTTGGTAAAAATGTCCTTTGGATCTCTTAGCTCCACCCAGCCTAGCTCTCCCCCTATCTCCTACCAGGTCCTTGGCATCCACCTCAACAAATGGCGCCTGGACCGGAAGCTGGGTATCTACGTGCTGGTCCTCTATGCCGTCTTCCTGTGCTTCTCCATAATGATAGAGTTTAATGTCTTTACCTTCGTCAACTTGCCCATGTGCAGAGAAGACGACTAAAGCTGAACCGTTGCCCAGGAAACTGTTGTGGCCACCATGATGCTGGCGTCCTCTCTCTTTCTCCACACAGGTCTCTACTGCCTTGGCAGCCACTGTCAATTCTTTCACGAGCTGTAAGGAAGGGCCACCATGGTCTTTGTCTGGTCATGGACCAGGCTGATGCCATCTGTCCCTGCATGACAGGGTTCAGTCATTATTTGAGCAGCTCCACAGACTCTTGGCTACCAGCTGCAGGGATGCATCGGGTCTCTTCTCTCTTGCACACTTTAGTCAAAAGGACTTCTGTGTGCTGTTTGTCTTTCTGTTACATGGGCAGCCTCAGAAATGAGTCAGTCAGTGAACACGAGTGCAAAGTAGGGCCAGAGGCAAGTGTCACCTCTGGGCCTGGAGAAAGCAGACTATGTTACCATGACTCTGCTGGGAACACCGGAAACTTGGAAGAGACAAAGCATCAGCCTGTAGGGGCTTTCAACCACTGCAGTTATAGGAAAAATAGGAAGAGTGGAAATGTAATTTCCTAATAGAAGAGAGAAAAGCAAGCGAATACTGTTATCCTTTTTATTGACACATTCAGAAACTGAGCAATGAAATATTAAAAATAAAACGTCACATATAGATCATCATACTTGAAGAATATCATTCCACACAAAAGGATCATTAACAGGGAGCAAAAAGGTGACCCTCAGAGAAAAATGAGTCCTCTGTGTGTCATCCCACGCTGGCTCCGAGGCCATTTGGTTTGGAATATAGAAAAGGTGGAAGACCACCCAGAAACAGGTGCTAACCCAGAGACACAGTGGGGAATATAGTCACGGCTACACATTTCAGACCTTACGATGCCATGCCCTGTCCTATCAGGCTTGTAACTTCTCTGTTAATGATCTGCTACAAAACTACCCCATTGAAAGACACAATGTTTATATTGTTTATATGCCCAAGCAATTGCAGAAGTGATGGCTAAGGACACGAGAAGAACGTCAACAAATCACTCTCTCTGGTTAGCTGAAGCCAAGTATGAAAAACATACCTTAGATTTTTAGAGCTAAGTCTTTTCAACTTCAGAGTTTGCTATAACAAGCAAGGCCAGGGATGGGAGATGGACCCAAACATAGGAAAATATGAAACAATGTTTGACTGCTTTGTAGCTCTGAAATCTCTGCTTAACGGATTCATGATTATAAACCATCCCTGGGTTCTAATGGGAAAGCACAAATTAATTTTATATAGTGAGGTTTTTATTTTTTTAATGTTTCTATTGCAAAAGTCTATCAGATCTGATGCACTTTGAATACTGAGATATTTTGCACAGTAGAAGGCATGGGGATGACCCAGGGTAATGAAAGAAGGGTTTTTAATGATTTTAATCTTGGTGGCTATGGTAAATCCAGCAGCCCAGTCCTTCTGGGCCCACGGTGGAATCTGTAGCAATGTCCTCTGGATTTCAAGGAGCAAAGCATTCAAGCTTGTGTTCCGTGAGTTCCCTTAGCAGAACTGCATTGAGACCTCGCTCCCATTACCAGCCTTCTGTTCCGGTTCACGTCAGTATTAGTAGCTCGACTAAGTCAAGGTTTTGTTTTTTGTCTATCTGGATAAGGTCGGTGGTCTTCAGAGTAAGGCGATATAATTTCCCTTAAAAAGAATAGCTAATAAACTGAGGTAAGGAGCCTAAAGGTACCTCAGTGTACATTCAGCGCAAGAGGCTTCAGAGTTGATCTACTCCCTAGTAGCTCATACACCACCACGCGCGCCACCACACACACACACACACACACACACCCTTTCACAGACGCATGCTAGTTCTGAGTGCTTCTGTCTCCCCTTAGAGCCTCCTAATTCTTTGTAGTGTAAGCATGGGTTATTCTCTTTTCATCAGCAATTGATATCAAGTGACTCTAGTTTAGCTTCAGAATGTAGCAGAGCTGAGGCTAAAAGTGCCCATCACCCCTCCTGCTCTAGCTGGTGCACCAGATTGGCCAGCCTGGCATGGTGGCATGATTTGCTCTGAGTTGGGGGTGTGACTCTTACTTCTTGGGTCAAAACCCCATGGAATATTTAATTTACCCAGAAATTTTTCAAAACACATTCTATACCTGCCCTTGTTGAATGCTCCTGTTTTTTTTCCCGAAAAAGACCAAACACTATTTTTTAGATATTAAGGCCCAGTCTACAGTGTCTGAGGGCCTGCACTATGTTTTGAGTCTCTGTATCTTTGAGTAGCTTTCAGAGAACATCCCTGTAGCCTCCTTCTACTCCTCAGAATCTTCTGGAAGCTATATAGTGTCTCACAACTGCAGTTAGAAACTGAAAATTATGTTTTCAGTATGACGGTCACACCTCTTGCTAGTTTTCTTTGGATTTAAATGTGCCAACGATCCTCAAAGGTTCTGGGCATCTCTCCTAGCTAAGAGACTACAGGTTGAAAGTGAGAATGTCTCTGGTTTTAACTAGATATTTTTCCTTATGAGTTTAAGGAGTCATTTGATAGGCCTTCGTTTTGAAAAACATGCTTCCATTAGTATACTGCATTGCTTTCGTTGTTTTATCCCCAAAGCTAAATTAGCATGGTGTAATTACTTCTGCTACAAAAAGAAAAAAGAAACAGTTTAAAAAAACAAACTTAGCTTTTCTCTTCAGAGGCGGAAAGTAAGAGCAAATGCCATGTTCAAGTGGAAGTGTTGGCCTCTCCTCTCTAGATCCTTTGTAGAACTGAGGTAGGGAGAGGGCAGCCTGTGGACAGAAAGCAAGCATACGATCATTCTTCCTAGGGAAAGCAGGAGAGAAGTCCAGCACAGCACTGGAGGCTGTTCTCTGTGGCCTCCCCACTCCCTGGGTATGAAATTGGGTTGCTCTTGTCCCATACTAGATCAATGGTCTCCTAGTCCACCTTGGCAGTGAGTAGCTGACACTTTTCAACCCACCAAGCCACTGATGCCCACCTACACACTATGCCAACCCTGCCTGGGCCCCTGGGGGAAGTTTGGTCCTCTTTCTCTCCCACCTGCCTTACCCTCCCTTGTAATTTACCTTTGTATGTTGCATGGGAAAGATGGCTGTGCTCTTGGTAGATGTTTAAGGGACGAAGAATTTGCTGCTTTAGAGTTAAAGTCACCAGAATATTACATCCAACAGCCAGGTTTTAAATCCATGCCAGAGGCGCTCTGATGTCTCCCAACACAATCCCCACAAGAGTTGTCCTTCTCTGGAGGCAGTGAGCAGATGTATCCAGGACTCCTAGGGATGACTTGAATGCCATGGTGTGCCCATAGAAACTTATAGAAAGTTTCAAAAATCTTCTCTGGTTAATTGGAGTGACAATAAGACCTGATTGCTACCAGCTGACTACCTAAGACCCTGCCTCCCTGAGCCCAGCTCTCTCCCCATGTAGACTTAATCAGAAGGCACCTGCTTTCTCCAGGTATGAACACTACACCTTGATTCTCCTGTCTCTGCAGCTTGGCACATCCCATGAGCCCATCAGTGGTCATCCTCTACTAGGCTTTCTCAAAGTCTGGAAAAGGGGTTTCTCCTGTTTTCTGGCAACTCTCCCACTGTCAGTTATGTGGGCCCAGGAGAGAGACTTCCATGGGCTCTACCCACAGGGCAGGGGTGTCCCAGTGTTTGGCTTCTCTGATCCATACCAGCTACAAAGTTCACATACATGAACCATGCAATCATGTTACCAAAAAAATTTATATATGTATATATGTATGTATATGTGTGTATATATATATATATATATATATATATATATATATATATGCAATATATATTATAATAATATCTCACCCCCAAAATCTCATAATGTTTCAAGTAAGTTTACAGTTTGGTATGGGGCCATGTGTTGGACACTCCTGGTGGTTACTTTTTGATAAAAGCAGCCTAAACCTGGTGGGTGCTGCCTTTGTGATTTGCTTCATGTTTGATTTGGGAAGATGTCCCTTCATCAAATGTACGCCTTCTTGCAGTTGAGGAAAGGGACACTTTTCTCCTCTGCTACCCAGGAGGGGTTATCATTTTAGGGAAGCCAGTTGAGTGGTCTAGGAGCTTTGGTTACCCTGGGCGGGGGGGGGGGGGGTTAAGTGTCATAGCTTTTCAACTATCTTTGCATTCCAGTTTCCATGCACCTAGGCCAAATCCTCAAATACCTTCACACACACCCACACCACCCACCCACACATGTACTGCTAGGGAGTCGAGCTCTGCTTTCACCCTGTTTCTAGTCTACCATGCAGTTTCCTATCCAAGTGACCAAGTCTACCGTGCAGTTTCCTATCCAGGTGACCAAGTTGTCTAACTTCCTCCCACTCCCCTGGACAATGGCTGAAGTCAAGTCTTGTCTAGTCTGCTCTGGTGTAGTCCTGGGGACTCTGGGAAGCATCTAAGAGTTGAAACAGTTGCTTTCTGAGAAGGTCAAGGCTGCGGCTGTGTGCTTTTCTATCTGTTACATTTACAGGGCTGGCGCTGCCTACTCCTTGTTAAAGCCCCAGGATAGAGGCCAGCAGCACCCACATCTCTTCCCACGGGACTGCCATAAGTCAAGCAGTGGCTGCTTAGGTGCCATTCTGCTCTTGGCTTTTCCATCCATGAATTCAAGAAAATCCCTGATCCTGGAGAGAATGTGGGCCTTCCCTACTCCACCCGTAGGAAACAAGTTTGTTGTTGCTGTTAGCTATTAATAGAAGTGACCATGTGACCTTTGGTTTGGTGTGATCGACTTTTGTCTACTAAGGAAGGGTCCAAGACAACATTCACCCCTCGTCACTCTAGAATTCCCAACAGGGAAGTTTTGGGGTTCACTCTAGAGGAAACACAGACCTCTTCCAACAGGAGACCTTTGCTCCTCCTGAACGTGACTGAGACGAGTTCACTCTGTCCCTTGAGTAACGTGTTCTGTGGGTAGGTTCTGGTTGCAAGTGTCCAGCCTCACCTTGAGCTGTTACCCTCTGAGCTGTGGACCCTGGGACCGTGCTCTGCCTTTTTCCACCTGACCTACACCAGGTTTACTTAGGGCCCCCCCGGGCAGATAGAACTGTGGCTAAGCCACTGTGGCTGACTCTTGGGGATCTCCAGTCTGTGGAGGGTTGGCTGAGAGTCTGTGAGGCTGGATATGCCATTCAGAGCACTCAGTCCTGGCAGGGTATCCTCCCCCGTGTCTCCAAAGTCCTTCTTGATTTCTGACACAAAGGCGGCTTTCATTACAGAGAGGCAGAGGCAACAGAAGGCCAGCCAGCTGCACCAGATCCAGGGGCAAGGTAGGGCTGCCAAGGCAAGCTGGGCCTGAGGAGATCAGGGACAACCAAGACGCCAAGGGCCAGGCCTGGGCACAGTTTCCTCAGGGGGGTTGGACCTTTTCTCAGCACAGTCTTGATTTATCAAGTCGCAGGCAGATGGAAACAGAGGAGTCTTGAATCTTGAAAGAGCCTCCTTAAAAACACTCCAAACCAAGAGCTTCTGAGGCCATCCAGACACTACCCAGTGCCCACAGGACATCTGTAGCACACTGGGCTGAGCGCCGCCGCCATCTTTGTTCATTCTCTCTAACAGGCAGAGCAGGAGCAAGGGGTTGGAAAGCTGTAAATAATAAATATATTTATGCCGCTATTTATTTTTTCAATAACTGTGACCTCCTGCACTGTGAATGCTCTGTGATATGAGATTCTTAGTTTAATAAAACTGTCATTAAATTTGAATGAATCGATATTATTGGTTCCTAAACACTGGCATGAGTTAACTTCTATTGTGCAGAAAAGCACTCTGGAGTAATATATGAAACTAAACCTTTATAAGAAACCTAGCAGTCGGTGTTGTGACACAATATATGAAAACCATGCACACTGCCAATACAGTAAACAAGCACTGGTCACCAATAGACATTTCCATCCACATTTTCATAGATATGGACGTGATTTTTTTTTTTTTTAAAGAATTACGCTGGAATAATAGCCATTGGAAGCCATTTCTATTTGCCTTTTGAGACACAAACTTCAAAAAGAGGACAAGAAGTTGGAGCTTTTAATTACAAAGGTTGGAGATGAATAAACAAAGTTGATTTAATTTTAATTATTAATTATTAATTCATTGATTATTAGTTAATTACTTATTAATTAATTATTATGCAGATTCATCAAGCTTCACTGGGATGCGTCCTGATGGCCCCACCCTCTCCTCATGGGAACTGTCCCATCTCACTGTATCCCAGACACACACTTTAAAGGGTTTCAGCTTAGTCGTTATGATCTTGATATTTGTGTGTGTGTGTGTGTGTGTGTGTGTGTGTGTGTGTGTTGCACATGTGTGTGAACACATTTGGTTATTCACGTGTGCAGTTGGAGATGAGATTGTCATCAGGTACCAGTTCCTATTGGGCCCCCCGCCCTTTGTCTTTTGAGGCAGTATCTCTCCCTGAAAACAGTACTGTTCTATGACTGAGCTATATATGTCATACCCCAGAAATACTTTTCAAAATACTGGGGGAGGGGACACACCACACGCCACAATGCCCATGTGTGGGTAAGAAGACAACTTGTGGGTGTCAGTTAGTTCCTTCTGCCATGTGGATCCCAAGGACGGAACTCAAGTTGCCGGTCTTGACAGCAAGTACTTTGACATGCTGAACCACACACTGGCCCCGCAGAGGTGCTTTCATAGATGTGTTTGTTGTTGCTATTATTCACAACAGCAACCAATGGAATTAGCCTATGAGTTCATCAAAAAAATGAATGGATAAAGAAAATGTCATATATAAAGCAGAGTTTCAGGCACAAAAATATTAAGATATAAATTTTTCAGGAAAATGGGTAGAACAGTATAATGTTACATGAAATTACAAAGATTAAAAAAGAGAAACACTGTATGTTCTGTCTCACACATCATTTATTTTTATTTTTATTTATTTATTTTTTTGAGACAGGATCTCTTCATGATTCTGGTTGTCTTGGAACTCCCTATGTAGACCAGGCTGGCCTTGAACTCAAATAGATCTGCCTGACTCTACTTCCCAAATGCTGGGATTAAAAGCATGGACCACCTCAGCTTCTGATTTGTCTATATATTGTATTTATGTGGGATGAGTATATGTAGGGGCCTGGAAACTAGAAAAGGGCCTCTGAGAGGGGGAAGGGGGGCTGAGGAGGTTGGGGAGGGTAATAGAGCACCTGTGGAAAGGGGAATTCCGGGGGTGAAAGGGTAAAGTGGGGAGAGGAGAGGAGGAGTAAGGAAGGGTTATCCTAAATAGAGTATATATGAAAATTTCCTAATGGAACCTGTTACTGTGTGTGCTAACTGAATAAGACAGGCCGAAGAGACTCAGCAGTTGCTGCTCTTGTACAGGACCTGGGTTTGGTTCCCAGCATGGATGTGGACGTTACCAATCATCTGTGACTCCAGTTCATTGGCCGTGATGCCCCTTAGCGACCTCTGAGTTCCCCAGGCAAGCATGTTGTACACAGACATACATGCAAGCAAAAACACTCGTACACATAATACAAATACTGAAAAGAAAAATTAACAAAAAAAATAAGAAAGTGAATAAAGAGGAACTGTTTCTTATGACACTGCTACTTGGCAAGCAGTTAAGCACCTCCTACAGACTGCTACAAGTTTTGGGGATAGGCGCACCTCCATACCCTCCTCTCAGAAGACATTGGCCCAGGACGTTAAGGAATTTGCCCAAGGCTACACTGTGGGGAAAAAAGAGCTGAGCCTGGAACCCTGTCATCTGAAGCAGAAAGAGTTGGGTCCCCTAGCACCAGGCATCCTTGACAGCGCCCCAGGTGAATCCCCATTTGAGAATACCCTTTCCCAAAACCCCAGGGGCCTCAACTGAGATAAAAGCAGAAGTGTGGGCTGGGACCATGGCCTGATGACCACCAGCTGAGACCAGATGAGCCTTCATCCTGTCCAGGGTGCTGTCAGTCACAGTTTCACAGGAGAGTCCCAGGACACCAGAGTGACTCATAGAGAAAGGATATATATTTTCTCCCAAGGGAGAAGTGAGATGGCCACTAATCAATTACAAAGAGTGAAAAAGAAACAATCACTACCTCCTGCGAACAGTTCTGGAGCAGCCAATTCTGCTAATACACTAGGCTCCCTGCCCACCTGTCCTGGCCTCTGGGGGAAAAGACTGTAAGAGAGACTAATAATTCCAGAAGTTTCCACCATGGGTACTCAAGCTTTTGCAAGCTGTAACTTGTTTTTCTCTCATCATTAGCTAAAGATGGAGATAAGGTCCTGGTTCTAGGTCTTTCCATACGCTAGCTCATCCCCTGAAGATGCCCTTTCGTTATTTCCTCCGTGTGAAATCCTACTCTAACCCACCCGCCTATAATCTCAGGGATTGTAGGGAGGCCGAGGTAGGGGGATTGTGAGTTCCAGGTCAGCGTGGGGGAATAGGGAGACCCTGCCTCAACAAACAAAATAAAAAGCCTACTCTGGGAACCCCCACCCCCTGACTGTGACTGAACCAGGGTGAGATTTTGCTTCTTGTTCATGAAGATAAGGAAGTTTATTACACTCGTGATGCCAGCACCCAGCATCCTTCTAGGCTGCTTTGCCTCCCTCACAGTCCAAAATGGCTGCCTGACTTCATTTTGACTGCAGCCTCAGCAGCAACCTCCAGTTAAAACCAACCAGTTGAGCTGCTCCCAAATTTTTAGCCCAGTAAGAGCTGATGCTTCATATCTTATAGCACTTGGATAGCCGGGGGAACAAGACATCAAACTTAAGGTCAAATTGGGCACCATAGCAACACCCTGACCCAAAAAAATAAAGACATAGATTGATCTTGGTCCATAAAAAAATTTATTTAATGGTGGGAAAATATTATTTTAGCTGATATGTTTGGAGGTAATATTTTTATCTGTCAGTGTAACTAATTAATTATAATATAAATATATATATATATATATATATATACACACACACACACACACACACACACACACACACACACACACATTGTTTCCATCATGTATTCCTGAGCTCCTAACCCAGGAATATATGAATACATGAGAAAGAGCTAAAGATTGCCTACACAAGGTCTAAGGGAGGAGAAAGAAACCTTGTCCCATGTGTCCTGTCCTGTACCAGCATTAATGACAGTCCAGAACTGTGTAGATACTGCCCAGGCCAGCATTCACAGAGTTCTCCTTTAAGGATTGCCACTCGGGTCAAGAAGATTCCTTCACTTCCTCACAGAAAAGGATGTCAGAATGAGCCAGTATTAAGTAAAGTTGAAGTCTATTAAAAACAGAAGAAAAAAAAAACCCATAGAAAGAGCAGGACACAAACAAGAGCACAGATGTGGTTTCTCAAATAAGGGTGGCCTTTGGAAGTCTTAGTGGTGACTGTATACAGGATTTTAGTTGCTTGGAAGGTCGTTGCTTAAACAGTTTTTAAGAGACCCTCCATTATTTATATTTACATATTTCCTTATTTATTTTGGTAAAGTTATAAGATGGCTCCTGAGGTGCTACAGATGAGGCTAGAATCTGATAAGGTAAAACCAGGAGCCATTAGGCTTACAAAGGAGCTTAGACTGCACCCTTTTGCTATAAACTGGGGATATTCCTAGAAAATTGCAGGTTTACAGATGGGAAGGGAAAAAAATAGCCTTAAGGAAAGTTAATCATGTTGAAATTTTGATTCTCTCCTGGCAAGAGGCTTCTGTCAGACTTCAGCCAAGTTACTTTCCCTTTCCATGTCGCCAGAATTTTCCATCTTTCTCTCCTGACTCCCTTTCCTCTACCTGGGCACACAGTAGGATCGCAGTCCCTGGCTCACAGTGGGAACTCTGCTGTCCAGGGATGAGCGTGACCTCCTGGCTTGCCTGGCTTGCCTTCGGGCCAATGAGGCAGCTTGGAGATGCTGAGTGGCTTAATGTGTAACCATTGGCCTCTTGTCAAAAATGTAACTGCTTCTCAGAGGTCACTGTTGCAAATTCTCTTTCCATCCCCTCATTTTCAGGGCTGCCAAGACAAAGGCCCAGCTGGCCCAGCAGGCAAGAGCGAGCCTATCTGAGCCTGGAACCAGCAGCTAGTGTTCAGGGCTGAGTCAATGGAGGTTCCTCCTTCTTCTCTGTGACTATCCTGTATGGACAGGAGGGGCAAGAAAATGATCTTCCAGAAAAATGATTCTCTGTGCTTAACATTTTTAAACCACATTGTCGGTAACTTGATTGATGAAGGTGACTCTCCGCTTTGCTTTTTTAATGATAATAAAACACACACACACCCTTCCTTATAAACTCTGTATGGTATTCCCACAAAGTGTTTTTGTTGATTTTTTTTTTGTCAGCTTCTTGTGACTGTAACCAACCCCTTTGCAACTGATAAATGACACAAATACTGTATATGGACATATTTTCATTTACTGCCAAAGGGAAATCATAGAAACATAAATCAGAACCTTAGAACTTATCAGATAATGGTTCTTTGAAGAATGAAAGAAGTAATTGTTCTGAGTTTTTTGTTTGTTTGTTTATTTCTTTGTTTTTTTTTTTACAACATAATAGCCAAATATGACACTTTTAAAATCAGCCTCTTTGAAATCTAATCTGCTCACAACAATCCTGACTTTAAGCATATAGTTTGGTGAGTCTAAATGTATGACTAGCCCTGCAGAAACCACCACCATGGAGCTGGTGAGAGGACTCACCATGTGAAGGTGCCTGCCAGCAAGCTTGCCAACCTGAGTTCTCATGCATCCACGTGGGAGGGAGAGATAACCAGCTCCCACAACTGTCCTCTGACCCGCACACTTGCACCCTGGCTCAAGCCTGCCCACACTCACACATATATATCAAACACACAAAATAAGTAAGTAAATACATAAATAAGCGCAAAATAAATCATCTTAAAAATCACCATAAGCAAGATACTGAACAGTTATCTGAGTGTCCTCATGTGTGAACGCAGGTTGTGACACAGATGCAGGCAAAGATGATGACAATGTGTGTGCATAGTTCTAAGCTAACGTCAGTGTCTTCTTGATCAGGTTTCATCTCTTCCCAGTGTGATTGAGGAAAAAGACACACACACACACACACACACACAACACACACACACACACCTCGGACCTAGTGTAGGTTCTTATTACTATGAGCCATCAGGGGCTACCCTTTTCCTAGTCACAGGGCAGTCCTGTGACCTCTACCTAATCGTACACGGAATTTTAGTCCATAATAGGAGAAAGGCTTTTCCTTTCCTGCAGGACAGACAGACAGACCACATGATCCTGGTAGGTCTCAGGAGTCACCTTGGAGCCATAGGAGAACTACTCTTGAGAGGTCAACACCAAGGAGGAAGAGTGGGGAGAGGGACCGGGTATCAGTAGCTGATGGCAACACCCAACCCCCTGATTCCTTCACATATGGATTCAGCCACAGCAGGCAACTTCCAAGATGGCGCTGTCCCATGCTTGCTATGCCCATTCCCTTCAGTGTCCTGATTTACTTCTGGCAACACAAAGTAAGATGTCATCTCTGTAATTAGGTTGTGTAAGACTGGACTTCCCAGCTTTGATGCAAGAGCCCTCCCTCGGTGGCCATCTCAGTCCAAACACACTGAGAAGTATGAAGAGCTGGGGGAGGTGACTGAGGCCCTCAGCCCAAAGCCCTTAAGGAACTCGATCCTGCCAATGTGCCTGCCTGGGAGCAGATTCCTCCCTGGCTGTGCATGCAGGGGACACCCCAGCCTGACACCATTCAGCTACTGCCAGGGAAACAAGGTGACTGAAGAAGCAGCCCTCGGTGTGTGCAGACTCTACTGCACAGATAGGGCTGTGTGTTTCAGGCTCTCATGCTTACTGACAGTTGCTTCTTCTCCCCACAGAGCCTAGTGGCATGTCAGCTTAAACCCTGCTCAACCAGGGCAGACCAGTGATTCTGTATGAACATAGCAGGGGATGATTGATTTTGCAGCAACAGTGTATCCATTGTAGGCTTAGATTTTTTTCAAAACCTACTTTAATAAGGGTTCTTAAATATTTCAACCTCCCTAATAGCCTCCTGACCAAAGATAGGGGAGAAAGATGGTTAACAGAACAAGGGGTATACAGATCTGTTTAGAAGTAGTTCTTTGGGGGATGATTCCAATCTTTGTTGTCAGGATATCAGCAGTCCAGTTCAAAACATTAAACATGAATCAGTAGTGGCAGTCCAGTCAAATCAGCAAACACCAGACACAAATCAGTAGCAGTGCCTGGATCCAGAAGAAACTATAATGCTCTGCCTAATCCGTGGTAGACCACAGAAGCAGCAAGAAGCAGCCAGAATACCACTGGAAGTTCTGTGGCGTGTTTCTCTCTACAAAGTCACAACTAAGCAATAATCAGCGAAGAGTTGCAAGGCGAACCAATGCAAGAGCATCATTTGTGGTCTACTTATATTCTTTCCAAACACCATGGTCCCCTCTCCTGTCTGCTTCAGCAAAACATCGTCTCATAAGACAGCTTCCAGAAAAGCATCACATGACACAGTCTCCAAGAAACCAGAAATTTCCACTTCAATCCATACTCCAAAGCCTGGGGAAATGGAGGTGTGGGGAGAAGAGGGAAACCCACAAAGCTGCTTTCTGCAGATCTCTTGTTCCATGGTTTCTGCAGTCAGGTGTTTAGTCAGGGCTCATCTGGTGACATTTCTATCCCTTACTATGTCAACAGACGCATCTGAGTGACAGCTATCTGACAGCAGCTGTGCTGGCATAGCCAGTGTGTTCGTTACTCTTAAGACTCACAGCTGGCTCTGATAATGTGAGCCCAGGAGAGCTGGTCCTGCCCCTTCCTGGTTACCACAGGAAGAAGAGCTGGCCCTGTCCTTTGCCTAGGCAAGGCAGGAGAGTTGGGCCGTAGTGGTGCAGGCACAGGAGAGATGGTGGGTTGACCTCTCCCAATACACACCAAAGGACCCACAGGGCCTGACCAGTAGGCTGCCTAGCCTAGTCCTCCAGCTTTCAGCTAGGTTGGCAATCCAGCCACCACAGTCATAACAGCCAGGCCAGGAAGGAAGGCTTCCTTCCTGGTTGGTTCCCCTAGGCCCACCAGGAGCCTCTTGCTGGTGGTCTCTGCAGGTAATGATTGTCTGTTTCTGGGTCTGGTAACACCCATTCCTCCTCTTTGGGATTTAGGATGGTAATGGGTCTGGAGAGGTGGCACTCTTGCTGTTCTTCTCCCTCTTTTCTTTGATACAAGGTCTCCCCGCATAGCCCAGGCTGGCCTGAACTTGCTATCTTCCTACTGCAGCCTCTGGAGTGCTGGGATCGTAAGTGCATCCTGCCGCACTTAGCTCCCGTGCACTTCCTAAATCCTTCTCATTTTAGTCGAATCAGAAGAGCCATTTGTTCCCTCGGTGACAGGACTGACAACTCGAGGACCTAGTTACAGTACAAGTAGCCTTTAAAAAAAAAGAAGTTTTTGTTTTTCCGAAACTGGGTTTCTCTGTGTGTAGTCCTGGCTGTCCTGGAACTTGCTCTGTAGACCAGGCTAGCCTTAAACCCATGGATCCACCTGTTTCTGCCTCTGCCTCCTGAGTGCTGGGATCAAAGGTGTTCACACCAGCAGCTGGCTCAAATAGCCGTTTCAAATGGGCTGCATCTGACAAAAGCACTCTGTCAATTCTACTAGTCCTCATGACATCCTATGAGGTAAGCAGGATTGTTAACATACCTTACAGGTGAGGAGAGTAAGACACAGAGAGTCAAAGTAACTAGTCCAAGGTTACACAGCCACAAAGTAGCAAAACCTGGCTTTGGACCCTAAAGTCCTTGTTCTTCTTATCTACTATAGCATAGCAAAATACACTGCTTGCTAAAAGATCTTATTCCAAACCTCTCAGAGCAAGGTTTGGGAGGGTGTTGAAAAGCAAAACTAGGCTATGAAAACTTTGTCTTTATTAAATATCCTCCTAAACTCCAGGACACTTGGAGTTGGCCTTCAAAAGCCCCCATTTTCCTGCTGGGGACCCAGCTATTCGAAACCTTGTATAGAGGGAGGAGAAGGCTGAAGAATCCGGGGAGGTGAGTACTACCCTAGGAGGACCCAGAGATGCAGATCAAGCTTACAGATGTGAACCATGGCAGGTCCCCATGCCAAAGCCCTTGAGTGTGCTGAGATGCAAGACTAGAGAGAGTGGGGGGAGGGGTGGTTGGGGAGTGGAAAAGGAAGAGGGTCTAGACAAGCGGACTATACATCATTACTAACAGTGTCCACTCAGCCTTCTGGAATCTTGGCAGCCCCACCCCGAGTCAGTTATCACCAAGAGTATCTCTCATGGTGCATACCTAAGGAATTGTGGCTTTACAGAGCAAGTGAATGGCCAGCCTTCAGGAGGCCTCTGTTGGGACAGGAGAAAGGCTGTTCTGTGGGTATTAGGGATTTGTCCAGTGTCAGATCAGTGCCCTGGAAGGGAACCTATAGGGTCTGAGAGTGTAGGGTTACTCATATCAGCCTGGAGAGCTGGCTAGATGCAAGTAGTAGGATGATCCACTGACCTAGATCTGAGGACACCTAGGAGTGGCTTGTGGGCTTATTGGAGGAACCACAGCCAAAGATTCCTCCCTGCAGGAGTGCTCTCTTCCTTCTCTCATCTGTGTTGACTCTATTACAGATGAGCAATGAAGTCTCTGAGAAAGCTGTACCGGCTGCTGCCCAGAGTCCCGGGGCTGAATTTGAACACGTGGCTGCCTTCTGTGCCCAGGTTTCAAGCAGAAAACTACAGGACCGTTGATGGAGATCATAGAAAGGCTCCCTGTGGCTGAGGGAAGAGCTAGCCTTGGAGAAGAAATGCCTGAAGGGCCTGGTGGTGCCATGAGAGGGTGGCTGGCAGCAATCTGAGTGCACCGTGGGGGAGCTGTGTAGGTCAGAGTGGCTAAGGTTGCTCCCTGGAGACCACACTTTTTGCGCCTTCCAAAAAGAAAAACTAGTTTGATTGGGATGCAGTTCACCAACTTAAAGTGTCTAATTTGATGGTTTTCAGTATAGCCACAAAGTTGTGCAATGAATACCACAGTCAATTTTAAAACATTTTCATCACCCCCAAAGAAACCCCATAGCCATTGCCAGTTGCTCCTCACTCCCTCCCCCCACACACTCACACTCACACTTCTAGCGAACACCAGTTTACTTTCTGTCTCTGTGAAATTGTCTACTCTGAACACTTCATGCAAATGGAATGTGTGTTTAGGGCTTCTGTCACTTAGCGTGTTTTCAAGATTCATCTGTACAGAAGCACCAGGTTGTTGGGGCCCCATTCATTCTGTGGTTCAATAATATTCCCTGATTGAATATCCCTTATCATACCCTATATGATTGTTTCCACACTGGTTGCTTCCACTCACTGGCTACTGTAAATAGTTTGTATTTCTTTCCTTTCTTTTTTTTCTTGAATGTAGGGTCTCTCCTACACAGGCCAGGCAAGCATTCTACCTCTGAGCTCTAGCTCCAGCTCTGGATAACCTAAGGCTGATATGAACAGTCATATACAAGGTTTTGCATGTACACACTATGATAGATAGCTTTAATTTGTCAACTTGACACAACCTAGAATCACTGAGAAGATATTCTCAGTAAGGGATTGTCTGTATTAGTTCGGCCTGTGAGTATGCTGGTAAGGAACTGTCTTAATTATTGATTAAGTGGGAAGACTCAACCACTGTGAGCAACACCATTCCCTGTACAGGGTGTCCCGAACTATGTAAGAGTAGAGAAAGTGTGCTGATCACAAACCAGACAAACATGTCTACATTCATTTCTTTTTGCTCTTGACTGGATGTCAGGTGACCAGCTGTTTGATATCCTGCCTTGACTTCCCCACAATGATGTACTGTAACCTGGACCGAAAGCTGAAATAACCCCCTTTGGGTGTGTAATTTCCCCTTCTGAGGAACTGCCAAGGCTGCTTCCTGAAGCAGCTGCCCCATTTACCGGTCCCACCCGGAAACTGTTAACCTCTCTTCTCATTTCCACAGGCTGATTGGGAGGAAATGCCAAGAGAGAAGTGATTGTGAGGGGCGTGTGGACACTCTAGCATCAGTGTGTAATAATGGGTAGAGGCCAAGGATGTGGATGGAAGTTGGGTTACTCTTATAAGGCACAAGACAGACAGTCCCAAGCCCAAAACATTTTATCTGTCCCCAGTTGTCTAAATAATGCTCGGGCTGAGAATGAATTAGATAAGATGGTATCTTGAGGTCCCCTATTAGCTGGTCTCATGGGCTTAGCTGGCTCGGGAGACATTTTTGAGTGTCTGGGTGCTTAAAGAAGAGGCCTCACGCCTCGCGGTTGTTGTGTAAACTGACAAGTTTTCTCTTTAGTCTCTGTCTGGGTGCGCTACCTAGCACAGGTGCCTTAGATGTCAGGCTTGATGGACGTTATCTGCCTTGTTAAATAGCTTATCAACAGAGGGGCATCAAGGAGAGACAGCACGGCCACCTGTCGGGGACGTGGAGGCGGTACCCTGCCTTGGGAGCCGGGGTGGGTCGTGGCTCCCCCTGGGATGAAGGTGGTCCCATTCGGACCCTGAGCCCCGTCACCTGCCAGCCCTGAGTGGCACGCTGCCCGGTGCCAACTTGGAGACTTTTCTACGAGTTTCCCTCGCAGGCTCCGGGCGGCTACAGTCCGTGCTGTCCTCGACTCCGGCACCGCCCGCCGCCAGGCCCGGCCCCAGGGGCGCGGCCGGGCTTCCGCGCGCCCCAGGGGGCTCCCTGCTGCGAGCAGCGGAGGCCGAATGGCTTCTGACAAAAAACCCTTGACCACCAGGGCCGGCCTCTTCCTGCGAGCCCCGCGCGCTGCGATCCAGGAAGTGGAAGGCGGCGGCCCCGCGCTTCCCCACTGGGCGCGCGGCTGGCGGCGGCGCCCGGCCCGGCCCTCGGCGAGGGACAGCGCCAGCGCCACGCGGAGGTCGCCGCGTCCTCAATCGCCGGCTCCACGATGCGACGCGCCGAGGCTCCCGCAAGCGCCCACCCTGCCGGGTAAGTGGCAACCAGCGCCCAGTGCTCCCCAGGTGGTCCGCGTCCTGCCCCTTTTGCTCAGCTTGGACCCCGAGAGTCCTGGGTGCTCCAGTTACGGCTCTGGACTACCGGACTTCGTGGATGTCATGCTGAAATGGACATACCCGCACCCCTGCGCGCGCGGTCCCCTAACAGGGACCAAGGCCAGACCTGGGTTCTGCAAGGAAAGGGGGCGGCCTTGCTGACTGCCGCACTTGGCCAAACTTTCAAACCCGAACTTTGTTAACTGGAAAAGGAGCGCACACTGTGAAGCTGGGCGGGTTTGGTAAGAGTATGTTGTTCGAGCCCGGGTGTCTGTGTAGACATGGCTCCAGCCTGGGCTGAACTTTGGATGCAAGCACTCGCTGCCCCAGTCCAGCCAGCCCCATGCACCAGGATGCACCGCTGCTGTGCCTGAACCCCAGCTTGCGCCCTCAGGTCCTGGGGCCGGGGGTGGGGGTGGGGTGGGGAGTAGGGTAGTAGATAAAAAGCACCTACAACTTTAGACAGGCCCATCCAGCTCTCTGCCTGGATTGAGGCGCCGCCAGGATCCTATCTGCTACCCTGCAGGATCGGCTGGGGACAGTGACCTTTGGACTGACCTTTGCAGAGCCTGAAGTGTGAGGAGGGTCTAGGGCGCTCGGGTGTAAATGATTGGTGGGATCCCCAGACGCAGATGCAGTATGAAGTGTGTGAAACTAAATGGCTTGGGGACACTCATTCGGAAGGGATTCCTACTTTTGTGCTCTTCCCTACCCCCACCTCGAGACCTGGGACACTGCCCAGAGCTGCACACGGCTGGGAATGTCCTGTCATCCTGCCCAGTCCTGAGAGTAGCTCGGGAAGGGTCAGGTTTGAAGCAGCACCGAGTAGGGAGCGATTTCTGTGAAAGCCTTCCAGAACTTTCTGAGGTGCAGTGGATGATGGGCGAATCTGGGGTACCATACTTTGTATTTCCGTTTAAAAGTCCCGGGCCTGGTCCTGGGTGAATTCCCGTGGCTGTCTATTTTAATTCTTGTGATCTCATCTCTTTGAGCCTCCACTCTTTAGAACCGGAATGCTATCTATACACATTTTGTGCCCTCTGGGGCTTGGGGACAGTAGGATGTAACTGGCCTCCATTCAGATAGGAGGGACTGGGAGTGTCCTGTGGGGGGGTGCGGGGGGGGCGGGGGGGGTTAAGTCATGAAGATTTGGCTGCCTCCTTCCTCCTACCCCCAATCCCAGCTACAGCCACAGCCCGGAAATTCTGTGTTGATGCTTCCCTTGGAAGTGCTCTGTGCAGAGACAAATGTCATCTGCTGGGAAACTGGGAATTCCGATGCGGAAGGGGTCTCCTGGGAGCAAGTATCTGCTATACCCTGGATGGGAAGGTAAAGACAGCTAGAAGAGGAGGGTGAGGAATCAGGTTCTGATCTCATCTTCCCCATGTTCCCCAAGGATGGCCTGGCCTGGCCTGTTTCCTCCTGCTTTTCTTTGTTCACGTCTATGCCAGTGATTTCACTGTGCCTCAGTTTACTTACACCGATAATCAGTAGTCACTACTGATTACTACTGCATCAGTCTTCACAGGTAGTTTTTGAGGGTTAAATTAGTAGAAAGCACTTCGCAGATTGGCTGGGAGGGGACATCTTCAGCAGCTATGATTAGCATCACTGTCATCTGTTGGGTGGGACCTTTCCTTTTGCCAACTGGGTGATCTGCCCCATCTGAGACTCCTATAACCCCTCCCTCACTGGGATTGGATTGGATGGATTGTGGGGTGTGTGTGTGTGTGTGTGTGTCTTCCAGCCATCCTTGGCCTCTGTTTTTTAGGTTGTTTTTTTTTTTTTTGGATTTTGGGGATTTTTTTGAGACAGATCTCACTGAACTGTACCTCACTGGTTCAGCTAGACTGCCTGGCCATTAAGCTGCAGAGTTCCACCCGTCTCTGCCCTGTCTACCCCAACGCCTGGCTTTTGCATGAGTTCTGGAGAATCAGCCTCAGGTCCTTGTGTTTACCATCAGTGGGCACCCTCTGTATGCAGAAGCCGGAGTGAGCTTCTAACTGATGGGTCTGCTTCTTCTAATGGCCTTGGTGCCTGCTCAGGGACCAGTCCCACCTGAGCCTCACATCTAAATACTCAGGGACCTTTTACTCCAAGTCACCCCTAGGCCCAGCTCCCACCAGGACTGGTTCTGAAAGCTTTTTTGAGTGTATCCTTACACCCTACAGGTCCAGACTCCCCTTCTTTCTGGGGGAGAGACATTCAGATAGCTGAGGATTGCTACCTCCAAGCAGCCAGGAGAGTGTTCCCTGAGTGCTGAGTCCTAGAATGCAAATTCTGCTTCTTGTTTAAACAGCTGGCTGGTAACAGAGGAGATGCACATGGGTCACAGGCTACACTGGGTGCAGCCATGTCTTTCCACCCACCATGCTAGGCTCCACTATTCCTTCAAGACTGTTAATAACTCCTAAAGCATTCTCTGCCCACTGGCTGGGGTTCTCAGGGGATATAAATTGGGCAAGAGGCATGAGGAACCCTCAGAGCATTCTAGGTATGTGCTCAGAGGAGGTCACTGGGAAGAGAGGACATTCAGGAGAGGGCAAGAAAATCTAGAACATTCTAAGGGGTGGGGCAGTGTGATTAGCAGGAGCCAGTGTTGCAGTAAGCGGGGACTTGCAGGGGTGGGGAGGTCTTTGGTGAGTGCTTAGGCCCCCGCAGAGGTTTTCATAGAGGGTGATGGACTGTAGGTAGACAGACAGCAGCCTGAGCGGAAGGGGGGGCTGTGGTAGCCTGGTAGCCAGCCGTAGCCAGGATGGACACTTGAGGCAAGAGAAGTTAGGGTGGCGGACTTGTTGATGGATCAATGTTAGATGAATAGAGTTGAGGAAAAGGAACTTTGCAGGAGAGGCTGAGATGGTGAAAGGCTACAGCCTGGGCTCAGACACCCAACTGTATAGAGTCCTAGGAGGGTGTGTAATGGTATCCCTCAGAGCCCATGAGAGCTGGAAGTTTCCAAGCCTCAGGGGAGACCTGGCAGGCACTGACACCTCCACGCTCTGGCAAGCACAGCCAGTTCATTTTCCTAGGTTTGCTACATTGAGGGTTTACTTAAGATTGTATTTATAAAAGGATTCCACTCCAGGAATAAATGTGCCTGACCCAGTCTGTGTTCGATGTAACCATGAGGCAACAGAGATCCTGAGAGAAGAAGGTGGACTTGGGTCTCCTGAGCCCCTGACCTGACATAGTACAGGCTCTGCAGAGGTGTCCTTAGTCTCTCTAGGCTCTGAGACTGGGAGGTCTTCCAGGAGGAGGCACATAGAACAGGGCCTCAGCTCCTACAGCTCCGCTGTTGTCTCTGGCTTCTTGGCTTCCAGGGTCTGTTGTTCTCTTGACTGACAGAGACCCTGGTCTGGGACAATGAAGGGTTTACTTACCAGGGATGTGGGGGAGGGGTGCAGTTAGCATGGCATGGAGGAGTCTAAGCACAGGATACCTGTGCCCCTCCTGGACTTGCCTTTCTCTTGTTGCCTGCCTGTCCTGGGTCCCAGAGTCTGTAGAAAACTTAAGATCTTATGAGGCACTTGTATTCTAACACAGATGGGGTCCAGAAATCACAAGTGAGGAAACCAATATATAGCGCCTCTGCTGGAAGCAGAATCGGACATGATATGAGAGGCATGCCCCTTACGGTCCTTTCCACCTCCCACAACTGGTTCTTGGAAGGAGTGGGAGCTGGCCTTCAGGGTCCCGGGGGTGACTGACATTTCTTCCCTCAGGCCCTCCCCCAGGTTCCACCTGTTATGGCCAGTGATTCATCCCCTTGGTTCTTGTCACTAGACAATGACAAATGAGCTGAACTGGCAGACAGCCACAGTGAAGGGAGGGAAAGCTGGAGAAGAGAGGAGCCTGGAAAGGCTTGGAGATGGGCTCCTCAGCAGGTCTGGAAGGGAAGGCGTAGCGCTGCAGTCCCTTTGGAAAAAGACGTCAGACTTTGGCCCAGGGGAGATTGATGGGAAAGGTACAGGAGTATGGAGGTGGCTGTCTGGGCCACTGCTGGAGTTTGAGAGAGTTATATTCCTAGAGAGAACCCAAGCATAGGGGAGGAGATCTAGGAGAACCCCTGAAATTCTCGAGCTGCTCACGGATTGAGACCTCTGTCAGCTCCTTATTAGGAATAGGTGATTGTGAGTCATCCTGTTCCCGGTTAGTGGGTGACTTGGTTGGCGTTCCTGTGGCTGTGATAAAACACTGTGCTCAAAAGCAACTTGTGTGTGTGTGGGGGGGGGGCGGGTATTTCATCTCATATTGCTGCATCACAGTCTATCAAAGAAAGTCCGGTTAGGAACTGGCTTCCTCCTCATGACTTGCACAGCCTGTCTTTTTATAGTACCCAGGACCATCATGGGTGGCACAGCCCACAGTGAGCTGGACTCGCGAACATCAATTAAGAAAATTAATCAATCACCAATTAATCATCAATTAAGAAAATGCAACACGGGCCAATCTGGTGGAGGCATTTTCTCAACTGAGGTTCCGTCTTTGAAAATGACTCTGTGTCGAACTGACATAAAATTAGTCAGCACGGTGGGTCAGGGCTGATCTGACAACCAGTTCTAGATCTTTCAGTCAAGGCACCGACTGCCCAGAACCTGCCTTTTATTTTTAGAATCAGGAAGTTACACTGCTTTGTCCCCAGGGAGGTCTGGACCATGGAAGTCTCCACCACTGCTGAACCTAAGGATCAAAACCACAATGTTAATGGCTTTTCTGATACAATGTAACCAAAAAGAAAGAGGTAGGCCGTTTCAGCTCCTCAGAGGACTCTCAGGCTAGGGAGGGAGAGCAGTACGTCCTTCCAGCCTCTTGTCACCTCAAGAGCATGCTCACCTGTTTAAAAGGTCCCTCGAGGGAGTTTAGACTACAGGGTGGGGTAACTTCCCTCTGGAGCAGATGGTGACCCTGAAGGCAGAGATGTCTGGATACCCAGGAATGGAACCCAAGTGAGCCCCTTTCTCCATGGTCCTTAACTGTCAGGATGTTATGGGCCCTTCTCAGGGATGACGCACAGCGGAACATCTCTTAAGCCTCAAGAATGGGAGTAGGCTTGGGGTGCAAGTGCTGGAGTCCCTGGCTGCCTCACAAGGTCCTAAGTATAGGTCTCTGAACTCAGAGAAACTCAGAATTTCAAGGTGCTATTGTTGGGGGATGGTTTCAGGTGTGGTGGTGGGAGCTGTTTTTCTTAGATCTAAAGGCTGTTTAGGGATGGTTACACAGTAGATCATCTGTAGAGCTAAAGGGCATCCTGAGATCCTGTCTCAAGTTTGGGGACTGGTTTCCTAGGAAGCAATTCTCTGTGGCTCTAGTCCCCAAATAATTTGACTCTCACCTCTGAGCTGCTGCTCAGGGACATCCAGTAATTTCCTCCAGTGCTGGACCAGTGGGAATGGATCCTGCAATAAAACTAGGGTACACCACAGGGTGGGCAGTGAGTGCTTCTTCCTGCCAGTGGCTAGAAAGATAGTTCACAGAATAGTCTAGAATATACTATTTACTTTCCTAAGAAACAAAGACAGACAAAGAAAGAAGGCTTCTGGGTCATCCCTTTGTCCAAGCAGCTGGGAGAAATGCTTTTTCATACTGTAGGTTTATTTGATAAAACTGGTCTTGCAAAAGAGCTGAGTTTGAGAGCTCCCATGGATAAGGTCAGAAGATTCCTAGTGGGAGTTGGTGACTGATGGAGGGTAGACGGGCTTCTCTGGTGAGGGACAGCATCAAGCAAGTCTGAGTGACTTCCAAATGAGTAAAGATAGTGAAGAGGTCCCAACAACCTTCAGTTTGTCTACATGTGTCTACATGTGTCTACATGATTGATGTCCTTTGCCAGGGTGGAAAGATGGAGATCTGAGGAGGCCATGCCTGGGAAGGGTTCTCTGGCTCCCTGACAGAGTGAGGCCTCTTCACCACACGCCCAGGCCTTCTTCATGTCAGTTAGCCGCTGCATAGGAAGCCAGGAAGTGACTCTGTGTCCTCCATCTCCATTCAGCGTGTGAGAGTGCCCTTGAAGAAGAGAGAGATGAATGGACTGGCCAGAATAATCTTTCCTCAGATAGCAACAGTGCAGAAGGAAGGCCTTTCTGGACTCTGTCTGCCTTAGTTTTTCACAGAAGAATCTGGAAGTACCTTGGTTTACCACTTCAGGTGTAATGCCTCTCCCCTCCTCTCTCCTGGATCAAGGCTGTCAAGGGCTACACCAAAGCAGGAACAATCCTAGTGGTCACAGAGCCCCTCGTGCTGTCTCTCCAACTCATGGGATGTCCCCACTCTGTCAGTACATTTAAAAGACTGTGCCAGCCTGAGACAGAATCTTAGTTCCCCTCAGACATTTCTCTGAAGTGGTTGTGGTCAGGGCTTGTCTGTACCTGAGGTAGCTACAGTGAGCTCAGGCCACATCCTATAAAGCATTGACCCCAGGCTCCAGGGAAAGGCTGCATCTTCCTAGTCAAGTGGACTGAGAAACCTCCAGTTCTGGCCCGGGAAGGAAAGAATCCACAAGACAGAGGGAGGGATGGGGAGATGTGGGGTCATAGAGGGGCTGTCCTATTGAACACAAGAAAGCTGGCTTCTTGTTATTAATGATTCTGGGATCTTCAAACAAGACAAGACCTTGTTATTTCCTAGTAAGCGATGAAACCTCAGTTGTGTATACCTGTGAGTGGGGCCCAGTGGGGATGCTAGAGCCTATGGGAGGAGCCTACTTCCTGAAAGGCCTACAAGCGAAGTGGAGTGGGCTGGCCCAGAAGGGGCGTGACCACCGGCATTGGGACACCCTCCTCCACAGGGCCCTAGGGCTCAGAGGCTGATGAAAGTAAGCCTGACTGTATTCAGTGTGATGGTCTCTGGCTAACGGGTCAGCTGTCAAGACAGGATTTACCCAGATCTTTTCCCACACTAATGTCTGGTTTCCTCCCTCTCAGCCAGTGTCAGAGGCTGGCCGTGTGGATGTGTCTAGGATATTAAGGTTAAAGAAGAGTAGCTAAGGATGGCTTCTGATAATACTGTCAGTTATACATTGTCTTCCTGCTCTCCATGCTGGGTAGAGCCTCCTTCTAAAGTATATCCTGGCATTCTTCAGTCAGTAAATACCCTCCTGTTCTTCAACCCATTCCCCTACAGCCAGCCAGCCACCTGCTACCTGTCCACTCATCTATCTGCTAACCCATGCAGCCATCCAGCCAGCTGTCCATCTGTCTACCATCTGTTAATCTATCCATCATCCACCCATCATCCTGCTACCACTAGCCAGCTACTTGCCACCTGTTTGCCTTCCACTTGTTCATTCATACAGCATCAAGTCAGAAGTCCAGTCCATTTATATACTCTCTCTACATTCATTCATCTGTCTGACCATTCATCCATTCATCTCTTCACCCATCCATCCATTCATCAGTTCATCTGCCCATCCATTCATCCATCCATCCATCCATTCATCTTTCCATTCATGTATTCATCTGTTTATCTTTCCATTCGTTCTTCAGTTTATTTCTATCCATCTAGCTATTCACTGACCAGTTGGACATCTAGGCATTTCCAATTTACCCACTAAGGAACACGAGATGCATGTACACAACTGAAGTACATACAAGGCACTGTAGACCAAGGTGCCAAGGTGGTACTAACATTGACTGTGATAAGCAGGGAGGTCTTGGTACCAACAGCACTGAAGTTGAATCTCGAAGGGCAAGTACGTATTAACTGCTGGGATTAGGAACATAGAGAAAGGAATTCAATTAGAAGTTGGCTTGAGTGGGAAGTTGAAGAGTTGGTACAAACAGGTTATGTGTGTGAAACCCTGAAGTCTGGTATGGGGGCAAGAGAAGGCATGGAGGGAGTTCCACTTGGCTCTCTGTAGAAGAGTCTGTCCCTCCACTTAGTGGCTCAGCAGTGCTGGACATGATGTTGCAGCTGAACCTGCCATAGCACTTTCTTCCTCCCACACTGCTAATAGGGTGGCAACCCCAGCACCCACAGTGTTGTCATGGCAACCACAGACAATGTTCTCAGCCCTTGGGCTGTGAGACCATCAGGAGTTCTGCGTTCATGTGCCCATGTGTGTATGCTTGTGCACACACATACACACTATTACACATGTAGGTACTATTGGTTTTCAAACAGTTTTTATTATAGACCTTAAAAATTCAAACACAGACAGGACTAATGACATTGAAAGCCACAAACATGTGTCTCTCTGAGTCCACACCCAGACCAAATATGTTCTTGTATAATTTTAATCTGTATGTATGTGGTGACTGGTGTTCCTCTTTTTTCATGGAGGGTGACTTCCTACTTCTATGTTTCTACATGTGCTAGGGATATGTGTTGCCTGCTGACCTTCATGGCACCGTATAATGTAACATTCTTTTAATATTACATTTTGTGTATGTGCCATGGTGCTCAGGTGGCACTCAGGATCTGGAGTCCATTGTTTCCTTCATGTGGGTTCTGGAAATGGAAGCAGGTTACCAAGCTTGGTGCCAGGTGCCCTCACCCACTGAGCCATCTTGCTAACTTGTGTTATGATGATTTAACAGGCAGAGTCAGCTTAGTCATTTTCTGTGCTGACTGCTTGACATCATCCCAAGTCTCTTAGTATCTATTGAAACCTTTGAACATGAATGCGGGTCCAAGGTTTATATGAACTTCCTTGAGAGTAGTTCTTCATCTCTCTCCAAGAAACTGAATTTGAGGTAAACAGAACTTCATGGTTAGACCCTGTATTTTTGGTGTGTATAACATTTAGGCCAACTGTTTCCCAATTTTCTTGCTAGTAGATATAGTCATTTGGTTAAGGGTGTAAGTAGGGAGTAAAATTTGCTCAAAGATGCCCTTACAAGGAAAGGATTTGTGTTTCCTGTGACTGAAATGCATCAGCTGGAGCTGAGGCAGCCATCTTGGATTCTGAGGTAAACAGAAATGTAGAAGCTATAGGGTTAGGATCCCAAAACATTAAGCACCATTCTCCATCTAGATTGTTTACCCAGAGTTCCGTGAGTCTCCTCATAGGAGAGAGGAACACATACTCATTTTGTTTAAATCACTGTGGTTTCTACTTTGCTACTACAAACTCTATCCCACGAAACAGTTTTATGTTCAAAGTCCTCATTTTCAGAGAAGGCAGAAGGGAGAAAGGGAGAGGGGAGAGGGGAGACCTCTCCCTCCAGGACTAGATCACAGGCAAGTGAGCTTTAGATCTCACTGAAAGCTTCTGGCTATTTATTCTGGCTTGCCATCTGACTGCAAAGCCTTGTGCTCTGGGATGTGTCAAGCCTTCTCAAGACTTGTTACATAGCACTGTGCAGGTTCACTACTCAGCCTCGCATGGCTGAGGGAGCTGCAGTGGGGGAGGGGGAGGAGGAAATTGCATTTTGTTCAAAGCAGAGTGTCAGGACAGCTGTGTGGGAGGTGGGGTGGGCTTGGCCTGCTTCTGGGGAGAGGCAAAGAATACCTTGCTTTAATTTTCACAGAGGGACTCTGTCAGCTTTTGGGGACCCCAACCAAAGAAGACACTAATCAGGATACTCAGCCCAGAGGAAACTTGCGCTGAGGGATAGTGGCCAGGGTTGGGGAGGAGCTTGCATCCCAGGACTTGGAAGGCACACGACCCCAGGAGTGAGGGATCCCATGGTCCCACCCAGGCCTGTAACCACTCACTTCTGTACCCTTCAGTTTTCCCTGGACTCGGGTCCTATGAATGAACCCAGTGTGCCCTCTGTAAACCAGGCTGCAGCTTGATGAATTTGAGCCCGAGGCTCTGGGCTGCTGTGGAGCTCCGTGGGCATTTCCTGTTTTCACTTGGGACCCCACTATGTTGGTTTGCTGCTGATTTGTGAATCCAGGCCCTCACAGCCCGACCAACCGGTTGCTTCAAGTTTGGGTGATCACAAGTTACAGGCACCTCAGATGTCTGTGCCCAGATTTCATAGTGAAACCAACATGGTTCCATCTGACTATGGGAGCTACTCAGGAGTCTGGGCCAAACAAGGCTCAGGATCTGGACCAGATCTTGGTAGAGGAGACATGGTACCATGGGGTTGCCACAAGTGTCTCTGGGAGGGAGAGTGCCTAGGATCTGACAGGGACCATGTGTGCAGGCCTTCAAGTGTGCAGGATGCTGCTCCCTTCTGCCTCCTCCCCAGGAACACGGGCAGCCATGGCTCAGCATATTCTCAGTGAGGCCAGTACGCTGTGGTCAGAAAAGCAGGGCATGGAGTGAACAGGCAGGACCCGCTTCCCCATCGCTGCCTCATTCTCTTCACTGTACAAGTCACGTCATAACTGTCCCTAACACGTGGCGTTGTGGGATTTTGTGAGTTAATGTGTGTTTGAACAGGGTTGAACACAAAGTAGGTATTCCGTGTCAGGTTTTTCTGAAGCTCACTCTCGTGACCCCTATAGCACTGAGATGCCGTGTTCCTAAACACAAGGTGACCGTGACGTATCTTGGAAAGGTCTGTGGGTGCTGCAAGCTTCCTTCAGGTGTGAACTTCAATGTCACAGCATGTGGTGTTCGGTAGTAAAGAATAGAGGATGTGTGTTCACTCAGAAGCACACAGTCAAAGCTTAGGCTGACAAGAGTCCCTGAGAACAGGGTTCACTATTAGCTCTCAGTATTCACAGGAGCTAGGATAATCTAGCCGCTGGGCATATGCCTGCCAGCTCCCTCCCTCTTAGGCCTTCAGGCTGAGGAGTGGCTGCTTTATCTATGGTCTGCCTGGAAAAGCACACTTTGTCCCTTAGGTCCTGCCTGGAGCCTGGGGCTTCCCTCACCTCCACGAAAGTCTGGGGCTTTGGAAGGCCAGTTTCTGAGGATGTCTATAGTCAGCGGCTTTTGTTCTGTGGCTCTGATAGAATTGTTGGGGTTTTGAAATTTGTGTGTGTTGGAGACAGGAGCATGGACTCTAGGCACTCACAGCCATGCCCTGAAAACCCCAGTTTACATCCTGAGGATCTACTTCTGACAAAGGTCAAGCGTTCTCCCAATATAGTCACCTGGTGCCTCTTGGTGAGACAACAGAGCTGGGGACCAGAATTGAGCTCCGTCCCAGCCAGAGCCCCTGCTTATCCACGAATCTTCTGAATTCATTGTCTTTGTGCCTCCCTTGAGGCCCACACCTGATGCCTCCCTAGATCCAGGAACACCTTGGGTCCCAGCTGGACTGCCATTTGGGCCTTTCTGTCATCCCAGCCCCACTGCAGGGTGACACTCTGTCTGGAAGGCACACAAAGGATGTCAGGCCCTTACTGCCAGTCGCTCCTTTGATACCATCAGGCTACACTGTTCTTGGAATTCCAGGGGCACATGAAATGGGTGTCTGGAGCATAGGCCCTGAGTCTCTTCCTATGGTGCTCACTCTCCCCCACCTCAGTACCTCTCCCTGCCTCAAGTTCACTAGCCAGGATCTTGCCAGCTCCTGCTGCTATGACAAAATGCTAGAGAAGGCAGCTGATAAACAACAGTGGAAGCTGAGGAATCTCAAATTGAAGTGCCAAGAGGTTTAGTGTCAGTGGAGCCATTTTCTGTTCCTCAGAATGCTCTTCTGCCTCTGTCCCCACTTGGAAAAGGGCCATGACATGTTCTGGGCTTCTCTTCTGAGGCAATATATATATCCCCACCAATGAGGCTTCACCCTCACACATGGTATAATTTTTTTCCTATTGGCCCCATCTCCTAATTCCATTCCAAAGGGTAAGACTTTGTAGTGGACATTTGGGAGCACACAGACATGGGCCTGTGACCGCATCTTCAGCATCTTCCAAGCCTCCTTCTTGAACAGTCACATCTGTGCACATGTCACATCTGGTGGGGCAACTGGGCATTTATGATGGGGAGTAACTGGTGGGTTTCAGGCCAGGGCAGGCTTTTGTGTTTGGCTTTTGGAGGTACCTGGGAGGTAGCTCCCTTAGAACTGGCATAGAATACTCAGCCTGAGGCACACAGACACCCAACAGAGGAAATGTGGCCACAGCTGCTGTTTGGGAGAGTACCAGGTGACTCGATGTCACAGATACTGGGGAGACGTGCTGCTTTGGTGGTTTGTGCAAGGTGGGGGTCAGGCCTGTGTGTCCTGTCTGCGCCCTCTCAAGCTTAGCAGTGACCTAAGGAGGAGCAGCTGCTGGAAGCCAGCCTTGTGTTCTGAGTCACCTTTCCGTTCAGAGATGGGGACTCCTTTGTCAAAGCACATTTCCTTCCCTGCCACAGACACCTGTGTGCTTGCTCTCCAGTAGCCCTCTGAAGTAGGGGGAATGGTGCCTTGTTTTCTTGTTTTACTGCTGAGGAAACTCGGGTTCATAAAGGGATGGGAGGAGCAAAAGCTCACCCAGCCAGCCAGTAGCAGAGGCTAGACAAGAAGACCATTCCGTTTCCAGGATAGAGCGCCTTCTACCCTGCTCAGAGCTGCACGCATTGAATAGTAGTCATAGCTGGCCATTTGCCAAGTCATCTCCAAGCTCCAGATGCTCTGGTCCTGGTGTTCTTCCGTACACACTGCAGGCAGGTGCCTGAGTAAAGCGTCTGGCCTCTGCCCCTTCTGCACCAAGTTGTGTCCCTAAGCTCTTTTGTGGGTGCACGGGGTTGGGGGTGGAGGGTGTTGTGTGCTGTCCTTTCTTAATTTCCACTCAATTCCAGATGATGAGAACCCCGAGTGAGCAGCTTACAGGGTCAGAGGCAGGGTGACAGCAGGCTGTGGGGGACTCCATGTGCTATATTGCTCAAAGCTAGAATGACCTGCATGCGTGGGGACCCTGCCCCTGGCTGTCTGTACCACAAGCCTCCTTGTTCCTGTTTTCTCAAGAGCTCTATCCCTGGGAAAAGAAAGAGGCAGAAACAAGGAGGGCACCTAGCTGTGGGGAGAGGGCACCTAGCTGGGGGTTGGAGAGAGCACCTAGCTGGGGTTGGGGGAGAGGAGGGGTGTGGTCAATAGAAGTCCAGGAACCCTGCAGCAGCTAGGGGCAGCCTGTTAAAGCAGAGACCTGGCATTCAGCCTGCCCCATGCAACAGTTCCTGGAAGAAAAGGAAATGTCACCCATTGATTGCAGGGTGACATTTCTCTGATGGGCTGATGGGCTTTCCCAGAAGACATAGGGAAGTAATGTACAGTAAGAATGTGCGATTCTCCCTGTCCGTCCCCTCTTCGTTCCAAACAAATCACAAGAAACACAGGTGCATGGACACCAGGAAAAGGCAAATGCTAGACAAGTCCAGAACTGCTTCATCCCACAGGACACCCACTGGCCTCATATAGCTATTCTACATGTGAGATGCAATCAATGGAGATGACCCTGTAGCCACACTGGCCACCATCTCAGCACTCAGTGGCCACAGGTCATGGAACTTCACTGGATTCTATAGGTCTTCCATGTTGCTGACATCAGATGGGATTCCAGGAGACAGCACTGGATAGACCAACCAGCAGCTACTCACTGAAGGTTGGACTGAATCAGACCCATCTCGTGTACTGGTGAATAAATATTTAATATGAATTTGGGGGGTCTCGACCCTGCCTTTGATTCAGTTCTCAGATAAAAGACATACAGCCTTTCCATTTATAAGAAGCCTTGATAGCACCAGAGCTGGGCAGCTATCAACCTCCTATGGCTCTTTGGTCTACTTCCCTGTCAATAACACCGAGTTATAATTTGCCATGTTCTGCCTGGTCACCCTTGCTCCAATTGGCCAACCCTTATGGCCATGTTTACATGATTCACCTACCCCATGGTGTCTTCTTCCTTCCTCCACCTTCTCTCTTCCTCTCTTGTGGTCCTGCCTCAGACCCCAAGCCCAGGGAACCGAAACTCTGCCTGCCTCTCTTCTGTCCCGACAAAGGCTATAAGCAATTCTATTCAACCAATAGTTTTAAATTAAGGAACAAGGTTACATAGCATCACTTGGTGTCCGTGATGATCTCCTCATCCTGGGGGCAACCAGACCTTGGGGCCAGTATTTAGCATTACAGCACATAGCAACAGAGCAAACCTCAACAGTTACCTTTATAATATCCAGGAGACAGCATTTCTGCATTTATGCAATTCCACAATTCTGTCTGATAGGCTCCTGGCCCTATGGATATATGAGGCTATTTCTTCTACTTTTTTACCTCCAGAGAAGGGATCTGACTGTGTTACTTTATCTGAAGCTTTCTGCTGCTCAGATAAAATACCTAAGAGAATCAGCTCAAAGGAAAAAGAGTTTGTTTTGGCTCATGGTTTCTGGTTCCTATCATGGTCACCGGGCTCTGATGCTTTGGGGTCTGTGTGTCAGGGCTGAGCACTGTGGCAGGGACTAGAGTTGTTTGCCTCGTGGTGGCTGGACAGCAGTGGTAGAACTCACTTGTGAAGTAAAACCCTGTACCCCCCACCCCACTGCCACCCAAGCTCATGGGACCATGATCCATCAGTTCAGTGAAGGACTTCGCTGATAAGGGTGGAGTCCTCATGACCTGTCACCTCTCGAAGATCTCACCTCTGAACTCCTCATCTCTGAACTCCACTGCACTGGGCCTTTCACTCGTAGGTTTTGGGGAGACACTTCAGATCCACTCTGTGATACTGAAGCACAGAGAAGGCAAGGGGCCTCAAGTGTGGGAAGCACTGGTCCAGTCTGCCTCCTGGGTCTCTCAGGGTATCCGAGGTGCAATAAGCTAGGCTTTTGAGTGGACCCTACCCCCAGTTCTTCCCCATTTCACATAAGAGACCCAGACAGACAAGTAGCAGGTAAGCTTGAAAGGTGTGTTCCTTCACTTTTGTTCTGTGCATATGGGTGCATGGTGTGTGTGTTCATGTGTATTTGTGTGTGTATGTGTATGGCAGGGTATGGTGTGTGTGTGTGTGTGTGTGTGTGTGTGTGTGCACATATCACTTGTGTGCCCTGCCTGTAGAGATCTGAGAACAGCCTTGCACTCAGGAACCGCCTGCATTCAATTTGAAACAGGGTCTCTCATTGTCCTGAAATTTCACCGAGTATGCTAAGCTAGCTGGCTAGTGAGCGCCAGAGAGCCTGTCTCCATCTCTCAGTTCACCATCTCTAAGACTGCAAGCATGAAGCACTGTGCCCAGCTCCTTACGTGAGCTCTAGCCAGGGAATCTGGGGTCTACCTTGTGTGAGGCGAGCATTTTACTGGCCGAGCCTCTATTCTTCTACCTTCAAGTTTCTCCTGCTATTTTCCCCTGTTATTTTCCAATAACAAAAATTAATATTAATACCAATTTATAAAAATACAATTTGGGGCTGAAGAGATGGCTTAGCAGTTAAGAGCACTGGGTCTTCCAAAGAACCCAGGTTCAGTTCCTAGCACCCACAACTGTCTGTAACTCCAGTTCCAGGGGATCTGACACCCTCACACACACTTATAAGCAGGAAGAACACCAATATATGTAAAATAAAAATAAATTGTTTTTTTTTAATTAGAAAAAAATTTAAAACAACCTTTAAAAAAAAATACTACACTTAGGGCAGAGCAGTGATGTATCCTTTAACTCCAGCCCTTAGAAGGCAGAGGAGTAGGATCTCTATGAGTTCGAGGCCAGCCTGGCCCACAGAGCAAGTTCTAGGATAGCCAAGGATACACAGAGAAACCCTGTCTCGCATCTTCTCTGCCCCCTAAAGAGTATAGTCTGTACAAAAAAGATAAAGGAGACAGAAATCTCTGGATCTTTATATGAGAAAGCCCATGGTGCCTAGTGCCTTCCCCATGGAGAGCCAGGGTTGGGTTCTCCTCTCCCGTTTTGAGTGGCTGTGGGGCGGGGGAGGAGGGGTGGCGTCCTGTCTTCACTGCTAGTCCTACATACATAGTCAGATTTTCAGCCTTTCCCTCCCCATCTTCCACTCCTCCCTCCTCTCCCTCCTCCCCTCGTCCTCCCTCCTTTTTCAACACCACCACCACTCTGTCCAGCAGAGGAACTCAGGACACACACAGTTCTGTCTTTTTGTCCTGTCATCCCTCCCTCCTCAGCACACAGCCTCCTCCGTGTGTTTGTTTTTCAGTTACATACTTTGCCCTCCATTTTCCCCTTGTCAATGAGCATGTAGGTTGTTTTCAGGCATTTCTCCTGTACAGACAACGTTGCAGTGACTCCAGAGAGTACCCATTGTCCCATGAGTCACTTTGCCCATGGCAACTCCATCTATAAAGGGAACCCTCCTCAGCTGCTGGGTGCAAAGCCATGTGCGTTTGCAATTGTGTTCTAAGTTAAACGGTTACCCTCCGTGGGGGCTGTACCGCCTCATGTTCTCGCCAGCTACATGGAAAGCACTTTAGGAACTTTTTAATGGCTGTATAATATTTCAGTGTTTATATTAAGTTCAACATCTAAAGTTGCTCTATAGGTCAAGTATGGATGGATATTGCCCGTTGCCTCTAACGTCGATGTGTTTTTATACCTCATTCTGCTTTTTTTCCTCTACCCCTGCTCAGTGCGGGCCTAGGTTGTAGACACTCTCAGCACCAAGCAGAGACAGAAAAGTGGGATCCATGTGGGTGGGGCTGGGACACCTTCACCATTCCATCTTTTCCGTTCTCCTCACCTGTGAGTCCTGCCACAGAAAACACATTTGCATTCTGGATGGTCTACTATAGATACACTTAGCCCAAAGAGGGCCTAGTTCTGTGAGTCAAACGGCATGGCACTGCTCAGCTGCACATCGTGGGCAATCCTCTTAAGGAGGACTTGGCTTTCTGGGAATTTCCAGCCACCGTGTTACCTCCCCAGCAGACAGTGTAGTCACATGATACAAAATCAGACAGGGCAGGAGGGTACTATGGAAAATCCTCCTCCTCTCCACCACCCTCCTCTCTGTCCCTGCACAGGTGTGTGAGATCATCCTGACATGGGTGTGTGGCACATGTGCACAGAGCTTGTCTCTGCCGTGGGGGTTGGTACCTTTAAGGCTTTTACCTTCAGTTCTGACCAGCACATGCATCCCTGAATCCTGCCTTCTTCATCCCATCTCCATATCTAGTGATGTTTCTGGGTGTCTCTTTGGGGAGAACACAGAATGCCAGCTGCTCTTTAAAGATTTATTTTATTTTTAGGTGTGTGTGTATGTGTGTGTGTTTTATATACATATGAGTGCTAGTGCATCGGTCTAAAAGAGATGTCAGGTTTCCTGGAACTGGAGTTACAACTGGTTGTGTTCCACCCAGTGGAACAAAACTCAGTTTCTCTGCAAGAGCAGTACACACTGAGCCATCTCTATAGCCTGTCAATTGTAACATTTATTTCAGTAGTATTGTGATTAGCCTAGAATGGGCAGGTCCATAGCAGAGCTGAATCAATATAATAGATGGATGGGTGGATGGGTGGATGGGTGGATGGATGGATGGATGGATGGAGAGATGGATGGATGATGGACAGAGGGATGGATGGATGGATGGATGGATGGACAGATGGATGGATGGACAGATGGATGGATAGATGGCTGGACATGATTAGCCTAGAATGGGCAGGTCCATAGCAGAGCTGAATCAATATAATAGATGGATGGGTGGATGGGTGGGTGAGTGAGTGGACAGATGGATGGATGGATGGAGAGATGGATGGATGATGGACAGATGGATGGATGGATGGATGGATGGTACCCAATATTGAGCAGTGCTTCTAGTGAAACACTGTCTTAAACTCTTACAACCAGTATATAAAGTAAGCACTCAGGCTCCTGCCTCCAGTTAAATATATGCACAGAGAAGCAAAGACAGGGGCAGTCACTTGTAAAGACTACCCAGCTGGGACTCTTTCTGCAGGCTGCCTGGTTTTCAAGTTCATACCCTATGCTAGTTATGTTTTTTGTCAGCTTGATACAAGCTATGGTCATCTAGGAAGAGGGAACCTCAATTGAGAGAATACTTCTTAGTTACTCTTCTATTGTGGTGACAAAACATCATTTGTCAGAAGACAGAGTTTATTGGGGCTTACAACTCCAGAGGGTAAGTCTGTGACTATTATGGTATAGAACATAGCAGCAGGCAAGCAGGCATGCGATGCTGGAGCAGCGGCTGAGAGCTTACGTCGTATTCCCAAATTGTAGGCAGAGAAAAAGAGCTAACTGGGAATAGCATGGGCTTTTGAAACCTCACCGCCTACCAGAGATACACCTCCTCCAACAAGGCCACACCTCCTAATCCCTCCCTAGTAGTTCCAGCAGCTGGAGACCAAGGAGACCAAGTATATGAGCCTGTGGAGACCATTCTCATTCAAACCACCACAGCCTCCAGCAGATTGGCCTGAAGGCAAGTCTATGTGGCATTTTGTTGATCGGTCAATGGCTCTAGCTCACTATGGGTGGTGCCACCCCTAGGCGGGTGGTTCTGGGGTGTATAAGAAAGCAAGTTGAGCAAGCCAGGGAGAGTGAACCAGTAAGCAGCTTTCTTCCATGGTTTCTGCCTCTGCTCTTGGGTTTAGTTCCTGCCCTGCCTTCCCTCAAGGGTGGGCTGTGATCCAGACCTGGAAATCAGATAAACCGTTTCCTCCTCAAAATTAGTTTTGGTCAGTGTTTTCTCACAGCAACAGAAAGCAAACAAGAGTACCCTAAACACCAGGCAACACAGAACACAGCCCTTCTTCATACTGATGGCCAAGAATGGGCACAATCACCCGAAAACTGGGACCTCATGGGAGTACACAGTCCCATCCAAGACTCAGGGAGTAGGCAAGAGAGTAGGATGGGCCTGGTCAGGTCGAACATGAGCAGGGAGGGGCTAGAACCTGTGATCCAGAGGAAGTTCTAGAGGAAAATACAAGGACTCAAGTTAGGTGAGTTGCTGTCTGGTGAGAGGGTGTCTAGGGCACAAGGTGGAGAGAAAGCAGCCGAGGATGGAGACAGACAGAGGGTGTGAGACTGTGAGCAGGTCAGAGAAACCAAGCTTGGGACTGGCCTACTGTAGTCGGGGGGATACCATCAGAAGAGCCTTAAGACAGTGTCTCTGTGGCCTCCGTGGGACCCGTGTGGAAGTGAGTGTGGGTCCAGAGGGAACCCTCGAACCCTTGATACCTTCAGCAAAGTAGGGCTGTGAATGGGTCTGTGGCTTACTTAGGAGAGACACAGGCCACTGTAGGCAGACAACCGAAAGCGGGAAGGCTTCTGACTTGCCAGACCCCTTGATGTGGGCTATGACATATGACCTGAGGTGACCTGGTCTGCTCTCATTATTTCCGGGGACCGGAAGACCTGCTTGAGCTGACTTCCCCTCTAAGAGGCTGTGGGCAGCCTACAGAATTGGCCAGTGCTGGGCAAAACTGTGCAGGGCCTACCTTACCATGCAAGGCTTTCAGTGTTTGGTAGGGGAAGAGAAATCCATGAAACAAGGGCTCTGATCCTATCCTCGAAACCACAAGTGCCTGTGGGTACTGGTCTAGACCTTGAACATTCATTCTACCCTGAATATGGGCTGCAGGTGTCTGTGGAACATTGGTGAAGGTTTAAATCCAGCCACTTCTCCATCCCACAGGCCCTGAAACTCTGCTTTAGGTCTTGCTGCCCTGCAGCCTAGGCCACACCAAGATAGAGGCAACAGCTGGGGCTGCACGGTGCACACTCAGTGGAAAGAGTCTGGCAGAAGAGATGAGGCTGGGCTGGCCTCCTGCCTTTTCTAGACTGTCTTCTGGGGCAGGGCCAGCCCCGCTACAAAGAGAAGCCTTCAGAAAGGGTCCACAGCCAAGGGTCAGCTAAGTCATAGAGACATGGAATTTGAAGGGCTGGGAGGGCCTTCAGTCCTTGGCCGGAGAGAGGCCCAGTCGTATGAAGCAGCAGGCACAGCTGTTCTCCCATGTGGAGCACCCCCATAGACATCGCTTTGATCCCCACATTCTTGCTCTGGTGCCCTCAGTGTAACGTGAGTCCAAGTACTATCCAGCAGCTGGGGTTCATGTGGGGAAATTCAACCTACCAGCCATGTGATGTTGAGCCCAACCCTCTCCTTTTCCTGAAGAAGCCTTTCCTGAAGAGAGAAGTGAGGTGCCAGGGCCATAGTCAGACACCATGCCCAGTGCTTGCCACGCCTGTTATGCCAACAACAGCATCTGTTATGAACCACTGGGCTCATGAGTCCTTGTCTCCCATCATCTCTACAATGTAACTCCACCTCAGACAAGCTAATGCTACAACAGCTCCAAGTATTGACGCTCTATAGAAAACTGATGCTTACTACCTTAGAACTTGTTTTGTTTTGTGTAACCCTGGCTGTCCTGGAACTCACTCTGTAGTGGAGGCTGGCCTCAAACTCACAGAGATCTGCCTGCTTTTGCCTCCAGAGTGTTGGGACCCAGAAGCGTGTGCCCCCCAAATCCCAGCTACCCTAGGTCTTGTTAATAGGAACTGACTAGATAAATAGAATGTAGTCTGTCCATATAAAGCAATGCCGTCTGTCAGTAAAAAACAAAAGGTTGATACAGAAGCCCTGATAGACTCTACTAGTCACCACAGTAATGTGGGCGGATCTTGAGAATGTTATGCAGGGTGGAAGAAACTAAACAGTGCCCAGGTCCACTTACAGGAAATACCGAGACTAGGCGAGTCCGTGAAGAGAGAAAGCAGACAAGTAGTACTGGGGGTCTGGGAGATGGGGACTGACTGGTGGCCAAAAACGTTCCAAGACTAGTGGTGATGGCTGTACGGCTGTGACAATATTAGAAACCATTGTGTTAGACACTTTAAGAACTATTCTAAAAGTGACTGCTTGGTCAGCATACTTCTAGAGGTGGTGTGTGCCAGCACTCCGCTCAGCGTCTGTCTGGAAGAAATAGCCGGCAGATGTTCCTATGAGTGCTGCAAGCTATAGGGACTGTTCAGCCTGGGTGGCACAGGACCCCTGGGAGGGAGGTCGACATTCTGTCATTTCAGAGTTGAAGGACTATTAGGGGGAATGGGTTGTCAACCATAGCCTTGCAAAGTGCAGAAAAGAAAAAAAAAAACAAAAAAACAAGAGTCTCTTGATGAACCCCAGACCTCACCAACGGGTGTGAAAGTGTCTGGCCAGCAAACCCTGATCCTGTCTCCGCCTTAGGAGTCGGCACTGGAATTATCTCTGCATACTGGCATCCCCAGCTCAGATCCTCACACGTCTGCACAGCAGGCACTTTATCAACTGAGCCTTCTCCCCAGTCCTAGCCCCATCCTCTCTGTTCTATTCTAGCGGGGCTTACTTCCCAGCCCTGCCTATCGTCACTTGAGCCTTGCCTCTGTCCCGGAGGAGACTGGTCTGAGACCGCCATCTCTTTTAACAGTTGCCGTTTGCTCTGCATCAGGACTGGACTGAGCACTCGACTGTGTTGTCTACTTTAGCTTTTGCCTCACCACTGAAGTAGATGGTATGGTCTCCCTGTTTTACCAAGGACATGGGGTTCACAGGATGGGATGGCCCCCGAATGAGGCTCTATCCCTTCCCGGGACTGCAGCCTGCCTTTGCTGTTGTGGGCATCCTAAGCCCGGGCTTCCCGATCTGACGGCCTTCACTGTCAGCTGCTGCTCTTTGCCCCAAGTCTTATAGAGGCACAGGAGAGAGGAACATTTCTCAATGGCCTTCTTGGGGCTTCTGCCATGATGTTCTCAAGATGGCTGTCCAAGATGCTCCCTAAAAGTACCCTGGACCCCAAGTCTGCCGGAAGGGTGGACTCAGACTCCTTCCTAATATGGATGTGCAGGCTTCTGACCTAACTTCAAAGCTCTGAGAATACAATGCACAGATGTCACGTCATCCGCAGGGAAATGACAAAATGCTGCTGAGAGCAAGTTGCCCGTGAAGGCAGTGAGTGCCCAGCCCCAGAGGTCTAGCATCAGATGGGGTGAATGGGTTGTACTGGCAAAAGAAACTAGCCTCAGAGAAGGGTTGTAAGCATATGGGCTCTCTGTTTTTTCAAACAAATGTTCTGATCACGGGACTGATGAGAGGGCTCAGCAGGTAAAGGGCTTGCTGCCAAGCCTGTCAGCCTGACTTTGATCCTTAGAACCCACGTGGTAAAAGGAGAGGACAACTCCCACAGGTTGTCCTCTGATCTCCACACTGTTGTAGCACATGGGCTCCCCCCCTGCCACACACACACTCATACACAATAAATAAACATCACTTAAAAATGAAAACTATTCCCAGCCCAGAGAAACCTACAGGAAACTCAGCAATGCCTTGTGTAGCTGCCATCCAGCTTGTGACATCCCATTATATTGGCCTTGGGTCTTTCTTTTTCAGTAAGTCTTGGAAGTCTGGTCAAAGGTTCCCTTACCCCTGCCAAGGTGCACCCAGGGAGCACCCTCACCCACAGTGGTGAGCTGTGTCCACAGAGCAGACGCACAGCTGTCCTGAGTGCCTTAGGAGTCAGCACCGATGCAGTGTGTTGCTTGCTCTCCGTATGCTGGTGGTTTTGTTTGTTTGATTTGAGGACTTTCTCTTTGGGCTCCATTCCAGACTCCCAGGGTAGCTGCAAGAACAGAACAAAGAATTCTTGTGGCAGCTCCTCTCTCATCAACGTGAACACTGTGTCTCCTGTGTCTCCCTCCTCCTCCCTTCTTTCTCCCTGACTCAGTAGAACAGAAAGTTTCAGGCCCTGTGGGGTTTGTTTGTTTGATTGGTTGGTTGGGTTTTGTTGTTTTGTTTGCCTTATGGTCCTCACTGACTTATTCTCAGAGCTGGGGACTTATGTCCCTTTCACCTCCGCCCCTGGGATGAATAAGCAATGAGTACCAATGCTGTCTTTAGGATTTTGAGATTTTCTGCAATGGTTGATGTCGGCAGCCTCATAACAGCTGTAACAGCTGAGGGCTGGCTGCCCAAAAGCGTATCTGTCCATTTCTTATGGATGGCCACTTGGCAAGGAGATGGGTGATGTGTGTGTTCATGTGTGCATCCATGCACGCTCATATGGTGCCCAGAGGTTGATGTTGGATACCTTCCTTCATCATTCCTTATTTTTTGAGATGAGCTCTCTTACTGGACCTAGAACGTGCCATTTTGGGTAGATGGGCTGGCCAGCTAGCTCCAAGGATTGCATCTATTCCCCTTGCTCCAACACTAGGTCACAGACGTGAGCTCTCACACTTGTCTTCTCTATGTGTGCAGGGGATCTGAACTCAGGCCCTTCTGCTCACACATAAAGCATGTTTCCTACAACCAGCATCCTGTCCTGGAAGCTGCTAGGGTGGTTTGAATGCTTGACCCAAGGGAGTGTCACTGTTAGGAGGTGTGGCCTTGGTGGAGGAAGTGTGTCATTGTGGGCATGGGCTTTAAGACCCTCCTCCTAACTGCCCGGAAGGCAGTCTACTCCTAGCGGCCTTCAGATGAAGATATAGAACTCTCAGGTCCTCCTCCACCATGCCTGCCTGGACGCTGCCATGCACCCGCCTCGATAATAATGGACTGAACCTCTGAACCTGTAAGCCAGCCCCAATTGAATGTTGTCCTTATAAGAGTTGCCTTAGTCATGGTTATTCTCAGAGCTGGGGACTTATGTCCCTTTCACCTCCACCCCTGGGATGGTGTCTGTTCACAACAAGGCAAACCCTAACTAAGACAGCTGCTGTCTCCCACCTCCACAGTACATGCTGCCGTAGCAGTGGCCTTTGTCACCATCTCCAGCTGAGGACATGCTGGGAAGTAGAATGACAGCATCTTACCTCTCAGATCTGACAGATTGTCATGTGAGTGAGTACCACCTCCATTCTCAGGGCACGTCCCCCAAGTGCTTGCCTAGCTTTTGGGGCTGAGAAACAACCCTGTTAGCTTCTGCTTCACAGTAAGTGAGATACAGTGAGCATGAGGAATGAGGTGAATCTGGTGGCATGAGCTAGCAGGTGACCTGGAGAAGCACACATGACCACCGACGTTATTACCTAGTGAGATCTAGCTGAACTGTTCTCATAGGCCAGGCTTCAGCAGCTCCATGGAACAGATGAGAAAACTGTTGGTTTAAGATCATTTTCATCATAGAAGTGTTGTGTAATCATTATAATGATTTGAGCCACCCCCCACTCCCTGAACATCTCAGAACTGTCTATAATGATGCCTTGCATGGCTGTCTGGAAATTATTCCTTGTGCATATGTATATATCTCTGTATCTGTTCTCAAATAAGACTGGGGAAGTAAAAAAACTTTATTGAATTTTCTTTGCCAGCTACTACAAGGATGCAAATGTGGAACTCAAAAAAAAAAAAAAGCAACTTTTTCTAAAGTTAAATGTTTTAACTTTAAAAAAAAAAAAAAACCTTTTTATTCCATTAATCATTTAATTATTTATCATGTGGGGTTTATGTACCTGGAGGTATGTGTGGAAGTCAGAGGACAAGTTGTAAGAGTCAGTTCTTTCCTTCCATCTTGTGGGTCCTGAGGTTCAAACACAGTTTGTCAGGCTTGGCAGCAAGACTTTTGACTCACTGAGCCATTTCATTGACCCAATTTTGGGAAACTTTTTCGTGCAGTAGTTAGAAGTATAGACTCCGGAGCCTGACCCTAGGGTGTCTCATCTTGGGATCCTTAACCTGCAAGGACCCTTTCTCCAAGTCTCATACATGGCTACTGGGGTTGAGATTTAGACTCTTGGGGACACAGTTCAGCCTGGTGCCCAGATGTGAGAGTGATGGTGCTCACATCACCTCTGGAAGCTCTTCTTGCTTTCCCTGCTCCCTTGGGCCTTGCCAGAGTCATGATGATGGGTTGACATGCATAGCTTTCCCATCTCTCAAACCCTCCAGGTTGTGTCCAAATCTACATAAGAGGTCTCAGTTCTCCCACCAAAGCTCCTAGGAGCTCACCAAGCAGCCAAAGCCTCTGGCTGTGGGCCAGGAACCTTCTGCACTCTCCTTGGTGGTGACAGCCAGCCAGACCCCACCCCCATTCTGCCACCCAACTGCTTTGACCCCCAACAGTGTTTGTCTTCTTCAGGCCTGTGACTGCTCCCAGACCTTCCTCACTGTCCCTGGAGCCAGCTCCCTCCTTCCTTACAGAGCCGCTCAGAACACCCCAGGGAAGCCGGTGCTAAGGAACACTGTGGACTTCTTGGGCAGCTGACCACAGGCACATGGAGGCAACAGAGTGTCCCTAGAGAGCTGTGAGAGGGGAAGGATGGGGGCCACCGGAGCCAATGCTTGTGACATGCGCTGAAAGATATCTGTCTTAGAGGGCTTTTGTTTGTGGCAGAACTCCTCCATAACCCCTGGCCTAGATCTTTTATGCTGTCAACTCTGTTCACGATGGCCTGTCTCTGTCACATGTCATGCCTGCTTGCTTCTTTATCTACAAAGATTTCAGGGTACAGCAGTCTCAGCATCTGCTGTCAGGAGGGAGAGCGTGGGTGTCAGAGTCTCTGCTCTGCCAACAGATGACAGGCACAGAGCCAAGAGGGTTCAGGGGCCATCACTGACAGCAAGAGTTACCGCCAGAGGCAAAGCTCAGTGTGGGCCAGCTCAGCATGTGGCGACTCAGAGATCACACCTCCTGCCGGTTTCCTGTGGACTGTTGAGGCTTGGTTTTTCTGAGTTCCCTGCCTCTCTTTAGCTTGGTCATGGCAGGCAGATGCTAGGAAGCTTTGTCCCTTCTGTCTCTGTCACTCTTCTAACATAGTATGAAATCCATATCTCCTCAAGGCCTTGGCTTCTCCGCCTTATATCTCTTGCCTGGAGACAAGGGCTATGACCTCATACAAAGTTCTCTAGGCCCAAAACACCCATCACCCTAAGGGCTCAGAGCCAACCTCTGTCGTGTTTACTCTCAGCGTGGACCTTGAGGGACCTCAAGGAGCTGACTTTTCTGGAAAGCATCTTCAGCCCATGTTGGATTGATCCATGGTGCTTGTCACTGCTAGGCGTGTGCACCACACTGCCCTTGCCTCTTTATCTACCAGCTGTGCTTGGGGCATGAAAAGCATTCTCCCTGTGGTTTGTCACATGGTCAAGAAAATTGGATTCTCTTGGCAACCGTGTTCATGTCACATCTCCTATGCTCTTGATCTCACGGGTTGTCACCGGAACCAGATGTCTTAGAAACAAGACAGAATCACAGGTGTGAGCGTCCTTCACTGCAATCAGATGTGCTGAGTCCTCATATCAAGTGCACACAGTGGGGTGGGGGCAGGGGTTGTAGCAGGAAGAATGCTGAGGGAAACGGTCTTACACAATAGCTAGTTCTGCTGAGTTACAGGTAGGCAGGGGGCTAAATCCTCAACAGTCACTGCATCAGGTTGGCACAGTAGTCCTGTGAAACAGAAACCTTTTTAAAAAATTAAACTGAAGCCCAGAGAAGTGAAATAGCCTGAAGTCACACAGCCTGTATTCAGATCTGGGCAAGTAGGCTTTATCTGAATAGACCACATGGGATGCAAAGAACTTTATCTTACATGGTTTCCTAAAAAATGAAATTAAATGTTAAGCGGGCGGAGGAAGTGGAGAGGACTTTGCAGTGAACAGTCATATCCCACCATTTACCCTTCATGTTCTTTGTTTGCATTATTATATGCCACCATCCATCCTAAGTTCACTTTATCTTTGTGCATTCCAGAGAAAATTCTAGACCTCCCTGAATATGTTAGTGTGTGGGTTGTTAACTACAGAGTTCAGTATTAGATTACTGTTCATTACTACTTTAGTATAAAATGGAGACATAAGCAAAGTAAACACACATGCATATGTAAATAGACACCATTTGAACTTCACATTGATACATGGAAACTGTTTGCTTTGCCCCTGGCTTTGATTCAGCATGGGATTCTGTGATTCATCCATGTGGTTATTCATCAGTAGCTCTCCTTATTGCTAGCTGTTGCCTTGTGTAGGGAGCAGTCTCTTTATCCTCCTCTCATCCATGGGTACCCGGACCAGTTTTGAGTAATTGTAAGTTAAGCTGTTGTGACCGTCTTCTGGCCTATCTTTTGATAGGTGGGCTTTCGTTCCTTTAAGAAACATACCAAGGAGTGGGACTTGCCTCAGAGCCCCGTGTGTTCAGTTACGACGACCTGCCCTGTCGTTTTCCAAAGTGGTTGTAGCAGTTTACATTTGCACTAGCAAATCCGAGAGCCTTCTGACACCTGAACCGCCCTCAGCAGATGTGGTAAAGGGCAGTCCCAATTTCAGTCAATTCTGTGGTGGCACCTTGGTGGCACCTTGTGGTTTTAATTTGCATGTCCCTAATGACCAAGGGTTTTGTTAGAGCCTTTCACCTGCTTATTGGCCCATGTGTGTTGCCTTTGGAGAATCTTTTCAGATCTTTTGACTTCCCTTTTTTAATTGACTTGCCTGTCATTCATGAATTATGTGTTTTGCAAGTATCTCTCCCCAGATTGATGGGCAGAGGTATGTGTGTGTCTGTGTGCAATTGCCTAGGTGCATGTGTGTGGAGGGCAGAAGATGAAGTCTTGTGCTGTTCTTCAGACTCCTTCCACCTTGTTTGTTGAGACAGGGTGTGGTGGTTTGAATAGGAATCCCCCCCATAGGCTCATAGATTTGAGTGCTTAGTCATCAGGGAGTGGCACCACTTAAGAAGAATTAGGAAGTATGGTCTTGTTGGAGGAACTGTGTCACTGGGGGTAGGCCTTGAGGTTTCAAAAGCTAAAGCTAGGCCCAGTGGCTCTTTCTCTGCCTCCTGCCCACAGGTTCAGATGTAGGACTCTCAGCTCCTCCTCCAGCACCATGTCTGCCTACACACTGCTCTGTTCCCACCATGATGACAATGAACTAAACCTCTGAACCTGTAAGCTAGCCCCAGTTAAATGCTTTCCTTTATAAGAGTTGCCATGGTCACTGTGTCTCTTCACAGCAATAGTAACTCTAACTAAAACTCACCAAGGAGGCTGCCTGGCAGCAAGCTCCAGATAGCTCCAGGTACCCATCTGTCTCTACCTCCTCAGTGCTGGGCCTCCAAGTATGTGCTGCCATGCCCAGCTCTTTACGTAAATTCTGGGTATCAAATTCATATCCTCAGCTTACATGGCAAATACTATACCTACTACCAAGTTGTCACCCCAGACTTGGGCAGATGTTTTGACTCTCAACTATTTTTCTTATACAATAGTTGCTTTCCCCATCTCCTCTCTATCATACCTTGGTCTATCAGCAAGAAGACAAGAGCCTCATGGGACTTATAGGCAGACAGGGAACTCAAGCAGGAGACTGGAGAAGGATATGGAGGTTCTGTGGGGGTGGTGGACAGCAGCCTTTGGGGATGGGGGTGTCCTTTCAGGATGAAAATGTCTTGACTACGAGGGCACTGACCTGAATTCTTAGGAAGTGGGAGCCACGGTGGCTTTAGAGTAGGGTCACACAAGGTTAGAGTTTCTACTTGGTCACCCAAAAGCAGCAGCCTGCACCGCATGATGCAGGGAGGATTGTGACGTGGGTTGGCAAAGATCCCACAGGAAGCTCAAGGTCTGGTTCAGGGAACAGGATGTCAGAGGCTCCTTCCCTAGGTGCTGGGCCTCTATAGAAGCTGCTTGAATACTTAGAGCCAACCCAGTGACTCCCAACACCTGAGAGTTCCCTGCCTGCCTGCAACATCACCTCCTACACTCAACCCTTAAACTCAGCGTCCTTCTGCCTGAACACATATCTCTCCCAGACACCTGCAAGTTTTCGTTCCAAAGTCCCTGTGTAATGGGTTTCTCCTTGGCCTTCCAGGCCCCCTGCCCTTCCTTGCTGTTCTGTTGTGTGACATACTCTACCTGCCTGCTTTCTCTCTCTGAAATACAAATTCCTGGATGGTTTGTGGGGTTCCCTTCTCTTTCTTTCTTGACCATTTTGCCCTCTGCTGTCACCTGAGCTTAAAATGCTCTCAGCCTATATTTTCAATAATGCTCAGTTATTCTTATATTTTTGGTTGTGAGCCTATTGTTAATGGCTGAGCCATCTCTCCAGCCTAAGACTGGTTATTTTTAAGAACCCAGTGACCAACCTATGGCAAGTCATAGTGGATGGTGCAGGTCTCTCTCATTCATGGAGGTAATTACATGGGTGTGGACAGGCAAAAATGGAGCTAGCTGTAAATCTCAGAGCCTGCCAGGTGTTCTTCAATTAAAAGGTTTTAAAACCCTTCTTCAGGGATCCTCTCAGATGCCACCATGCTTCCTTCAGTCCACTGGGACTGAAATTCAGCTACTGTGTCCACTCTACTGCTGTTATATTTAGTCCCTTCTTGTACTGTAGCTGGCTGTTTCTGGGTATGTCTTACTTGTTATAATGATAAATGCCTTACCTGGAGACTCACCTGTTGATATCATTCCCCAAAAGGGTCTTGGCCACATAGATGCTAAATAAGCAAACGGGTTGCTTTAATCTGCACTTATTGTTACCTTCCCAAGGCCAGGTGTGGGATGGGCTGACCATTTGATTCTATGTCCTCTTCACAGTCCTATTCCAGATGCTGGCAAAGGAGAGGGAGAGGAAGATGAGGAGAAAGACGGCATGAGGCTTGGTCTGCCAACCACCCCGAGGAACTGCATCCCACGCCGGAGCTTCAGTGTCCTGGAGAAGCTGGTGAAGACCTGCCCTGTGTGGCTGCAGCTAGGGCTAGGCCAGGCGGAGGCTGCCAAGATCCTGCAGCGGGAGATGGCTGGGGTAAGGCAGTTCTGTGCACGCCAGGGAGGCAGGTACCACTGTGAGGGGCTCAGGGTGCTCCCCACAGAAGTGCCTTCATGCAAACAGCTGCTTTCTTTCTGCTCTTCTCTTTGTTTCCATCTTTTCCTCTGTCACATCCAACAGTTGGGGTCGGGGGAGGTGTGTGCTGGAGGCATTCAGGCACCAGAGATTGTGCTGGCTTTCTCTTGACTTTGGGAGCTAGGCCACTGATCAAGGACAAGGGTGTCAGGACACATGATCTACCTGCCCCTTGTTTATGGACAAAGATAAGAAGCCATGTGGTTCATCAGCAGATGTTCTGGAAGCTTTGAGGTGAGCAAATGACACTGAGTTTCTGGGGCTCATTTTTGTCTCTTTGAAATAGGAGCTTTAAAATCTCCTCTCCGAGTACTGATCCTAGTACATGAGAGGAGAGAATGAGAGGTAGTGGGTGGGTGGGTGGATGATGGATGGATGGATGATGAATGGATAATGGATAGATGGATAAATGATAGATGATGAATAGACAGATGATGAATGGATGATAGATGAATGGATGGATGAATGGACTCATGGACAGACAGATGGATGATGGATGGATAATAACTAGAGGATAAATAGAGGATGGATAGACAGAAGATGGGAAATTGAGTATGAACAGATAAAGTGATGGCTGGATAGACAGATAGAGGTGCCAGATGACAGTTGAAAGAATGAGTCACAGCCTCCCCTATGCTCCTGTCACCCCCATACATATTTTCTCAAATGCTCTTCCCTTTTGAAAACAGTTTGTAATTTGTTTTAATTATGAAAGTAATCCATGTCTGCAATCATTATCTTTTAAAAAAACAAACTGGACAGAAACGAACAACATTGTCAGAAGTAAAATGTCTTATAAAGGTTTTTTTTTTTTTCTACCTACTCTAGGCCAACTCACTTCCCAGAAGGCATTTAAAAAAAAGTTAAAGCAAAATATGCATCACATCCCATAAAAAGAAACATTTAAAGTGTACCACAGGCATTTAGTGTTCTCCGGGTACTATGTCACTACTGCCTCCATCTGGTGCTAAGGCATTCTCGCCTCCCCAAAAGACAGTCCTCATTAGCAGATTCTCTCCGCTTTTCCTCTCCACCCCAGCACCCACTTTGCTGCCACAGTCATTTTGACAGAGGCCAACGTATGTTCACACAACACCCCTCACGCTAGCAGCCATATTCCCCAAGGGTTCGCTGTGTCTGAGGCTCTCTCCGACTGTCTGCTCAGGAATGAGCCGTGATCTCCTAACTACCTACACCAGCTGTTGCTACTTCCCAGGAGCCACAGGGAGGAAGTGGCAGAGCTGAGATTTGAACCTGGGCAGTCTAAATGCTCCTAGACTCTATCAGTGTCTGTCTGACACTGAGGACTCTTGCTTCCTAGCTATTCTCATCTGGGTGTGGCTTGTGGCACTTCTGTATCTCTTGGGAATCATCCACAATGTAAGACTTGGGATGTAGACGCTTACCATGAAAAAATAAGATCCATGGAGCTGTCATTTGTGCATGAAAACCAGGGTGACTGGAAGGCAGGGGGTCCAAGTCCTAGTCACATTGCCACAGAGCATGCAGGGCTGGGAAGGTGATAATATCCCTGAGCCCACCCAGCCCATCCTAGTCCATACATAGGCCAGCCTAGGTGTCCATAGATGCCTCTTTTCCCCGCAGGAAGCAGGGAGACCAAAGATGCTGTGACCCAGTAAAACCTGCTATCTATTCCTTCACTAAAGGTTTCCAGTCCTTACAGTGACTGGGGCCCACACAGTAGGTACTCCTAGCAACCTGTACCTTCCCTCCTCCATTCTTAGGAGAGGCAGCTCAAAGCAACTCAGGAAGCAAGCTGGTGGCTGATGCATTACTAGTTGCTTTTCTGTTGCTGTGACAAACACTCTTGAGCAAGGCAACATACAAAAGAAAGAGTTTATCTGGGTTTATGATTCCAGAGGAATAAGAGTGCATCATGGAGAAGTGGCAGGCATGGCTACTGAAGTAGCAAGCTGAGAGTTAATATCTTGACCCATAAGCACAGATGCAGAAAGAGCAAACTAGAAGTAGGCCAGACTTTTTACTCTCAACACCCCCCCCCCAGTGACATACTTCCTCCAGCAAAGTCACACCTTCTAAACTTCCCCAAACAGTGCCACCAACTAGTGACCGATTATTCAAACGCCTGACGGTGTTGTGTGTGTGTGTGTGTGTGTGTGTGTGTGTGTGTTGTGTGTTGTGTGTGTGTGTTATTGGGGGCATTTGTCATCCAAACTACCACAGCTGGCCATTGGGAAGCCTGTGTCCTGGGTGTATGAGTTTGGGTCTAGACTGAGTTGTCATCTTTCTGCCTTAGATAGAATACTGATGGAGGTCACACCGCAAGCTGGGGCAATAGAAGTTGTGGCCTTGTCAGAAGTATTTCTGTGACTGGAGTGGAGTTCTGTGGTAGAGTATGTGCCCTGTTTAGAAACACCTCAATTCTTGTACCATCTTTTCTTCAAAAAGTACAAAAACTTGACATCTCCTAGGCCCCTAGGGTTTTGTTTGTTGTTTGTGAGCACCAACCCTGTGCCGTCCAGATGTCGAAGGCTCTCCCTTTGTCCCATTTCACAAGCCATGAGGAGGCCTGAGTTCAGATTTTGTCAGTGCCAGCCTTTTAGAGCCTCTGGTGTCCTGTAGAGAGTCCTCAAGAAGCAGCAGAAAGAGAAAGAGATGAGCAGAGGTTATATACACTAACTGAGAACCCTGGAAGGCAATGTGGAGGGCACCCCCTGAGGCTCTGAGGACATTGTGCTGTTCACCAGTCTGTTACTATTATGAAGGTTAGACGGTTCGTTAGCCTTTTCTCTCTGCCTGTTCTGTGAGAACGGTCACCTGTCAGGAACAGCCCCGGGATAAAGAGATACAGAGCTGGTTGCAAGAAGCCAGGCTAGAGTCTAGGAGACTAGGAAAGGCCAGGTGCTGACCGGAGAGAGGGTTGGTGGATAGGAGGGATGGGATGGTGGTGACACTGTCACCTGCCTCTGGTTATGAGGCTAGTGAGTGGCAGACCCAAGTCCAGGCCTACCTGTGCAGAGTAGAGACACCAACAAAGGAACAACAACAACAAAAAAAAACCAAACACATTCACCCTTATATCCCCATATTGCACAATAACCATGGATGGAAAATATTTAGAGGGGGCAATTGCATCTTCAGTGAACAGTGCAGACCCTAAATGGTGCAGCGTACCTCCCATTTACACAGCACCAGGCTGGCTTAGAACAAACAATCCCAGCGTGGTTGAGTGAAGAGAGGAGGATGTGAGCAGATTATAATGAGATTCAGGTGTCATAGCTAAGGTAGCGAAGGACAGGGACATGTTCTAAGATGTGATCACTGGGCTATTTTATCATTGTTGAGCCAACATCTCATAACATACTTATACAAGCTAAGATGGCTACTTGCTGATATTATTTGATCCTTGTAACCATTTCTGACAGCTAGGCGTAATCAGCACCCCTCTTTGCAGATGAGGACATTGAAGCACAGAGATGTTGACTCTTTTGTCTAAAATCACACAGCTAGGAAGTGTGGAACTGGCAATATAGCTCAGTGGATTCAGTCCAGCTTGGACCACAATGTGAGACTCCATTCCATAGAAAAAGGGGAAAATGCCCATTGGGTGATCTTCAAAGATGCTGGGAAAGCCCTTTGCTAGTGCGGTTCCCATAGAACCAGAGCAGTGATGTCATTATTCTGAAAGAGACAAACATCGTGGGTGGTCCCTGTGTTGTAAGACACAGCCTAAAGATCTGGATTTACCTCCTGCAACATTGTGAGAGGCAGCCTTTGTCTTGCCTGGAGCCAGCTCCCTTGTCCCCAGTGTCTGTGTGACCTTGGCCACATCCATTTCCTTCCTCAGGACCGACCTCACGCCTAGCAGCCTCTTCTCTGATAAGGAGTTAGGGACACTGTGATCCCCTTTTTAAAAGGGAAAAAAAAAAAAAAACAGCTACGTATTCAGCAACAGGGCAACCAGAAAGTTGCTTTTATTTCTTCTCACCCAGGCTGGTTTGTTATTTTAGTTAGAATGGTTTTAGAGTTATGGAAAAGTTGCAAGCATAGAACAGAACGTACCTTGTGCCCTGAGAACAGAGCATGCCCTGTGTCCACCGCACGCAAGCTCCCTTGCTGACAGCAGCTAACCAACGCTTGCCAGTTACTGTACCAGTCCTGGTACTCAGTATCAACCAAAGCCTGGACGTGGTTATACCTGATGTCCTCTGTCTGCGCCAAGACCCTTTCCAGAACAGAGGCAAAGCCAGTGACAGCCCATCATTCCAAGGTCCTTTGTTATATTGTTTTTGCTGTTATGATGAATTCCTGAGAGAAACAATTAAAAAGATGAAGGATTTATGTGGGCTCATGGCTTGAGAGATCTCAGTTCTATTTGGTTAACAACATTGCTATGGACCGAAGTGAAGCTGAGCTATGGCAGAGAGCCAGTGATAATGGTGGACAGGAAATGACGGAACAAAGTTCATCACCTCCTGGTAGACAGGAAGTGATGGAGCAAAGCCAGACAAGGAAGGAGCAAGGGCCATATAAGGACCTGCCCCCAACCGATCTCCTTCCTTTTAGCCAAGCCATACCTCCTAACGTTTCCAGAGCCTCTGAATTAGCCCTAAGTCAGGAACCTCAGCTTCAAGTCTTCACCACATAAATCTGTAGGGGACATTTCCTATTGGAGTCACAATAGGTACCAAACAGCCATGTACCTTATCCTGGGGGGGTTGGCTTTGCTTGCTGCTGCCAGTTTGTGGCATCTCTCTCCTTCAGCCTCATGCTTGCCTGCCCTCCCCCCTTTCCCTACTACTCTCTGGAAGGAAAGTCACTCTGCTGTAAGCAAGGGTGTTGCAACCATGTGTTTGTAACCCTGCTGTGGAGGTCAAAGGTCAACCTCCTGTGTTGTCTTTTCAGGTTTCTTTCTTTTTTCTATCTTTCTTTCTTTGTCTCTCATTCATCTTTGAGACAAGGTCTCATAGAACCTGGGGTTCAATAAGGCAGCTAAACTAGCTGTCCAGTGAGCACTCAGGGGTCCTCCACCTGTCTCCGCCTCCTCAGTACTGGGATCACAGTACATGCCACCATCACCACGCCCTTTGCATGGGCTCTGGGAATCAAGCTCAGGTCCTGATGCTTGCAAGGCAAGCATTGTACCCACTGAAATATCTCCCTAGCTCCTAATTTGCAACTTTGTGGAAAGTTGTCTACAGAAGTCTTTCCAGTGGCTCGTGATGGTTAGGTTTTGTTAGTTTGACACAATCTAGGGGCATCTGGGAAGAGGGAACCTCAGTCGAGAAAGTGGCTCCCTCAGATTGGCCTGCAGTGTAACTCAATGGTGTACTTTCTCGATTAGTGATTACTATGGGCCTAGCTCAGTGTGGGTAATGCCACCTCTAGGCACGTGATTCTGGGTTGGTGAAGACGGCAAGCAGAGCAAGCTTGTAAGCACTGTTACTCCTTGGTCTCTGCTTCAGTTCCGGTGTCCAGGACCTGCCTTAACCTCCTGCTGTGACTTCCCTCAATAACAGACTGTGAGCAATAAGATGAAATAAACTTTCCTCCCCAAGCTACTTTGGCTCCTACATTTGTCACATCAGTGGAAAGCGAGCAAGGACACGGCCCTTGTATCTCTTTGACCCCAGCACACCACAGTTGTGAGTGTACGAATCACCGCCTGCTTTCTGTTTGAATCGCTTTCTTGTTTTCTGGTGTTAGACGATACAGTTATCTTGTATACTCTGCCCTCAGCCCAGGACCAGCCACTTCCTGTGTCTCCAAAGACTCCTGCTTCCTTTGATTAAGGAACTCTCCTAGAAGCCAAGGTCTGTGTGTGACCTGGATCCGTTGCTATTAAATTATCATCGCTTCCAGATGACAGATTTTTTTTAAATTATCTATTAACGGGAGGGGGCATACTTGCCACGGTGGGAATGTAGAGATCAGAGGACAACTTGTAGGAATCGGTTCTTTCCTTCCACCGGGTAGGTTTTGGTCATCAGGAATTCAGGTTATCAGGTTTGGTGGCAAGTGCTTTTCCCTGCTAAGCTATCTCACTAGCCCTTAAAAGGCAGTCATCAGTGAGAGAAGCTTCTTGTGCATTTATCTTTGGTCGTGAGGATTTAGCTTGAGAGCTGTGGGAATGCATGTTGTCAGATGGACTGGCAGACGATGGTTCGGTAGATCACGAGGACAGCTGATTGCATTCAGGCAGTTTCTTTGGTAACACAGGGAAGCCCTGCTTCCCCTTTCTCGTCCCTGGGGCAGCCCTGTAGAACAGCGACACACACTGCATCCAGCTTAGGAAACAGCCCTGCAAGGGGAACACTTGGCCTGGGTGTGACTTCCAGGTATGTGGTACCTCGGTCTATTCCACCACTGGCTGCCTTCAGAGGCCTAAAACCTAAGTGCATCTCAGCCCCCAGCCCGAATGCTTATTTCTTTGGCTTGTCTTAAGAAGCTATGATTCTTCCCAGACCTGCTGGGCCATGAGTGAGGTTATTCTGTGTGGGACTAGGACATTTGGATCTCTCCCTTCAGTTCTTGAGAAGCTAATCCCTCCATTGGCACCAAATCGTGTTTCTGCTCTCTGAAAGAGGAGCCACTGGTGTGCTTTCAAAGCTCCCAAGCTGGCAATGAGCTGTGGCCAGCCTTGAGAAATGCTGCCTGGGCCTCCCAATGGCCAGGTTGTAAGTCAGAGGAGTTGTGAGCTGCAATTTCCCCATAGCTCATAAATGAATCCTGGGCAATGCGTCTTTCAGTCCATTTCCAGGTCTCTGATATTCTGCATCAACTCCCAGCTCTGTTGGAATAGGAGACCCAGGTGAGGGGACTTTGAGCTACAGGTGAACCACCACAGCTATATGAGCCCAGGATGTCCATTGGGCTGTCTACCTAGTTCTGTGGGTCTGGCCTTTGCAATACTAGATGCATCACCATAGCATCATGGGAAATTCCTCCAACTATAAACAGCTCTAATTATCTAGGTCCAAAATGAAGGGTAAAAACACAGTCATTTAGAGTGCGTGTGGATTCTGGGTTTTATCTATTGGTTTGAAAGGGTTGCTGTGGCTGTGTAATTCTTTACCCGTCTTTTTTTTTTTTTTTTTTCCTATCCTAACTATTGCTGAAGACATTGGTCTGTTCAAACCCATCCTATCCTATCTCAGCACTTGGAAGCAAATATGAGGCAGGTGAATCTCTGTGAGTTCAAGACCACCAGGGCTATACAGTGATACCTTGTCTCAGAAAACCAAACAGACACCCTGGAAAGGCTGTGATCTGTGGTTGTACATGCCTTCAATCACAGTACTCAGGAAACTGAGACAGGAGAATCATTACAAATCCGGTGTTATGCTGGGCTCCATAGCGTGTTTCAGCCCAGCTTGGACTACCTAGCAAGACACTGTGTCAAAACAAAAAACCAACAAAAATACCCATCCTGGTCAAGACAGACAGGGAAGGGTCCTGAGACATCCACACCAGCCTCAGCGATTGCCTTAATTTATCACAAAATGAACTCTTTCGTAACCTTCTTGGAATGGGGGGAGCTGTGAAGACCCCCCAAGACGCTGGAGACAGAAGAGCATTTTCTAAAAAGAAAGCTCGGAATCCTTCATCTTGTCTCCCTCCCTACAAAGCCGCTCAGAGAGGGCAAGTGGCCTCCCTGACAACCCAGAGCAGCTCTGCACTGGAATTTAGAAGGAAGGATACAACCATCTTGACTTGGCCCAGGGGTTGTCCCTACTGTCTAGTTCAGAATTCAGATGGAGGAATCCTAGCTGTTCACAGAAATTAGACCCAGTGCGGCACACAGCTCCGTGGCTAACACTGTTGGGGGAAGCCATTCTGCTTTGGGGGGAGTGAGGCTTCCTAGTGGAGAAAGAAGAAAAGCAGAGAAGCCAGACGGCTGACCCAGATGTCAGGTCAGGTTAGTGAGGACTCAGACCATTGAGGTCCCATAGTAATCTGTTTAATCAGAGAAACCTCTCAGGAGCAGGCATTTTGGTAGTGTCACCAGTCCCCCTGCTGAGCATCCAGAAGTGATCAGAGGCTCCAGTGCCTGCCTCTGTCACCTACTTTCCACATTGCTTACCCTGGCCTCTCTGCACTCAGAGCCAAGGCCTAGGTCTGCAGCTTGGAATCAAGTCTGTCTGGTTTTCCTGCCCAGGAGCCCCCTGCACACCCTGTCACTTTTCTAGTTTACAGAGACACGTAGGAGGACAGAATCGCTAGAATTCTGACATGTGCTACCAGGTCTAGCCAGCAGCATTGTACTGAGGTTTCATTACCTAGGCAAGAATGAAATCTCAGGCTGTGTAAGGGTACCCATCTCAACTCTGCTCACCTCCCCCAGGTCAGGGCAGGGCTAGCCTGAAATCTCCGTTCTGCCCTCCTCTGAAACTAAGGCCCTAAGAGACTCCTGTTAGCATAACACCATGCCTGGTCTGGAGAAGTTCTTACAAATAACAGATGCCCCTGCCTCAGGAAATTCCCAGGGTTTTGAAGCTCCGTACCAAGAATTGGAAACAAAGACCAGCTGTATTTCATATTATGGCACGCCCACTCATTCATTCACTCACAAGCATTTCCTCCAGCCCCACTGGTTCCCACGGATCTGTGGGCAAAGAAGCAAGCTGACCTTGAACTTGTAGAGGAAACAAAGTGGCTTCGTATTTGAGAGACATCCTTGGGACCGTTCAGATTCAGTGTCTCACCCATTGTCTCTAGGCAGGGAGAAAGGTCTAATGGAAGCATCTAGAAGCAAGGAAACAGACCAGCCACTCCTCTTCTCCCCACTTCTGCTTCCGGTTCTCATGTTCTGGTTCTCCACCCTCCCAGGGAAGAGAGAGAGAGAGACTGATCTCCCATTTCCTACCTTATCTAACTTCCACATGAGACACGCATGCGCATAGTGAAGCAACCTTCAAGAGCCTGGTGAGACAGGGGAAGATCAGGCCTGGGGTCTAGAGTCCAAGGGCCTGAGTTCAAACCCATCTCTAGCATCTCCTGTTCCATCTTAAGCATTACCTAGCTGTCTTTGGTTTCCTCATTACCACACCCCTTATAAATTTAGTATGAGAAGTTCAGGCTTGCGGCCTACTGGGGAGACAGTCCATGCCAGCTACCATCGCCCAGGAGCAGTGAACTCACTGTGTGTTTTATTGCAACACTGCTTTCATAGCTGCTATGGACCAGGAACAATGGGCTCACTGTGTTTTATTACTGACACTACACTCATGCCTAAGATGACCTGGCAGTGTCATGGTGGGATTAATAACCAGTAGTCGTGGCAGCAAAATAAGGAGAGGTCTTCTCCAGAGCCTCCCACATTTGGGTCATGTCCTCACACTTGGGGATGTCCTGGGATCCCTGTGCCCTAGCCAGCCCTCAACAGCTTGGCCACATTCCTAGTTTGGGGATTTCTAGCTGAGCTGTTTGGGACCTGAGCCCAGGAGACAGAGTTCAGGGACAGAGTGAGGATGGAGGGAATGGGGACACTGACAGCACTTTCCTTCCCTTGACAGAATGTTTGAGGAAGCCAGGAATGTTCCAGAAAGTGTCATCTGGAAGGAAGGGTGAGCCTGGGAAGGGGCAGTTGAGCCCGAAAAGGAAACAGCAGTTCGTAACAAAGGAGAGGCCCTCGCCATGCATTTGCACCTGGGAGGCCATGCCTCTGGGGACCACGAGGTGTGGAGCCACTCCATGATCAGACATGGTACAACCTAGGCAATTCAACGAGACCTTGTCTCAGAATAAAGAACAGTGAATGAAAGGAGGGCTGGCACATAGTGGAAGCATCTTGCTTAGCACACAGGAGGCCCTGTGTTCAATCCTCAGTACATAAGGTCCAAACAAAGTATTAGCTACTTTTATTTTTACAAAGGGAAAAAAAGTATAAACTTCCCGATACCTATACTTGTTTTCAACAGACACTCCTCACTCCCTTCTCACCCCCTCCCCCAAAAGAGCTGGGTGCTAGAGCATGAGTTGAAATTCAACTAACTCCCAACGACTGGGCTTTTCTGAGCATGGATCCCAGACCACCCTCATACAGAATCCCCCCATCCCTGTGCATCAACCAATGTGTAGGCTCAGTGCCAATGAGAAATGGAGACTTGAGGATCTCAAATGTGGATATGGGTCAGGTTCACTTTTCTCAAGAGTGGGTGCCACTCCCCTGGATGTTTGCTTCAGATACCCGCCGGATGATTTATACCCTGATGCTGCCCCTCAAAGCCTCTGATTCACAGGGCCCCTGCTTCTGCCATTTCAGATGTTCCTGGTATGCCGGGACAACAGCCTGAAGCAACTGGTTCTGTGTGTCCACTTCCCTTCCCTGAAGGACAGCTCAACTGAGGTGCTGGAGTACCCCATCAAAGAAGAAAAGTCTAGTAAGTTCTCACCTCCCCCCCTTCAAGACACAGCAGCAGAACCTGTGTACCACACACCCTATATTCAGTCCCCATGTTTGAAACTAGACTGGGAAAATCGTTTTTAGGGTTGGCTCCAAGGTAGCAGTTTGGATTAGGTAAGCGTTTGGGAGGATACCCATGTTGGTGTGTCTCCTGTGCCCACATTACATGGACTAGAACTTGACCAAGTTTTTTTTTTTTTTTTTTAAACTTAGCCGATCAGCAAATATCAAAATTGCCAGACATAGAAAATATACTGGCAATTCTGTCCCCTAGGAGACAGCAGCAGGAAGATTCACTGCAACTTGAAGGCCTGCCCAGCCAGCTACACAATGAGTGTCAGATCAGACAGTGTCCAATTAGAAAGGGTCTGTTTCAAAACATTAAGCAAAGTCACAGTTACTATTCACTTTCTCTGCTCACAGCTTGTAGGCTTTGCTTCCCAGTAGCCATGCCAAGTTCTCTCTTGTTTGCTGAGCACAAAGGATGATAGAGAAAGGGGAAGGAATGAGATGTCTGGCCCTGGGTTCCAGTGACTTATTACTACATGCTCAAGCCATGATTTGCTGTGTGTCATGTCGCCTCTCTGAAATTCATCAGATGAAACAACAGTCACTGTTCTGTCTCTATCCCAGAGCCTTTGTTAGGGTCACATGGGCAAACACTTCCAAAGGCAAAACTCCTGGGTGTCCACAGGGCTACCAGAACAGACCTGGGTTTGTGAGGAACCTATCTGGGGGGTCTTTAATCCAAGCTGGCTTGAACTCATGGTCTCCCTACCTCAGCCTTTCTACTGCCCCTATGACAAGTACATACCACTATGCCTGGATTCCACGGTGCTCTGTACTATTAAAGACATCTTGGAGTTTAGACCTCTTCTGTCCTAGGCTCCCTTGTTTCGAACCAGCTTCTGCCTCCTTTCAAAGGCCATGTGTTCATGTGTTAGGTTTTGAAATCTGAGAAGCCTGTGACAAGAATCCATAGGCTATTCCAAGCATGAGCAATAGAAACCCATAGAAACAATTCCAGGGTGTTCCCTGAAGCTCATTACCCTAGGTCAAAGCAGAATGAGGTACGTACTCTTGGTGTCTGCTTTTCAAGACACTGAGACTCTACATAGGTGAATAGGGAGGTCCAGCCCGCCTGGAGGGTGAAGGCTATGCTAAAACAAGGCCAACGGGCTTCACTTGTTCTGTGGTATGACAGCTGTTACTGCTGGGGGATGCCTGTCAGGTGTGGCAGGTCCAGATCCTCCTTCAACTGGGAAGAATATCTACTGTATGAGGGTATCTAAGAGGAGGAAGCTTTAGGGTTAGGTTCTGAATGTGTGAAAGTGCTTGTGTTCGTCCAATAAAAGGCTGATTTTCTACAAAATGAAAGTTAGGCAGGTCCCCATCCTGCTGGGAAAGGTGTCTTCCAGCAACTCAAACCACATGAACAAAACTTGTGTGCCCCAAGCCCAGGCAGTGGTAGCGAATGCCTTTAATACCAGCACTCGGGATGGGGGGAGGGGCAGAGGCAGGGAGATCTCTGAGTTCAGGGCCAGCCTGGTGTACAGATTCAGTGCCAGGTTCGCCAAGGCTACACAGAGAATGTGTGTCCCTAGACAGCCCAGGAACACACAGCACCTGCCTCTTAGGGCGTCGAGTAAGATAAGGAGACAGAAGTAGAAAGGATTTTACTGTCATGGGGGATGTGCCATGTGGAAATCAGCCAACTGCCATAATACCAAAAATGACTTAAAGCTGCAGGAAGCTAATTTCCAAGCACAGGCAAGAAGATGTGCCTCCCTTAGGCCCCCTGCAGGCACCCCATGGCTCTGCTCCCTTCAGCATGACTCCATATTTTAGGGTTGGGTCCAAGGTATCTGTGTGGACTGGGAAAAAAGTCTGGGTGTCTCCTATACCCATATTTTGTTAGCTAGAACTCAGTCACATGACCAAACCTAACTGTAGGGGACACTGTGAAACATAGTCAACTATGTGCCCAGGAAAGCAGAGCCACTGGATTTGGTTGTTTGAATATATAATTTGTTTTTATGTGCATTGGTGTTTTGCCTGCATGTGTCTGTGTGAGGGCATCAGAAGCCCTGGGACTGGAGTTACAGACATGTGTGAGCTGTCGTGTGGGTGCTGGGAACTGAACCCGGGTCCTCTGAAAGAGCAGCCAGTGCTCTCAACCACAGAGCCATCTCTCCAGCCCCAAGTGGAAGGATGTTAAGGAATTCTGGGAGTTGCTCCCCGAGTATGAGAGTAGAGATGTGGAGCTGGGAAAAGGCTGTGGAGTTGGGGTGGGGTGGGGTTCTCAAAGAGGATGGGGAGTGTTGTGGCTTTTCCAAACCACTGAAGTACATTGTGTCCTTTGATGACTCAGAAGGGGTGGGGTTGTTTGCGTTGTCTCCTGTTCCCCCAAGAACCTGGGTCACTTTTCATATGGCCAGGGGAATGTGACCTTTACAGTGTCTCTGGGGCCACATGATGCTGGGTGTGTTTGTGACCCCAAGAGAAGGTTGACCAGTAAGCCACAAACTGATGGGCTGGGATTTCAGGATCCTTCTGCCTCTTACTGAGAGTCATGACTCTGGGACTAGGCTGCCACATATTAGTTCCCTCTGTACATTTAGGGACCCATGTGCCTTGAGTGACTTTTAGCTCTAGGATTGGAAAAGGGCTCAGAAGGGGGCATGGCCAGGGCCCTGTGGAGAAAATACTGGTTCAAGGCAGGGTGCCTGAGGGTTTTTTGGAAGTGAGAGGGAAGACTGGAGCTTGCTCAGCAGCTGTCTGGAATTCTGCTCTGCTCTTTTGTCCTATGTGCCTTTCCCACCAGCCTGCTACTGCGCTGCATTCGGGGCATCACACGTAGGGCCTCTCCACCTTAAATACAACCCAGCCCTCGGAAAGCAGGGTGGGAGTTTGATTTCATGTCCCATTTCCAATTCAGAGCCTTAAGAAGGTAAGAGTGGGGTGGTGGTTTGTAGGGTTATAACAGATTTAGTTCAGAAACATTGCAGCCATTGGGCTCTCAAGTACAGAACTGGCCCAATTCCAACTCAACTTGCACAGATGGGAATTTATAGCAAGGTGGGGGCTAGTAGATGAATGATCTAATGGGGTGCTGGCTGAAGGTGGGCAGATTGGCTCTACTTCTAGGGGATGGGAAACAAGAAAAGCCTGATTGGGTCTAAATGATCCGACAGGTTGGGTGGAGGTTCCTCTGCACTTAGACGGGTCATTGCTAAAACAGGCTGTATATGAGGGGCTTCTGGGAAGGCCCAGGAGCCTGTGAAAGTCTAGCTGAAGTTTTGTTAAGATGGATGGATGTTACCAGAACTGTGAGCATCAGAGCCTGGGCCCTGGCAGCCCCAAGAAGCTAGGCTTGGTCACCTGTCCTCAATAGGCAAATGAAACAGATATGTAATGATGAAAAGACGAGAAAGGAGAGCTTCTCTGTGTGGGAAGACAAACAAAGCAAGAGATCCAGCAACCATCCCCACAAGTCCATCCTCAGCATGCTGACATGAGGTTTATGTTTAAGTGGAGGGTAAGAGGAATGCATAACTAAGTAGTCCTGGCCGAGGCTCAGCCATGCCCCACATTGACATGTCATTGTCTGGATCCCAGTGTGTCCTGCAAGGTTGCTTGACAAGTTATCAGAATCTGTGAAATCTTTTCCCAGGATATAAATCCTCCTCTAGCTGGCCCCAGGGCCGCAGGCTTCTCCTTCTTCTAGCTGACAATTCACAACTTCAATTGTGTGTTAGCCCAGACAAGGGGCCCGAGTAGCTCCTGAGAAAATCTTTGTTTCTGTCAAGATGGTTACACCAGACTATTCAGATATGGGAGCACTAACATCTCAGGCTCTTGGTTTTCTCCCAGGGCCGTGTGGTAGAATTCCCTGCATTTTCAGGCTTCAAGTTCAGTGTTCAGCTTTGCCCTGAAGATCACCAAAATGCAGACCAAAGTCATTGGTGAGATCTGGTTCTCCCATTCTTATTACTACAAAATTTGCCACAAACACAGAGGTGCACAGAGGTGCCCACCGTTTGGGTATTTCATTTTGTTCTCTCTTTATATTACTCTGCTGCTCCTAAACCTCTTTCCCTTGAGGTCTGCTGCCAGAACAAGGCTATTGGCTGGGCTGTTTCTCTGCCTCAGCAATCCTAGGTTCCATGCTCCGCCCTCTCTTTTAATTCTATGCATTTGATGTCACAGCTTGGTTTCTCTCACCTCTGCCTCTTGCCACTTGTGTGACTGGGCAAAACACTCCACGTCTCCAGACACACACACACACACACACACACACACAACACACATCCCTGTCTGTGAGGTGGGGATTCGGATTCGTGGCGCCTTTCCTCAGAGAGTCCTGGAAGGAATTAGTTGTCCAGATCACACAGTGTGATGTGAGACTCTGTGGCCAAGCTAACTTCAGTGGGGTAGCCCTGAAGGGGAAGTGGGCAATGGAAGGGCCCAGGCCTAGAACTGGAGCTTTCTGGGTTTCCCCACGTAGAGTCAGGGAGGAGACCAGGGGCTGTCCCAAAAGTGAGTCCTGCTTTGACCACAGCTGTGCTCTGAGCGCTTAAAATCCCCTCCCTGGTTTCTTTTTTCCTTTTATGTTTTTTTTTTTTTTTCAGACAGCATTTCTCTATGTGCCCCTGGCCATCCTGGAACTCACTCTATAGACCAGGCTGTCCTTGAACCTGGACATCCTCTTGAATGCTGGCATTAAAGGTGTGCACCACCACTGCCCAGCTTCTTTCCCTGATTTCTTACAAAGATTTTTCTTTGAAAAAAATCCTGTTTCTCTCAGCTAAGCCTCACTTGGAGTGGTAACAGACTGCCCTTCACCTTTAGTTGCTTACACACAAGGTAACATGGATGCACTATAGAATACATATGACTATAACACGCAAATACATGGTAACATGAGTGTGTTCTCACTGAATCTCTTCACTGTTGCTACAGCGCTCTACCCATGTGAAACATGAGAGAGAAAGTGGAGTTCCATAATGGCTCTGGAAGGTTCCACTCAGAAATGGCAGCCACCGCTTCCCCTACAGAGCTCATTGACCAAAACAGGCTACATAGCCAGGCTGGAGCCCAGTGGGACGGAAAGAATCATCTCCCCTCATACCTGTGGCCAGCAGGAAGGGAAAGTGACTCCAGAGATTACGAAAAGAGGATTTACAGCAGAGATGTGCCTGTTGAAAGACCAGAAAGAAGGATGAGTGGAACCATGCCAACTTCTGGGAGGCAACCCTGCCCCTTGAGGGCTGGAATGAACAACCTACCCTAGAGGACACTATAACAGAGCGTCCCTTATCCTAAATACATGAGACCAGGAGTGTTGCAGGCTCTCCTTGGATTTTGAAATATTTTGCACATGTGTGGCACTGTCTTGGGGATGAGACTTAAGCCTAACAAGGATCCTTGGTTATGGTTCATGCATTCTGTATGCCTATAGCCTGGAATGTGTGTGTGTGCGCGCGCGTGTGTGTGTGTGTGTGTGTGTGTGTTTTGGTGTGTGTGTGTATTTATATATATAATCTTGTCAAGCACCTGCCTTTTAACTTGTCAGTTGACATCAGGTGTAAAGTTTTCAGTCTGTGGGCCAAAAAAGTCTTGGAATTTGGAGCATTTGAACCTGTTTTTACTAACATGCCTAGAGATGGTGTCAACAATAAACATATCCATGAGATGGCAGTTCCTAGTGGTTGCTGAATAAAGGAAGAAGAAAAACTATTTGGGACTGTCTCTAGCAGAACAGCCCTGAGGCAGTGGAAGGGCCAGGCCTATGCAGGAAGTGGGCTACGCAGTGCTCAAGGCCTAAGCCACAGTCTGACCACTCCCACCCAGTGCCGCTGGCCCACTGACCCTGGCTTTAGAAGGGTCTATCCATCAATTCTGAGTAAATCTTCACTCTCAGGGATGTGGGTGGATTTAGGTCAAGTTGATCACATCAGCATCTGGAAAACAGTCCATCTCCTGGGCAACTTCAGCAAATTCTCATGCTGATTGGTGTGGGGATCATCACCTCTCTGTGCAAAGGAGACATCTCGGGTGAGTCCTGGGCAACAGAGATCCATATGGGTTTGGCCATGTTGCCAGAATGCCTTTGACTTCTCTGCATACTCCTGAGGGTGAGTCCTCTCAATACTCTTGATACTAACCAAAACCCTAGAATGAAATCTGACCTGTTTTTGAATAAAGATAGCTCAAGTCCATGAACAGGTATTATCCATAAAGGAGGAGTTAATTAGAGACTCCCTATTTTACCTGGAAGTGAGGCAGGGGTGATTGCTTTTCGGGAGGTCCCGCATGCTTGTTAGTGCAAACCCTTCATTTTTTCATTTTTTTTCTAGAACATGGATTTTGGAAAGAATGACTTTTGGTTCTAGATTTTTATTCTTGTGAGATCAGGTAAGATGTCTGACATCCTTGTACTATGGTTTCCTCATCTGTGAGTTGAGGGTGTCTCCCCAGCACAGCTGCGGGCAGATCCATGAAAGAAGATAGTAGCAGGGAAGCACTCAGCTTCTTATGTTTCTGGGAAGCCACCAGCCCCACGTATAGCAAGTACTCAATGCACGGTGGCAGTTATAATTAGCAACATGTAGCTCACACCTCACAACCCCTCACTTCCTGTACTATCTGTCCTGAGGACTGCTCTAAAAGCAGATGTGTCCCAGGCTGCTTAGTGGCCACAGGAGCTTGGGCTAAAGTAGTTACCGTTCACTTCTTTCTGCCTTCATCATTCCAGCTTTGAGCTTCCAGACCTGGGGTTGGGTCAAGATGAGGCAGGGAGGTCAACTTAGCTCTAAGAACCTTGGGAAACTAACTTTGCCACCTCACCGTCCTCCTCCTCTTCCTCCCTTCACTTGTTTTTGAGATATCACACCAGCCTCCCAAGTGTTGGGATTACAGACATGAACTACATACCCGTCACTCCCTCATCTTTCCGCCCTTTCATATTCATGTCTTTCCTTTACATTTTTGAAGCTAAAGGTGGCCTCAAATTCTTGATCTTCTGCCTCCTGGGTACTGTGATTACATGCCTGGCCTGCTCTCTCTCCTCTCCTCTCCCTCCTCTCCCTCCTCCTCCTCCTCTCCTCCCTCCTCTCTCTCCTCTCTCGTCTCCCCTCTCTCCTCTCCCCTCTCTCCACTCCCTCCTTCCCCTCCTCTCTCTTCTCTCCTCTCTCCTCTCTCCTCTCTCTCTCTCTCCTCTCTCCCCTCTCTTTCCTCTCTCTCATCCTTCTTTCTCTCCTCTCTCTTCCCTCTCTCTCTCCTCTTTCTCTCTCTTCATCTTAAGTCACAGTCATGCATGCCACTGCGTGCTCTTCCTTTTCACCATCTTATTTTATTATGAGCTTTTTTACCTCTGTGCTGCTAAGCATGTGACAAAATATATCCCCAACTAAGTATCTGCTAAATGGGTTCTGAGGGAAACATAAGGGGCTAAGATAGGACCCCAGTACTGACCAGGGGAAACGAGGCCACTGCCCTAAGTCCTATAATGTAAGCCTGGGAAGTTGAGAAATAGTTATGAGGAAGAACATTTGGGGAAGAGGCTTGAGAAGCTGAAGCCACAGTCCATGTCAAAGCTCAGAAACAAGGAAGCAAATGGGGCCAAGGCCAAGCCGTGCTCAGGAGGTAACTGAAGAGGCAGCAAATCAAGGCTGCAAGGGTTGAATTTGACTGGGTCACCAGCAGCTGTGACAAGCACGCTACACTGTTAAGGATTTGGTTTGTAGTGTCATGGAAAGGTTTTGAGCAGGAAGTAGCCTGATGACATGGATGCTTTAGGACCCCTGGGCTGTGTGGCAGCCAGCAGGGACAGTGACCAGCCACAAGATGAGAGGAGAGAGGAATTGTAGGAGAACCCTCAAAAGCAAAAACTTGATGACTGCCTAGGAGTTGGAACTGGAGAGCTGGAAGACAAGATGGCCTGAGGAGGAGAGCACTCTGAGTTGTCATGGGAGCACGCTAGAAGGCAGACTCCAACAGGTGAGAAGAGGAGCACTTGGGAGGAGTCAGTGCCTCTTAAGATGTCTGGGGCAGCAATGCTTCTCCAGTGAATATGAACATGGAGCTGGAGGAGTTTGTTTGGTTCTGAAATAACTGGACTTGGGAGAGCTTGACAGAGACATAGAAAGATGGAGAGCACAGGATCTCCGTGGTGAGAGGAAAATGATGAGGAAAATGGGTTAGTGTCACAGTGGGTCTACCTGTGGGGAGTGCTCCTGGTCTGCTGTGGGGATGCTCTTGGTCTTCATGTGCCTGAGTGCCTGCCTTTAGGGTCTTTGCAGCTTCAGAAAACCCATCTGAGGGACAGCAACTTGACTCAGCTGCTCCTAGATCAGAGAGTTCTACTCAGTAACCCTTCCTTTGAAAACAGCTATAGGGGATGTTGGGGCCACGCCCTGGGTCTCTTGGCTTCCTGTCTCAGGCATGCATGGTCTTGGTTCAGCAGGAGTCTCAGTCCACCTGTGCTGCCATATAACAGTTAAGTGGAACTGAGCATAGTCTAAAAAAGAGGACATTCAGTTCTCACAGTCTGGGGAGCTAGGAAGGCCAATACTAAGTCACGGCAGGTTGCCTTGTCTGCTGAGGGGTTGCTCCCGGTTCCATCCTTGGAGAGTGGGGGGAGGAGGAGCAGAGAGCTGAGTTCTCATGGCAGGAGGTGGAAGGACCAGTGAGCTAAACTCTGCCTAAAGCCTTATAAGTGTAGGGAACCCTGGAATCAGCTCAGGATACCCCAAGACCAAGTTCTCAGCACAAACGAGACTGATTCGCCCCAGAGGACAAAGGGCGGGAATAAGAGACAAAGACAGGAGACAGAGGATGAAGAAGAAGAGGAAGGGAACAGGGAAGAGGGGGCAGGGTTATTTGTCCCAAGGGACAAAGGACTGACTCTGGATAGATAGGACCACAGCTGTGGTCCACAGGCAAATGGCAGCTTATAAAGGTAAAAAGGGAAACCCTGTGTTAGGATGACTCCTTTAATTATGCATGTTAATTAAGTGAGCCAAAGGGGACTTTTGATTGCTGGATTTCAATCCTTTGCTGGCTGGACCTTGGTAGCCAGCCTCAGGAGAAGAAGAGGCCAAATAAGGAAATAGACCTTGGTGGCTAGCTTTAGGAATGTAACCTTTTTTTTTTTTTTTTTTTTGGTTTTTTTGTTTGTTTGTTTGTTTGTTCTTGTTGTTCTTTTGTTTTTGTTTGGTTTTTATCGAGACAACATTCCCAGAGGGAATGGGAGAAAAGGGCCAGACCTGCCAGAGTCGCATGCTCTGGTGGGTGGGTATCCCTTCAGAAAGGACTTAAAGACTTAGTTTAATGGTAAATCACTTGCATAGCACACATGGGGCCTTGACTGCATCCCAGCATCACACATTAAATCAAATCAAATAATTAAATTAAGGGATGGAAATGTGGCTACATTGATAGAGTGTTTACCTAGCATATATAAAGCCGTAGGTCCAATCCCCCAATGCCAGGCACTACATAAAATCATGTGGAGTCCATGTGCCTGTATACTGGGGAGGCAGAGAGAGGCCTGTCTCTGGGGTTCGGTAGCTAGACAGGCTAGCCCAATTAGTGAACCCTAGGTCAGTTTCAAAAAACAAGAGAAGCAACACCCAAAGATCACACACACATGTCCAGGCACATGGACATGCGTACACATGTGTGTGTGCATGCACACGCACACTTCAGGGTTAGAAACTTCATCCTTTTATCAGACATGGATGAATTCAGCAGGCAGAAAGTCAGTAAGGATACAGTTGAGCTCAACAGAGCCTATCAACTGGATATAACAGACCAACTAGATCCATGGACCACTTCATCGCAGAAGCAATATGCATACACCTCTCCCGTTCGTGGGAAGCATTCATCACTCTAGGTCATAAGGTGTACATTAACAGCTTATGGAAAATAGAAACCAGAGCACACGGAATCAAAGTATGAATCAATGAACAGAAAAAGACAGTGGTAGATTAAACAGCACATCCCCTGTAATACCAAGTCAAATGAAAAAAAAAAAAAACTCATGGAAAAATTTTAAATACTTTAAATAAAAATCCAAACTTCTCAGAATCTGTAGACTACAGCAGGCAGTGCCTAGGAGAAATATATAGCATTGAATGCATACATTAGAAGAGAATAAAACTTAGATGTCCTATTCGGTGCTCCCACATAACTAGCTCTGGAAACTAAAAAAGATCATGTGACATGTAACCCTCATTCTGTCAGCCAGGCAGGGGCCCATTACACCTCCAGGAGAGGGGACTCCTGACTTCTCCTGGCAAGGGATAGTTCAAAGTTCCCTGGAAGGATAAGGCCCCATACCTGTCCCCAGCTGACGTGTCCTACACACTTAGACCAGAAATCCTCAACACAACCTAGAAAACATATGCTTCTGTGTCCAGACAGCCTAGCTGCCTTTGGGGAAGCCATATTAGTATTCCTGTCTCACCACCTTCAGAGTCAGGAAATTCTGGGAAGTTCCACAAAAAATGGACTTCCATGACTCCTCATGCCTGTCTCCCCTAATTTGTCAAGATTGATGAATGGTTTTCCTTGCTCTTGGTTGCACAGCTGACCTAGCCTCTGTTACATTTATTGCTTCTGTCTTGGTTTTCACATTGTCAATATTTAGGGGATTTGCCCTAAAGGAATTCCCCCATCTGGAACATTCCTTTTAGGTAGTTCCCTGTCTTAGATGACACTAGGTACCTACAAAAGTTGAAGCCTCCAGGTGAAACTAAACCCCTGTCACTGCATCCTGAAATCTTAAGCCTTTGGCCGCAGTTATTGGGGACTTACTACATGGCTTTTGGACCTCCAAAATGGCATTGCTATAAGAATCTCCCACTTCTAGACTAGTCTTCTGTCTTTAACACCTCTGAAGTAGCTGTCAGAATCTCCTCTTTGCAGCTGAAGTACTGATGCCCAAGATGTTACCTGGGATTCAACCAAGTCAGAGATGCACACTTCCTTCACCTGAACCCAGTTGTTTCCAGTCATATCTCTGTATCCCTCATTCAACAGACTCTCTGGGGGACAGAGGAAGATAGCAGAGAGGGAAATAGAGAAGTGGATAGTCCAGTCATTAATACCTGCACAGTCGGGTCATTGTTTCCTCTTTGGGTTCCAGACACAGAACCAGAGCCAGGCAGAAAGGAAGCAGGTCAGGGCTACGTGGCCTCAGTGAGGAGGGCAATGGAGATGGGAATTCCAGGCACAACCCTGCTTCTGAAGGCTGAGCACAGGCAGTCTTGTCTCTGGGCTAAGGCCCTGGTAGTGCTAGAACCAGTCAGAACCACTGGAGAGAGTTGTCTGTGCCTCTTCCCAGCTAGGGATTAAGTATATCATAAAACTAGAAGACGCTATACCCAGGATGGTTTTCCCTAAAGAGCTTGTTATGACCATCCCCCTGCTGCTCCCATTTGCCATCTGAAAAAAAATAGAATGTGAATAGCCACCTCAGAGAACCCTTAGGCCTCCACATGTATGTGAGCATCTCACAAACTAAAGCATGAGTGTGTGTGTGTGTGTGTGTGTGTGTGTGTGTGTGTGACAGAAAGAGAGAAAGAGAGAGAGGAGAGAGAGGGAGGGAGGGGAGGAGAGAGGAGAGAGAGAGAGGAGAGAGAGAGAGAGGAGAGGAGAGAGAGAGAGATGGGGTGGTTTGAGTTGGAATCCGAGCACACTATGATAGGATCATAAGTCTTGGAGAAATCAGACAGATGACGTGGCTTGGCTATTCATGGCTAGCATTTGGAGTCTTGAGGAACTTTCACATAGACATCTGAGGTGTTTCTCCTTGGCGTCAGCATCCTGAGGACCACAGCCTGTCATTCTCTGGCAGTATGCCATGGAGATCTCACTTGCTTTTCTTTGAGAAATATTAATGGCAGGAGCCATGAAAGAAAAAGCCAATAGACAGACTTAGCTTTGAAGTTCAGTGGTCAAATACTATATAGATAAACATGGGCAGAAGTTCATTCTCACCGCCTGTGACCTATGGGACCTCCCTATAGCAGAATTTTGGGGAGACCTTTAGAGAAGGGTATGTTAGGTTTGTGTTGGATCCTCTGTGCCTCTGAGGACTCTAGTTTCCTACCAGAGTCTTGGGATTTGAACAGGATCCCAGGTTTGCAGAATGTGGCTCACGGATCGCTATAAGCATCTCCCACTTCTAGGCTAGCCTAAATCGTCCATATGCCTCTTCCTCCTCTGAATTATGGCACAAAAAGTACTTGGCGAGACGGAGCTGGGGGCTGGGCCTTGGGTAAGTGCGATGAGAGAAATGAAGGAATGCCATGGAATAGCAGTCATTTATTAAGCATTTGGTATGAAATAATTCATTTTCTAGTTTTGATACAGGATCTCTCCACATGCTCAGCCTGACCTCAAACACGCCATCCTCCTGCCTCAGCCTCCCAAGTGCTAGGATTACAATTGCTCTGCTAATTTAACCTGCATATCAGCTGTAGGATACAGCACCACAGTGTGGCAGATTAAGGGACATTTTTTGACCCCTCTTCCTGGGGTGGAGTCTATTGCCCCTCCCTTGAATCTACTTTAGCCTGTGACTTCTGTGGTCAACAGAATAAGCAGAAATGACTCTAGCCAGTTCTCCTAGGTTTTCAGAGAACTGGCAGCTTCTTTTTAAACTTTAAGAGCTGAGTTTGCCTCCATCCTGGAGAGAAAAGCCTGGGATGATGGAAGGGAGAGAGGCCTGAAAGGGAGATGGACCTGGCTAAATGTAGCCTTTTAACTCTCCCTGATAAAGATTTGAGGGAAAACATCCTGGATCCTGCAAACCAGACCAGGGCCCAACTAGGCCCAAACCAGCCAGTGAAAAGCCATTTCCCTAGGAACAGAAGAATCACCCAGCTGTGCACTGCCTGTTTTTGAACTCATAAGTCATGAGCTACGGTTGTTATTTTCAAGCCACTCAGTTCTGTCTTCTGTTACACAGAAGTAGATAACAAGAATCATAACCCCCATTCAGAATCACACATTAGCAAGAGGCAAAGCCAAGATTTAAAACCACAGCAGTCTGGCCTCAGAGCCTAATCTTACTACTCCACAGGTCTATTCTTGGGCCAGTGATAAGACTCAGCAGGCAAAGACACCCACTACCAAATCTGACAACCGAGTTCATCCCCGGGACCCATTTACATGGTAGAGGAGAAAACCAACTTCCATAAGCTGTCCTTCGATCTCCTAGTGGACACTGTTGTCACTGCACTGTCCCTTGCCCCCTCCCCTGCATATAAATAAATATAATTTTTGAGGGGGAGTGGTTCAAGAAAAGGTTTCACTATGTGGCTCTGGCTGTCCTGGAACTCACTCTGTAGACCAGGCTGGTCTAAAACGCACAGAGATCCACCTGCCTCTGCTCCTGTGTGCTGGAACTAAAGGTGTGCACTACTACCACCTGGATATAAGTAAAAGTAATTTATAAAGCAAAAATAAATGCTTCTGAGCTCCATATGATGTTGAGTACCTATTATCCCAGCATTTGTGGAGACTGGAGGAGGGATCCAAGACAGGAAGATCGTGAGTTTGAGGACAGCCTGGGCTATAGAATAAGACCCTGTCTCAAAAGGAGGAAGAGGAAGAAGAGGAGGAATAGATGCTTCTGCTCTCAGAAAACTTCTATCCAAGAAGAGTCACTCACTTGCCATGTTTAGAGGTTTATATACCTTGGTTTATTTGTTTATTCAGTTCAAGTACACTAGGCTGCCTCAAGGTATGCATAGACGACTAAACTAGACAAGGTTAGGATTTGTCCTCAGAACTGGAACTGCCCCCGAACACTGGCGATGGATGGGTGGGTGTGGACATGTAGGGTGTCCTGAAGGACAGAGGGAAATGTCCTATTTGGATGAGAGAGGAAGTGTGTATGAAGTGCCAGGACAATTCATGCAGAGTTCCAGGGTACGGAGGTGTGTGCAGGGGAAGTTCTGTGCAGGCAAAATGTGGGCGTGCAGAAGGCAGGGGTAAACAGAGAACCCAGGGCTTACACACAGGCCCCGAGTGAGACTCAGCATTTGTCCAAAGGCTTCCAGAGTCCAATGAAGGACATGTGGGCAGGGACCTCATCTGATGTGCCTTTTACAGAGATGTTGCACGTCTTTAAGAGTAGGGATGGAAGGGTAAAGGCTGCAATGCAAGAGAGGCCCTGAGGTTGAAGACCTGTAGGTAGACTACAGCAAATGTTGGGGACACCATCGTGGGCCTAAGGAGAGGGAAAGGAACTGTGGGAAAGAACACAGCAAGGGGCATGGCTAACCATGCTACCTGGTATGCAGTAGGTGCTTAGCAAACTATAGGGATGAGTTAGGAGCTATGGCCTGTGCCTACAGCATTATGGGGAGGGCAAAGCTCTGCTCTAACTTTGATATCCCTGACTCAAAATCTGTGCCCAAGTAGTCATGATAAAAAAGATGCATGCAAACTGACCCATACTTGGACAAGAGGATACCCCACCATGCATGCACATACCCCAGTAGCCTTGTTCTCCAAAGCTGCAGACTCCTGACTGAGCCAAGGCTCAGTCTCCCTGAGATGACAAAGACAACTAAGAGGAAAGTTAATGTTTATGAACCTGGCTCAGTAGTCTCACAGAAGGCAAAGTACCACTTGTCTAAGACTGGCCCCTCCTCTTAATTCATAATTCATGCTGCAACTCTTTGTTTCTGCATTGCTAGTTTAGGACATAGGAATCCAGACCCTCTGGGGTGAGCTCAGTTTCAAGCCTTGACATTGGGAACCCACTATATGCCATCAGCAGGCTAGGAGCTGCTATCCAAAGCACCCTAGACTCCTGCTAAGTGCTTCAGGGTACACACACCAGGCCCTAGCAGGTCCTCCCTTGCTGTGTGAGACTGCCCAAGCACAGCATGATATTGTCAGCGTTCCTGACCTCTGACCAGTAGGTGCCAGTAGCACCATCTCCTAAGGTGTGACAACAAGAAGCATCTACATACATGGCCAACTCTTGGAGGACCGGTTTGCTCCCAGATAAGAACCATGGCTTATGGAGCCTCTGAAATGTACCTGAGTTGCACTGAGATGAAACACAAGGGCAAAGCACGCTCCAGATCTTTCATATTTAGCGCAGGAAAGAAAAACAGCATGTCTACTTGGTGATGTCTCAGTCTCAGTATTTTTTCACATACTTGTAAGATCCTGAAGTTGAAGCAGTGTTCTCTGACTATCTGTGGTAAGCCCTTGGAGCTGACCTCCTCATCAGAGTAGTCCCTGAGACGCCTCCCTCCCCACTGTCTCTTGTTTTCATGTTGTGGGCAGTCAGAGCCTCCCTGGGCTGGTTGATTCAGTGTAGCAAGAATCGAGATGGTTTCCCCATATCCACAGCTATCTCAGCATCCCCACACTCCCACCTGCCTTCTCCCGGAAGACCTTCCATGTCTTACTCTTTATTCAGTCTTCCCTGATACGTGGCAATTCACAGATCTGTCCAGTGCCCGCTTCTGTTTTGGCATCTGAACCTATAAATAGTTCCCAGATGATGTCCCCGTCTACATCGTGACAGTTTCTCCTGTGTTCCTTTTCACAGTCTTGAAGCCTCTTGTTTGCACTTGCTCAATAGGAAGGAACAGCTTCCAAAACCAGGAGCCTTTTATTTAAACAAGAACAGTATGACGTCAATGCAACTGCCCCTGTGGGGTTGAGAGATGCTCTTTCACAAATGCAAACCTGGGAGCATGTAATAAGAACCCCCCCAAAAAGATCCTACAGCTGGGACCACGGAAGAAATGAAGCTCATACCCGTGCTAATGAGTTGGGCCTCTAGCACCTATGTGATCACATCCTGTCCTAGAGAACAAGATGTGAGCAGCACCTAACCCAGAGAGGGGATAGCACCCTTCCTGGGAAGGCCTCCCCCAGCTGCCTCCCAATAACAAGGGAGGAGACTGGCCTAGAGGAGAGAGACTCTGTGCCGAAACCAGGGAGGAATCAGTGACTGATTTCCAGTGGGAACTCCAGTGTGTCCTCCCTGTCCCCTCTGCTCTATGCCACTGCTCCTGAGTAAGGGCCTAGTGAGCTTGCTAATGGCACTGTCATGATCTGACCACCCCTGGGCCAGCTTCTGAACCTTCCTGGTTTCTGGGGTTTCACAATGACTGAGACATTTTGAAGGGACCTTGTTTAGAGCTCTGTCTGGGACTCTCTGTACCTGTCCCATTAGGTTCCAGCTACGGTGCCTCAGGGCAAGCAAGGCTCATTCTGTCCCAACAATGCTCAGCATCCTGCTGGGGTGCTGGCTGGGGGACCATTTGGGGCTGAAGATGATGATCTAATACAAGCCAAGGAGCTGCAGAGATGGGCTGGGAGATGAGGCTTGGCCTGCTTGGCAGGAGCACAGTGAAGGATCCAGGATCAACCAGACTCCAGAGGTAGAGGCATCCCCAGATTATCCTTACCAGCCGGGCAGAAAGAAAGGGCAGTCTTTTCTGGAACATTTTGAAGAGCACCCTTTCCCAGCTGCTGGAGCCTCACTCTGTGTCGCCGCTCCACACCCAGGTTATCTGGGTGTTCTTTTTCACTCAGCCTCAGCAGCAAGCCACTCTGGCCTTGGCACAATGACCCACAGGGCCTCACAATACCTCACCCGCACTCTGAAAGTGAGCCTCAGAAAGGCGTTGTCTCAGTCTGTGGCTAGAGGCCCTGACTGGGCTGGTACTGTACAGCCTTGACCTGTAGTGGGAACTAGCTTTCCCAGCCTAGGTGCAGACCTTCCCCAGAGGACACAGGAGCTTCTCTGGATGGAGCTGGAGATGACTAGTTCCTCCCTTATCCTGCTTCTGTGAGGCTGGCAGCTCTGGTGAGGAAGCACTCCCTTCAGCAGGCTCTGGCCTCTTCCCGAGGCTCTCAGGTAAGATAAAAGTGCATCACAGCAGTCTCAGTGGCAAGGGGACTGCAGAGAGAAACAGGTAGTCTTTCCTCTATGGCAGACACACACACATACACCTGTAGTCCTCAAAATGGGGAAGGAGCCCACTCCTTGATGTCCACAGGGGATACTGTAACTGGGATGGTCCCTGAAAGAGGGGTTGTTTCCCTCCACTGTGGGGAGCCCTACAGACTTTTCTCTCTCCCTAGTCTCCAGCTTCTTGTCACCTTCACTTTCTATCCTTGGGGTCTGCCATTTCCTGTCAAGGACTGAGCTAGGGAAATAGTTCCCTTTGGGGATAGAGCTGTCAAAATCTAGCAGGAGTAGATGTTCCAACCCTCTCTGGGTGACAGGGGAATTCAGAGATTAACTCCATGGTGTCACATAAGAATATTGGTAAGGAGATATCCTGGGCCCACCCAAAGATCTTTCCAGCCAGGTGTCACAGGGTCTTTTTATTCTCCAAGCCTAAGAGGTTGGCCCATGGTCTCTCCTGGGGATGTGGCATCCAGATTTCCTGACCCCTTTCCCAACAGTTTCCTCCCGGGTCAATCAGATCTGATCCATTGATTGTTTGCAGGGTGCACAGTGAGGTCTGGATACATGTGATTTAAAGCAAATTAATGTAGCTCCACCCAACCCAACTGGATTTTCAGTCATCCATAGAGAACAAGCAGACAGCTACATCGGTGTTTACCTCAGCAAGAAGTTCCAGATAGATCCCCTGGCCATGAGAAGCTTCTGTGAGGCCTCCTGTCAGCTTCCTCACCCACTTACACCTTTGTTTCTATAGGCCAGGCTGGGAAGTGACTCTGACCAAACCCTTTACGTGGGTATCACAACTAAACATTTTAGTAAGAGCTATTGTTGACAGCGTGTTGGGTGTGAGATCTCCAGCCTGGGTTAGACAGAGAAACCCTGTCTTGAAAGCCCCTCCACCACCATCCTTCACCCATCCCCACCCTCGCCAATAGGGTTAGCAGAGATGTCTAAATGAGGAAGGTTGAGTTTCTGTTTCCTAAGTAGATGTCCACCACACACAGTAATCCTTGGCAAGGTGTCTCCCCACTTGATGTGTTTGTATAGTCACCAGAGCCTGGGATCAGGTTCCCAACTGCTCACCCGTCACTTACTACTGAACTCAAATCAGGCCCTTATCAGAGTTCCACGCTTCCTTAAAGAACACATCATTAAGGACACATTTCCTTTGTTGAGTACACTTGCCCACTACTGGGAATTTATAGTAATTGAGATTAGGCATGATTGCAGCTAAGTTCCCCGCCATCTACAAAAGTGGATCGGACGGCAGAGAAGACTGTGGCTTAGTTGAGAATGGGGACCCATTCAAGTCCCACAGCGTATTAATTAACTGCCTTAGTTACTTTTCTCATCGCTACGACCAAATTCTGACAAAAATGCCACTCCGGAAAGGAAGGGTTTATTTTGGCTCATGGTGTATGCGTGAGGCATGCTGGGAAGGTTCGTCAGGACCAGGAGTTGGCTGGCCCCTCTGCATCTGCACTGGGGAAGCAATGAGAGAGAGCCCCATCCATAGCTCAGCTCACTTTTTCCTTTGTGTTCACTTTGGGATCCCAGCCTATGGGATGGTTCCGCCCACAACTGGGATGGATCTTCACAGCTCAGATAAACCTCTATGGAAACTCTCCCACAAAAATGCCCAGAAGTGTGTCTCCTAGGTGACTCTAAATCCTGTCAAGTTGACCGTGAAGGGAACTTCCACATAAACTGTTTTGGGGGCAGAAGAACTGACTGTTAGTGGAAGTCCCTAAGATACACTGGACTGGCATATGCTTATGCAATGTCATCGAGTGTCTCTAAGCTCATGGACAAACAGCATTCTTCCTCTGTCCGTTCTTAAATCTTTGGGAAGGTAAGTTAGATTTGGAACACGTATCTACAAGGCATGGATCTGACAAAAGGCTTGTATCTAGACTTTACTCTCAAAACTCAACATCAAAAATGAATAACTGTAACTAGAGAGTTGGCTCAGCAGTTAAGAGTACTGCCTGCTCTTCCAAAGGACCCAAGTTTGAATTCAGCATCCTCAAGGCAGCTCACAACTCTCTGTAACCATAGTCCCAAGAGATCTGATGCCCTCATCTGGCCTCCACAGATATTACGTGCTCAAGATACATATACATGCAAGCAGAAAAACCCATACACATAAAAATAAAGGGAAAATATTTTTTTGGATACAGGGTTTCTCTGTGTGTCTCTGGCTGTCTTGGAATTCACTCTGTAGACTAGGCTGGCCTCAGACCCAGATCTGCCTGCCTCCGTGTGTTAATAGCTGTACTTATACAGCTATTGGGTATTTCAAAAGGACAATTCCACTTTGTCACTCCGTAAACACATGTCCTGCAAAAGGCAGAGACTACGATCACCTATTTTCTTGTCCTCAGTTCCTCTGGCACAGTACCTTAACCCCTAGCATAAAGAGCTCTTCTGTGAGCATCTTTGTGTATGGCTTGCATAGGCATATTCATGCATTCTTGGTAATTCTGTAGGTTTAAGAAACTACCAAACTCTTTTCCATAGTGACATCACTTTGTTCCCCTCAGCCATGTGTGATGGTTCCAACTTCTGCCTGTCCTTGTTAATACTTGCTGTCTGACTTTTTGATGACAGCCATCCCAGAGAATACAAACTGTATCCTGTAGTTTTGATTTGTATTTCCCTAAAGACCAGTGAGGCTGAGAGCATTTTTCTATGTGTTTATTGGCTGTGTGTGCCTGTATACTTTTTTTTTTTTTTTTTTTTTTTACAAAAAAATGTCTATTCAGATACTTGGCTATTTTTTTTTATTATTTTTATTTTTTTAAGACAGGGTTTCTCTGAATAGCCCTGGCTGTCCTGGAACTCGCTTTATAGACCAGGATGTCCTTGAACTCAAGAGATTCACCTGCCTCTGGCTCCTGAGTGCTGGGATTAAAGGCGTATGTCACTACCACCTGGCTCCTCTGCCTATTTTAAATGGCTTATTCATTTAAGATTTTTCCTCTATTTTTAGCAGGGCATGCCTTTCACCCCAGCACTCATAATAACTACTAGGTTGCCATGGAATGGAGCTGACAACAACAGTGTTCCATTCTAATGTTGATATTGTAAAAGCCAGGAGCTAGCCTGCGGCATCTCTATCCCCACGTCATCCAGCCTTGATGGAGAGTGGTAAGAAAAAGACCACCTTCTAAGAAGCAGATTCTGATTGCTGTTGCTTGTGGCCACCTCAGTACAGACTGGCTCCCACTGGCTGGCTCTAGAGTTATCATCACCCTGTGAGGTGACACCTCTGGAGCATTCTGTACTAAGGCTCTCACTGAGGGACTCTGGAGATCATAGATGCTTTGACATCCAGCATGACCGGCTGGTCTAGTGTCTTGGTCAGGAGGGGCAGGCTGGCAGGCTCTGTGCCACAGGAGATTGCCAAGTGCAGAAGTGGGTGCTAGGTATCCCCAAGGCCACCCATGTAAAGGCAATGTGAGGTTAAAGGTGACATGGCCTCTTGGCAGTGCTGGGGTCTGGGCATTTGTCAGCTTTGGCAGCCTCTGAGGATATACCGGAAACTACTTTAGGAGATATCCCTGCCAAATCCTGCTTATGGAAGCCATACTTGAGGCTGGAGGGATGGCTCACTGGTTAAGAGTACTAGCTGCTCTTCCAGAGGACTCAGGTTCAATTCTCCATCACCTACATGGCAGCTCACAATTGTCTATAAATCCAGTTTCAGGAATCTGATGCCCCCTCTGGTTTCCACATGCATGTGGTGCACAGACAGACATACTTGCAGGCAAAGCACCCATACATATAAAAATAAAATATTTTTAACTGAAAAAAAAAAAGTCATTCTTACTCATTATACAAATCTCAGCAAAACGATGAAGGAAGGCCAAGTCCACTCTGGTGAACCTTCCTCATCTTCTTTAAGTAACAGCCTTCTTTAAACTTTATTCAGACGTGTCTATCCACTGTGTTTGGGTATCGTATGATTGGCCCATTTAAAGCATATAATTCAGTGGTGTTAGTGTATTCAGAGTTGGGCAACTGCCACCACCATTTAAGAATGTTTCACCACATCTAGAGGAAACCTCGTGTTGCCTAACAGCGTAAACATGCACAGTGCCGCTGAACTCTGCTAAATACACCGCTTATGGTTTAGCACAGAACCCCTCATTCCAAACTCCCCAACTCTGCCACCTCATCCCCACCCTGGCTCAGACACAGCATTCTAAGCAACCACCCATTCTCTGTCAGACAGGGCATGATCACCGTTACCACACCAAAAGGCCCATTCTACCCTGTTCTTTGTGGACCCTGGCTATGTGCCTGGCCCAGTTGTATGCTGGACACATAGGCCGGATAGCAAGATGCCGCTGATCCCTGCTGGTCCCCAGCCTCTGGTACCGTACTGGCCAAGCCTCCCATAAGCTCTGTGTGTGGCCCTGCAGGAGGGAGGGATAAGAATGAGGAAACAAAGCTAGGAGTATAGGGTAGATTGAGGGCTGAGAGCCCTGTAGCCTCGAAGGGCAGAGACAGGAGGTAGGAATGAGGAGTGCATGACAGAACTGAGGGAGAAGGGTCCCACCTCAGCATATGGCTTCCATGCAGAAGCTGCACATGCAACCATGTGTAGCCATGGAATCCTTTGGCCTCTCCGGTTGTCTTACCTGCTAAGACTGTCATTCGGGGCCATTACCATTATTTTAAAGTGTCCTGTGCTATCAGAAACGGCTTCCAAGAATTGCTTTATTTCATGCTTAAAAGGGGGTGTGTTCTTTCCTTCCTGCTGCAACAAAGTATTACAAATTGAATGACTTTCAGTAACAGAAACTTAACTCTCTTATGGTTCTAGGGGCCAGACACCTTAAAGGAAGGTGTGGGTGGGGTTGGTTATTTCTGAGGCCTCAGACCCAAATGTGTTCTTGGTCTCCCAGCTCTAGACAATGCCTCTGTCTTCATGTACATGTGCCTTTGTGCCTCTGTGCCTTTGTGTTCTGTCTGCTCACAAAGCCTTCTTACAGAAAGGACACCAAGCATGGCAAAGATTTCCAAGTAAGTTCACATGCCACGTTCTAAGAATCGGGACTTTAATATATCTTTGTGGGGGATCACAGTTCAGTCCTAAAAACTGGGTATACCTGTAACCCTGGTTCACAACTATAGAAACTGAGGCACAGACAGGCTATTGAAACAAGCCCATAGAGACACTCTCCTGCCACAGTGATTTAATGCCCAGACACACACACAAGCCCCAGGTAGGTATAGTACCAGATACAGACCCTGGAACAAATAAATGCCTTCTCTCATACTGACTTCCATGTTCTACAACTCCAGCAGGCTGTGGTTCAGGGTGCCCTAGACAGGCTCTCTTAGGTTCAGGGTACCCCTTTTGATATCTAGGGAGAAGGCCTATGAGCTTATTTTGGAAATAATAAGACCATAGACAAGAGAGCCGCAAGATTACCAGATGGGGCCACAGGGACATTCCCAGAGGGTGGAAATATCAGGAGCAGGATTTTTTGAAAATCTCTTTATAAATATTTATATCTAACCAAATGGGAAGCCATATTTGTTGTAAAAAGATAAATATTCATTTTTTAAGATGACCTGAGCTGTTGAGAACAGTGCTTAGGTTACAAAGTGAGGGGGAAGTAGTTGGTCTATGTACATTGATCCGTGTCGCTCGCTCTCTGGTCTTCTCCAACCTCCAGACATGTGCAGAACTGGCCTAGGCTCCACAAACTAGGTAGCAGGCTGGTATCACCTAGATGGCTCTATCTTTAGGTTAAAAGGGCTGTTCCCTTGGAGGGTGGGAGAAACTGAGGCACTGAGCTGGAAAGGGGTATGTGCAGAGCCAGGTTATCAGTTCCGGGGTCAAAGCTAGGTTCGGAAGCCCAGTTGGACTATCTCTTGCTCCTGCTTCACACAGAAAAGATACAAAAACAACTAACTCAGTTCACACATTCTTCAGCACACTGAGGCCCATGGAAGCCCAGTGTAGACTCCTGAGTTTGGGGAGCAAAAAATGGTAGGCATGTGGTCATCATGGAAGCCAATGTCTACTGAGACTGGCTGTACGTCAGCCATTCTCCTTTTAAATCCTCTTCATCAAAAATGATGAATGCATGAACGTGTATTAGTTGATTATCAGCCACAGTAATTGTAACCCCCCCGGACTCTCAGTACATCGACACCGTGAGCTCTGTTTCTTACTGCAGTTGGCAGCTGATACATACTGGGGTCCTATGGGAGGTGCTGGGACCTATGGGTTCTCTATGGAGAACATGATCGGCATGTACCACCTTCCATATCTAGGAGAGCAGCCAGCCCTTCCCCTTTGTCATTAGAGATACTTACTAGGGCCTTTCTTGTCTCTCCCCAGTATTGTACCTGGAAGGCTCAGTTCTTGTGTTTGAGGACATCTTCAGACTGATTGCATTCTACTGTGTCAGTAGGTGAGTAACCTGGCCCTAGAGGAGGTCGTGAGGGAGGGATTCCCTTCTTGTCTTAGTAGAAGCCCATTTGCTGCAATGTACCCATCTGGTTGCAGCAGACATCTATGCAACTTTGGGTGTGTTTGTGGCATGGGAGAGGACAGAGTAAAGAGAGGGTGGATGCAGCAAGGGGGACAGTCCCTTGTCTTTGCTCTGGTAACCACAAGAAGAGAGATCAGCTCTGACGTTTCCTCTTCTCTTCTGGTAAGGACTTCTCTGCCAAGCATCTGTCCCTCAGGGTCCCTGCCAGTCTTTCCATTACCAGCACCAGGGACAGCTTGGGACCCTACAGACCAACTTGTACCAGGGACTTCAGAAGTAGCTTCCTATAGGGACAGCAAGAAGGCCTGATGCCCCTCAGTGGGTGGCAGCCTGGGGATTCGTCAGATGGGAAGACCACCATAAGTTCTGCTCCATTCACTTGGAACTGGTTTCCGATCAACAAGAATTTAAAAATACTCTTGGTCCCCTAAACCAACAGCTGAAACTTCAGGGCCTGAACAAGGGGATGATTGGATGTTTGGTAAGATGTGTTGTGGTCCTTGACCCCAGGCTACCTCTGCTGAAACACATACTCCACGCATAATACCCCTCCCCACCCTCCAGACCAACAAAGCAACACTAATAGTTACGGCTGATTCTCAAATCTGCCATGGCCTGGAGAAGGCTTTCTCCAGCATTCAGTGAGACTCGAAGAGATTTTATAACCACTACATTTTTGTTCATTTGTTTGAGACAGGGTTTCTCTATGTAACCCTGGCTGTCATGGAACTTACTCTGTAGACCAGGCTGGCCTCGAACTCACAGAGACTTCTCTATTCTAAGTGCTGGGATTAAAGGCGTGCACCACCACTGCCCAGCCCTACCTACTGTGACCTTTTAAAGATTATTTTGTATGTGTCTTAATGTTTGCCTGCATGTATGTATGTATGTATGTATGTATGTATGTATGTGCACCTTGTACATGCAGTGTCCAAAGGGCAGAAAACAACATCAGATCCCCTGCAACTGGAGTCAGAGACCGTTGTGAGCCACCATGTAAGTGTTGGGAACCAAACTCTGTAAGTCCTATATAAGGGCAGCAAGTGCTTGTACCATTGAGCCATCTCTCTGTTCCCTTCAAATTGTCTTTTAAAACCCGGCCAGCATCCCCAAAAGGATTATTCCTGTCATCCTCCATTACACAGATGAGGAAGTGGGGACTGGTAATCGGCAGAGTGAAGTTCAATATAGAAAAAGCTGCACCACCAGTGCACCCTGCAGTAATTCTGTGCATTGGCTTGGCCAGCTAGATTCATAAGAAAAATTGCAGAGGCCCCAGAGACCTTTGTGCTTTACAACACACCAGACTGTAAGGAGATTGGCCCCTTCAAGTTTATCTTAGTTGGAGGAGCTCTGTCTGGTATTTGGGAAATGTGGACTATAATGAATGAATCAAGAAAGGGATGGATGCATGCATGATGGATGGATGGATGGATGGATGGATGGATGGATGGATGGATGCGTGGATGCGTGGATGGGTGGGTGGAAGGATGGATGCATAGATGGATAGATAGGTGGGTAGATGGGTAGGTGGATGGGTGGGTGGATGGATGAATAGAAAGACGGATGCATGGATAGATGGATAGAAAGTTGGATGGATGGATAAATAGATGGGGAGTCTAGATATTAAACTAAATATTTAACACCTCAGGGCCTCAACCTCCTCTTTTATAAAAGGGAGTCCTCATATCAAATGCTTTGATGCTGGAGAAAGGGTGAGTTAATGTCCATGAAGGAAGAGAGTACACTGCCTGGGACCCCATGGGCTCTCTCATTCCATCTCTGCCACTGTAGGAGAGTTTTCTCGGTATCAATTTGGTGTCCAGAGAGATAAGGAACCACAGTCACTAAGCTTACCCCATCACTTCCCAGCCTTTCCTCCCCTACCTGCTATTTCTCCTCACCCTAGCAAAGCTGGTGCTGTTTTCCTGTCTTCGAACTCCAGGGATCTCTGAAGGAGATTATGAGACAGAGACAGGCCTGACCATGTTCTGGGGAAGGTGTATCAGGCAGCAAGGCCTGAATGCTGAGGAGCCAGAGCCCCAGGCTTGGAGTTAGCGGCCTATCACCTTGCAGCTATGTGACTCCCAGACAATCACCTGACCTCTTTTGGCACCCTCGCCTCTCTGTCAGGAATGTTAACCAAGAACACTTAGGTATGAGAGTCTGCAGCTTTTAAATTCTAAGATGCTCCAGGAAATATGCTGATGAGTGCTTGTCCATCCTAGACTTTTGTTAAAGCTATGTGCCTATCACCACACTAAACCCACGCCCACTGGCCTTCCTGCCACAAAGAATGCTTTCCACTGGGCAAGGGCCCTGTGAGCTGGTGGCTGCTCATGGAGACATTCTCAGAATTCAGACCTCACCAGAGCAGGGTCTCAACCTTCTCACCACTAATGCCTGATAAATCTAGAGGTCCCTGTCAGATACTTTGTAGGGATCCAGTATGCAGAGATCACAGGTGCTAGCCTTCAGAAACAGCCACCTCTTTGGAGGCCCCAGTTTTTGTAAAAGCTCTGCAGTTTTGGCAGTGTCCAGAGGTTCAGAAACAAATGTGCAGAGCTGGGAAAGTGGGTGCTGCCTGGGTGTCTGTATGCTCTGTGCTGCCTTCTCGATTCTTTCTAACCCCTATCATGGCCACACATCACAAAGCTGGTAGTGCCTGTACCCGGGGCTGTCCTGAATATTTCTGATTGGGCCTTAGCAGAGTAGCCAGTGCAGAGTAGTCCTCATAACCATCGTATGTGTTCTTAGTGATGTTAGCGATGAGAAACTGAGGCAGGGGTATGACTGACCTCAAGTGGCACAGCCAAGTTCTGAAGCCGGATTGAACCCTGTTATTGTATCAGGCCTGTAGTGGAAATGACCCATGTTGCTTCATTTCAGTCTGTCCCCCCCTCTGCATATGGAGTTTGAAGGCCTTCCTTATGAAGATGTGGGAGGCCTGCCAAGGAGGGTAGAGAGAAAGTTCTAGGCAAAGGAAGCAGCGGTAGGCAAAGGCCTAGCCATTAGAAAGCCTCAGGTGGCTTCAGGACTGGCTCCATGGAGAAGACAGAGCAAAGCTATGCCTGGAGATGCAGGGACTTCTTTCACATCTGCTATGAGCCATGCTGTTTCCCATAGTTAGACAGACCCAGACAGAGTAATATGGCGGCAGCAGGAAGTGGGCTTGAAGGAAGAGAAGAGCAAAGAACAGCCAAGGACTGCTGAAGTTATCCAGAGTCATGAAGAGATGTCACCCAAAAGGGAGGGGCAGCCACTGAAGGAAGGAGGTATGACTGCAGAGGTAGGAGACCCTGGAGCTGCCCTCCTGGGTGGAAGGATACATAGTCCCATTGTTTCTTGAACATATCCATGATGCCAGGCTCCGCTAAGACCCCAATCATGGGGTCTGGTCCTCAACACAACCCTGATGTGGAGTCAGTGACCTCAACTGAATGCCGTTACCAGAATGAGGAAGGAAGGAGCTGTGTGGGCCTGTCCTCCGTCAGATATGCCCCACACCGTGGCTAAGCTACCCTCCTCCTCAGGGAGTGGCTCGCTTGTCACTCCCACCTCTGAAGATAGTTATCACCACATTGCTTGTGAAGCTCTACTCTACATCAGTGGCTCCAAGTGCTGCTGGCCCAGCTCTTGTGACTGGCATTGGAAATAGGGGATCCCCTGGGAGTCACTGAGCCCCGAAGCCTACAGAGTGTGACTTCAATTCCAGGTAACTAGCATTGCGACCAAACTGAACAATTAGATGCTTGGTGTCCAGGGAATTAGGGAACCAGGTGGTGACATTAGAAAACCCCTCATCGGGGAGTAGAAAATCAATTAGTGACTTTGTATGTAAGGAAGTAAGCTGTGCCAAATCCTTCCAGAATATGTCCCATGCAGGTGAAGTAAGTCTTCTGTTGCTGAGCTTGTGCTTGTGTGTGTGTGTGTGTGTGTGTGTGTGTGTGTGTGTGTGTGTGTGTGTGTGTGTTTTGCTTTGTGTTTCTTAAATAGCCCTGGACAAAAGTAAAAAGCTCTAACTAGAACAGGGGCCTCCAGAGAGCTGTATAGAGACCCATAGGTGTGTGAGCTGGCCCTTCAGAGTAAGAGATGGTTGTTAAAACATCCACTCTGAAGATCCCTCCTTCAAAATCTGTCTTGGATTTACAGTTCATAAGGAAATAGTTATGCATGTATATATACAGAGCGTCTGTAAGTTTAATTAATTCACTCTTTGATAGCCTTTGTTTTTTAGGGGGAGCTATGAATCCCACCCACATGATCCCCCCCCCCAAGCTTGTGTTGATTAAGATCTACTTGAGGGTTGTTTAAAAACCTATATTCTGGAGCTGTGGAGGGTGTTGTTCATTAGTAGGGCACTTGCCTAATTTCTTAAGGCCGTGAGTGAATTCCTTAACCAACACAGGCTTACACACATGCACACACGCTAATGTGAGTTCACCTAGGCCCAATGCTGTTAACCGTTGAGCTTGGATCCTGCCTTTTTAGCCTCTTCCCAGAAGTTCTGATCAAGGAAGTTCACAGAATACAGACACTGAAAACATGGTAGAGTCCCTCAGAAGTGTCCAGTGTCTTTTTGGGGTTTGGTTGTTGGAGGTGCACAGACAGATGCCCACTTCCCTAGCACTCCATCTGAGGGCTTTCCTGGTGTTACCTCAAGGCCCAGGGTCTTCACACGTGGGTGTGACTAAGCCTGTTTTTGACTGCCTGCCTTCCCCACCTTCACAGTGTGCTAAGAATTCTTTAGTTACTAAACCACAAACTGGACAATTTGCATGTCATTGTCACTGACAGAGGCCACCACTAAGTTCACTAGAGTGGGCCGCTCAGCTGTTGTACTAAGATTGGAAGGACAAAAAGTGCCATAAGCTGGGGCCCATCTCTGTTGGTGTGTGAATGGGTATAAAAAGCATGGGGCAAGGGGCAAGGGGACAGTGTAGCAAACACTGTCATATCTCAAAGTATTCTATCCTGTGGTCTGGCATGCTCACTAGGAATCTACCCAAAAGAAAAACTATCCAAGGGCAGACTCACCAGGAACTAAAAGTCTCTACTGTGTTGTTGGAGCCAATGGCAGTACGCAAATAGTTTTCGTCTTTGATTTTTTTACTAATAGAATCTGACCTTAGACCCAATCTGCATTTAGGTTTATACATTGGCATTTACAAATTGGTCTCTGAGCCTCAAGTTGCTTAATTCTGAAATGGATCTAAGAAAAGGACCTACTTCCTTGAGAGCATTTGAGGAGAGCCTGTGGAAAGTGCTAGGCCAGAACTCAGGGAGGCATAAGCTATGTGCCAGAATGAAAGAAAGAAGCAGCCAGAGTAGATGTCCATCCAGAGAAGAGAACCCACGAGTCTCCCCAGGCAGCTCTCGGTGGCAGCACAGAGAAGGAAGAAGCTGTTGTTCTTGCAGTGGAAGGACAGGCACATTTTACTTTAAAACCTTGGGCAATTTTTAACTCTGTTGCAGCAAATATGTTTTTGTTTCTTTTTTCTATTAATTAATTGATTGATTGATTGATTCACTTTACATCCCAATCCCAGCCACCACTACCCCCAAAACAAAGGGAGGAATGTTAGGAACCAAGTGCTCCCCTCCCCCCTCCCAGCTCATCCTCATCCACTCAGCATTAGCATGTCATCACCAACTGCCAAATGTGACACGGATACCCTCTAAAGGTCCCCACCATTACAGGCTCCCTTGCTCTCTCATCCTCACTCCGAGGCAGCCTTTTGCCGCCCCCCACCATAAAACTCTTGTATTAAAACAACAATAACAACAGACTCTAGAACTGAAATGTAGCTCAATGGTAGATCATGTGCCTACCACATGCAAGACCCTGTCTAAGCTTCATTTCCACACCCTTACCTCAAAGTCTCACATCTTTAGTACATTTGTCTGTCTGTCTGTTTATCTGAGTACACATACCATGGTGCAAGTATGGAGGTCAAAGGATAGTTTGTGGGATTCAACTCTCTCCTTCCACCAGGTGGGTCCCAGGGATCTAATTCATCACTCTTGGCTGCAAGCACCTTATCTGCTGAGCTATCTTGCCAGCCAACCAAAGTCTAACATTTTTTTAAAAAACTGAAGACAACTGTCCTTATCTCAGGCAAGTTATGAGGACCAGATAGGAAACTAGAGGCAAATTAAATAGCAAGGAATAGGTAATCCTGAATAAAGGTATTTTCTTAGCTGAGTGGTCTTGAGTAGTTCTCTCTGCCTCTCTGAACCCACCTATTACTGGCTGTAAAACTGGAATGCTTGCCTACCTCTGTGGTAGTTGCTATGCTGTAATAACGATGTTATATGACATTGCTCAGCCAGCTCCCCAGTCCTGTGTGCCGTCTTGGATGGAAAGAGTGTCTGCCCTCGCCTGAACCGGGAGGAAGGGGACAGGGGACTGGATGATGAAATAAATGACAAGTGGGTCCTGGAGGGAAGAGAGGCCAATGATGTGGCTTTGAAGGGAATGTGTAATTAAGCAGGTACAAGCAGAGGGGACAGATGTCTAGGACCAGGGAGTATTCTGTTAAGACAAGTGAGTGTATTGAGGCAGGGGCTTGAAACGCTTGCTAGAGAGGTGGAGCATGGCCCAGGCTACCTCCTGTGTGTTGGGGTTTGTGGCTAGGTCCACCTCAGCATCATAAGGAAGTCAGTGAAGTGACAGCGTTAGATGACTGGCAGGGTGAGGGAACTGATTGGCCTCAGCTGGTCTCTGTGATAGGCACTTTTCTGGGAACAGGAACCATCCAAAGCCACACCAACTAGAGTCACCCAGGTAAAGTGAGGTAATGGAAGATGAATGTTGCCAACCTTTGAAACTGGAGATTTGGGTAAAGGTAGTGAGTTGGAAGGTCCTAAGATGGGAGAATGATCCAGAGCTATCTGAATGGGGCAGAGCCAGACTTGTATAGAGGGATGATGGGCAGATGACATCAGAAGACCCCAAGTTCATAGGACAGTCACATGATAATGGCTGAAGACAATGCAGTGCCACCGAGTCTAACAGAGAGAGCCAAAGGCCACCCTAGAATTTACTAAAGACCCCTAAATATGCTACAGCCACCCATCACTAGTGCTTTCTTCCTCCATGAAAGATGTTCTGGAATGGGAGGGGGAGTAGGCATTAATAGATCACCATGGTATTTACTGCACCATAGGATTTCCAAGACTTGAGACATTACCCCTCCTGGAATCCAGACACCCTCAACCTAGAGTTACAGGAAAAGGAGAGATAGAAAGGGAGGCTGTGATGGCCCTGGGTGGAGGGAGATAGCTCTCCAGGCCAACAGAGGAGGCTTCTAGTGGATAAAGGTGGATGGATAAGATTTCTTTGCTTATGATTGGCTAAGGAAGAAAGTGGGCGGGACTCTGGGGAGCCATTAATGGAGCAGGTTGTTAATCTTGGTAACCACCTGTTCCTGAGCTTTGCTGTTTCTTCTTGATCAATTTCTGCCTTTATGGAGGGGAGACAGGTTTACAGGAAAGATACTAGGAAAGGGGAGAGAGGAATGGCTGGAAGATGGAAGGGAGGCCCTGAATGCCAGCATAAAACATAAAATCACAACCAGCTCTCCTGACTGGAGAGGCAGCCCTTGGGCCAGAGTCTGGAGGACCAGGACCCAGCACCATCCACCCATAGCCCACCACAGTGCCTGAGAAAAACCCTTTCCCCTTCTTGGTCTGTTTCCCTCTGTCTGAATAGTTGCTGGAGATCTCTGGAACGTGCCCCCAGTAGTTTCTCTGCAGCTAGCAGATAGTGATAGCTAGCTAAATGCTCACCACCCCGCCATGCTTGCTGCCTCCATGTGGAGGGCAAGGGTCAGAGGTCACTAAATATGCTTAAAGGAAGTATGGGCTTAGCAAGGGAGGAGAAGCAAGGGGGTCCTCTCTGTGCCCAGGGCTCATTCCAGGTTCCTGAAGCTGGCATGAGATCTGAATCTGGCAGCTCCCTCAACTGCAGCCCTATCCTTTGGCCCCAGAGAAATGTCCAGGTTACATGGAAACCCTAGCAGTCACAGGATGTGAGCCATGCGTCTGGACATCTGGATGCTTGGCCCCTCTATACCTGACCTGTGACCTTCTTGTCTTCACAGAGACTTGCTGCCCTTCACTCTGAGGCTGCCCCAGGCCATCCTTGAAGCTAGCAGCATCCTCGAACTTGAGATCATCTCCAACCTGGGCCTGGGTAAGTCCTCCCTGTAGAACCAAAGAGTAGGTGGGTATTGAGGCAAAGGGGTCCTGGAATTTCCCCCATTGCATTAACCAGTGTTCTCTAGAAGAATAGAACCATCTTAGTGTCCTAATGCTGTGAAGAGACATCATGACAATGGCGACTCTTATAGAGGAAAGCATTTAACATATAATTGGGTCTGGCTCATAGTTTCAGAGGTTTTTAGTCCATTATCCCCATGGAGGGGCATGGTATCATGTAGGCAAGATATGGTGCTGGAGCGGAGCTTACAGTTCCACATCCAGATCTACAGGCAACAGGTAGAAAGAGACACTGGGTCTGGCATGGGCTTCTGAACCCTCAAAGCCAACCCTAGTGACACATTTCTCCTCCAACAAGGCCACGCCTCCTGATCCCTGTCAAGTAGTGCCACTCCCTAATGACCAAGCAGTCAAATAGATGAGCAGGTGGGGGCCATTCCTGTTCAAACCACCACAGGAACCAATAGAATGAATATTCCATGGTTTACACTGAAATAGTAACAACAGTCTCACACGTGAGAGGCTAAGAACCTGCGTGTTGCTTGGTTTTGGAGGCCCAGTGCCTTGGCAGTCTGCGTGGTCCTACAGTGGCTATCTCACACTGGAGAGGCCAAGAGTCCAATAGTTAGTTCCTCAACCCACATGACTGGATTGTGTCATCAATCCCAGTCTGGCACCAAAGACCTCCAGGGGTCCTGCAGAGAGTCACCGGTCCTCTCAACAATGGAATCCTGGAGACCCTGGTTATCATAGCTGCACAGGAATCTGTAACCACAACAGAGCCCAAGGGAAGGCCAGACAAGCAGCAGCTGAGTCGTCTTCCTCCCACCATGCTCTGTTTCAGCTGGGCTACTAGCAGAAGGCAGCACCCACATTTGGGGGTGGATCTTTCCACACCAATTAAGACGATCAGGACATTCCTCAGGTGAAGCTCCCTACTCAGGTGATTCTAACTTGTGGCAAATTGATATTAATTAAAACCAACCATCATACCAATAGTCTTTGCAAAGATGCCTTTGGGTGACACAAGCTGGATCCTGAACCTTAGTTTGGGAGCCTACACCCCCTGGCCCAGATATGCTGAGCCACTGGGTAGGAAGATCCTCAGATTCTAGACAGAGGGGCCCATGTGTAGCCAGGGACCATAACCAGGCTGATCACATTAGCGGCAGCCCTGAGAAAAATAAGACCAACACCAAGGCAGTTCTGAGGGCTGGCCAATATCAACCCTGCTCCTTTTGTCCCAACCCTGGCCCTGTCACAGCCCTCATCAAAAAGAAAAACATCTGGATGCCGTCTAAATCAGGGTTACTATTGCTGTGATGAAACACAACGACCAACAGCAACTTGAGAGGAACGGGTTTATGTAGCTTACCCATCATCATCACTACATCAGAGAAGTCAGGGCAGGGACTCAAACAGGGCAGGAACCTGGAGACAGGAGTTGTTGCAGAGGCCATGAAGGTGTGCTGCTCACTGGTTGTGCTCCATGTAGCTTGCTCAGCCTGCTTTCTTATAGAACTCAGGCAACCAGCCAAAAGGTGGGCTCCACCCACAATGGGCTGGACCCACCCACATGGATCACTAATTAAGAAAATGCCCTACAGGCTTGCCCACAGCCCAGTCTTACAGGGGCATTTTCTCAATTGATGCTCACTCCTCACGGATAACTCTAGCTTGTTTCATTTTGACATAAAACTATCCAGGAAGATGTGATGGAAACTGGAGTGTGCCCTCATGCTCTTGGCTATCTCCCTGCCCAACCAACCAACTCTAAGGTAGGGTTGGGAGCATTCCCCAACTTCCATGCTTTTGCATAACTGTATTAGAAACCCAACTTCCTGGGCTCTTCCTAGGTGTCTAGTCACACTGAGGTCTCTGTAGGCATAGGCTTGGACAATGCTGACTTAGGACTGGCCCTTATCAATGCTGGCTCTGAGGAAGGCAAAAATCTCAAGGCTGATAGCTGCTGAGACTCTAAGCCAACATGTGTTGGGGACAGGAATTTTCCTACTTCTTCGTGACATACAGAGTAGTTTATGGCAGATGCTTCAACAGTCTCTGTGACCAGTGGGAGGGAAGAGGCCCAGGACTTCAGCACCCAGAGCCAGGACATGTCTGTAGACAAAGCATCTTTATTAAGGTACTGGACACTGTCTGCAACTGATCACAGAACCAGAAACACTGGACAAAATAGACACCAATGTTGCCTGAACGAAGGAAAATTAGCAAAGACTGAAGAGCCAGATCACAGAGGAAGTCGGGGACAGACCTCAGACTAGAGAAACACTTGCATACCAGCTCCAGGCCACACTTCTGTCCTCCTCCCAGAGGGGCTGGGGACAGCAGTATAAGAGAAGAATTCATATCTACTCCACATTGCCCCTTAATTTAACAGACCCTGCTATACTGGTATACCAAGTAATGGGAGCAAGCATTGAACTTCGCATATACCCATTGGCCCTGTTCTGGGTCTCAGGCAGGCGCCCCTGGGGCTGATATCCAAAGCTCCTTGTAGATTACTCCTGCTGGAACAACCCGAAAGCACTTGCTGAATGGAAACAAGCCACTCTGCTTAGGAGAACTGAATTCCTAGCTGGCACAGAATGGTCCCCACCCCACCCCCTCAAGAGAGTGTCACCTCAGGCATAGAGTGAACTGGAGATGAAAGTCACCTCACAGGAAGCCAGGGATGGCACAGACTGGCCTGTCAGCAATGACTTCTTTGATAATGGGACATTTAAAACCCAAATAGGCTTCTCCTGAAGAACCTCTGGAAGGTTCTGATCTGATGAGTATCCCCAGTGCTGAAGACACAGAGCCAGGCTCAACAGATTGACTTTTCCCCAGAGCCAAGGAAAGGTTGGCTTTCCAGTTCATCTCCTGAACGGATAAAAACCTGAAACTGCCAAACACCTGGCCCTGGCACATGCAAGCTGCAGTTTTGCCAGCCTTTCTGTGCTCTGATGATAAATGCAGAGGGTACCTGTCAAGCACTAAGGTGTCAGGCACCTAAGGCACTGTGCTAAGCACATTGAGTGACTCTTCTACCAGGAGTGTCCAACCTTCTGACATTGCAACAAGAGGCTGTCCAAGATGAAATTCACCCATAAGGACCATGCGATCAAATTACAAAAAAAGGAAAAGAAAAATCTCATGAAGTTTTAAGTAACTTGATTTTGTGTTGGGCTGCATTCATTCACAGTTGTCCTCAGACTCATGCGGCCTGTTGTTTCAAGGACTGGACACACCTGTTACACAGAACGGTTGAACCCTCCTCACACTTGCATGGAGAATTCTGAGAAGTGGAGGAGAGGGCTGTCGGCCTTGGTGAGCAACAGCCTCTTCTCTGTACTGCAGCCTCCTGTGTGTTCTGCAAGTGCCCCAGAGCCCTGTTTCTGAGTCCTCTGAACTACCAGGCTCCACCTCTAGCCCCACCCCAAACCCTGCCATTGTTGGCAAAGGAGAATTGTGATAATCACTAGCCAGCTTTGAGTTGGGGAAGGTCTTGAGGCCAAGTGTTCCCTTGGTCCACTCAATGTTTCCAGGAGATCCAAAAGCAACATAGGAGACAAGTTCATTATTCCATTTTTTATACCAAAAGAAGGAGGAGGAAGAGGATAAAGAAGAAAAGGAGGAGAAACCCATTTGATAAATGAACCCATGGGAGTCAAGGAACCAAAGAGCTTTCTCACCTATAAATAGAAATGAAGCAATGGCTCATGGTACACACGAATGGAAACAATGCTTAGTGAAAAAAGCCAGCCTCGCAGAAGCACCTGTGAGACTCCGTTGTAGATGTGCTGAGAGGAGGCAAATCCATAGACACAGAAAGCAGTTAGTGGTGTATCAATCACTTTTCTTATTCCTGTGATAAAATAGGGAATAGAAGCAACTTAAGAGAGAAGCCTGTTTGGCTCCTGGTTTAAAGGGACACAATCCATCATGGCAAGAGTTTATGGCAATGGGAATGTTTGAATAGAACGTCTTACACATCTCCACCAGGAAGTAAGAGAGGGCTAGAAACAGGACCAAGTTATAAAACTCCAGGCTCACCCGCCATGACCCACTTCCTCCACCAAGGCTCCAGCTCTTAAAAGTAACACAGTAACCAGACCAGGATCACCAGCTGGGACCAAGTATTCAAACCCATGAGCTTGTAAGGGATAGTTCACATTCAAACCATTAACATGATGGGGGGGACTGATAAGGGCATAGACTGGGGGGGGGGGTAGGGAGGTAGCCATAAAATGCCTTAAAATCTATCACAATGACAGTTGTGAAGCTATGGATATATTAAAGCCATCTGGGAACTTTTTAAATAGGTGAATTACGTGAATGAGTTCCGGTTGAGATGGTAGAGGAAGGTAGACTATATGGCTTCCTGTAAGTGGATGTGATTGGAGCTGGATTCACACTTTGGCTTTCTAAGCGGGACCTCTGTACTCTTTGTTAGCACCCACTGCCGTCTGATCCTTTCAGCCTTGCTCCCTCCTCCCCTTGCTCCAGCTCCAGTGGAAAATAACATGGGCCCTATTGCCAAAGGGAGAGTGGGGGGGGGCTGGATTTGATATTGAGAAGGGAGAGCAGCAAGCCCTCCCTTTGCATTGTACCCTCCGAACAGTTCTTTTTATGACATCTTTCTCTTTTTTACGAAATCCCAGCATGGTGTGGGTTTCTTTTTAACTGACAAGACCAGAAAAAGCCCAGGCTGGAAAATCATACATAATCCCTCCACTGCTGCAAAAATACAAGTTCTGCATTTTGCCTTTCGCTGTTGTTTTGTGTGAACATATGTGTGACTTTCGGTTGTTTTTCTCATACCCAGAGTCAAGAAGAATCTAGTCAACAGTAGATTTAGTAGGTTTTCAGTGCGCCCAGTGGTCTCATAATTATTATTAGTTTTTTGAGCGTATTTCCTTCTTCTGTATCAGTGATTGTATTTTATTGTACTTGGTTTGGGTTTGGCTTTAATGAGTAGACTAAGCCCTGCTGTTTGGACAGGGATGATGTCACCAAAGCAAAGCTATTCTCTTTCAGGCTAAGCGCCATGGGATGGCTCGTGAGTGTTTGTTCATGAGTCGACACAAGAATAGCCAAGCTTAGACTTGGAAATGGTAGCATTCAGCAGTGCAGGGTGTAAAGGATGCTGTCCTGAGCACAGGAGCCTTAGCTAGCAGGGTCCACAAAACTAACACAGAGTTGAATCCAGCACTGAGATGTGTGCAAACTGATTCTCAGTGCAAAGAGGGAAGATGATTCTATGTAGTGCCTCTCAAACATGCCTGAGGCACATAGATACTTAATGTTTTAAAACTACTGAAGCCGTGCACTGTGTACTTCTCCCAGATTTGCATGTACTTTGTTTTTTCCTTTATAGCACACAAATGAGAATGTTTCCTAGTTAGTTAATTCTTGAGATTTGTTGCCTCTTGAGATTGGCGGACTGGAGAGATAGATATTCAATTGATAAAGTGCTTGCATGCAACCATAAAGATCTGATTTGAGCCCTAAAACCCACATTAAAAAGTCAGGCATGATCAGGCCTGCAGTTGTAACCCCACCATGGAGGAGATAAAAACAGGTCAGCCAAACTAGCTATTTGATGAGTTCCAGACCAATGAGAAACAGTCTCAAAAAGCAAGGTGGATAGTGCCCAGGGAACAAAAATCAAGGTTGTCCTCCAGACTCATATGCACACGCATGTACCTACGTGTGCCCACATACACACCAAACAAAACACTTGACTTTGAATCAAAGTCCACCAACCCACCTCTGGATGTACAAAAGTCTGTATTCCCTGAGTTCCCTGCATTTCCCAACCATTTCTATGGCTCATGAATCCTTACTTTGCCCTCAGGTACCACAGTCCAGCGCCTGGCACATTCCAGGTTCTCCAAGCATTGCAGGGATAGAAGCTGGCAAGAGGTCCCTGTTGTCCAGGTTCAGAAAGCCTTGGCACCAGCAAAATAGTTCCCTCAGTCAAAGAGACAGGCCCTTCCTTACTGGAACTTGAGTGGCTGAGCCAAAGCTTGGCATGGTGCCTCCAGGCCATAGTGCCTACAGCGCTGCCAACTGCTGGGACTACATGACACAATGTTCTGCTTCTCTGGCCTTGACTCTCCGCAAGCTGTAGAGAAACTTTCCGACTTCCTTAATTTTTGTTTTGTTTTGAGCGTAAAGCTCTGAATTGCCTCAGTGCTTCCCTTCCACATAGCCTTGGCCCTGAGATGTGGCCTCTCCAGTGCCCAGCAACACCCTCCCCTGCAAGTAGCCTTGCCTTGGAAGCCTGTGCCCTGTGAATCCATCATTCCTGTCCCGGGGCAGGCAAGAAATATCCTAAGTTCTGGACCTGTTCCCTGAGCCTCATTGCCTGTTCCATACTTGTGAGATGCTATCAAAATGTGGAGCTGTGTTCTATTCTGTGCCTGCTAGGGACCAGGTCTAGACCTGTGATGAGCTGCCTGTCAGTCCTTCCCCATCTGGAGCCCTTCTACACCCTCCTTTCCCCTCCTTCTCTTGGTGTCTCATCTCCTCATCCTCCCATCCCCCAGATGCCTCCACCTAGCCTGCTAGCCTTGCCACTCTGACTAAGCTGGTTCGCTTACTAGTGTGGGTGCTCATGCCTGACCCCTCTGCTCACTGGAGCATCATCTCAGAGATGCTCAAATGGGAGGAGCATCAGTGCTGCCTTCTGAAGCCCAGAGTGTGGTGGAGCACTCAGACAGAAGCATAGAATGGCAGCCCCCACCGATGGTGGTCCCTGCAGTCGGAATACACAGTAGGACTAAGAGACACAGGCATCCTGCACACATCAGGAAATTTGCTCCAGACTGATCTTCTAATCTTTGAAGATGAGTAAGAACCTAGCAGGTGGGGAGGAAAAGATTCTAAGCAGAGAGAGAACAGCATCACCCAAGACCCAAGGATAGGGCAGCACATGTCATGCCCAGGAAGAAGTGAGTGGCAGATGAAGGCTCAGTAGATAATTCTAGAAAAGATATGTGGGAACAGATCTCATAGGCCTTGAGTGAGATCATGCAGGCATTGATGGGAAGTTCTGGACATCTGCTACCCCATGACTTTGTCTATCAACCACATGTCTTAAGGGACCGTGATGTGAGCACGGAAGGAGCTGAGCTCAGCTTACTGGGAATACGGATCATCAGGACTGTCATCCAGCTGCCTGACACTCCTTGCTGGGAAGACTTCAAGGGGACTGGATCGTTGTACTGGGCTTGCATAGACATGGCTACAGTGTTCTTAATACTTATTCCACACAGTGAAACCATCTGTGTGTCTGGGCACCAAGAGTTGGTCACTCAGGGGTCAGATGTTTTCTTGGAGGGCAAAGCCACAGCCCAACCTTCATGAAGAGTGGTCCTCAGACCATGGGAAACCCTAACATGATCTGTCCTACCCTGTGGCTGTGATGTTTGCATATTGTTAAAAAGACACATGAAAGATCACCATCTTAGTATTGTGGTGACAGCTGGGTCTCCTGGCCTGGTTGCCAGGTGCAGCAGAGTCTGTCTAGAGAAGGGCCCCACAGTGAGTACCATGCTCCCTTCCATAAGAGTCGCTCACAGTTGAATAGGACACAGCTTGCTTTCTAGCCTGGGTTTGTACCCTGTTCACATTGATGGGCATACAATCTCAGGCCACCAAGGTGGCCAAGACCCGTGTCACATCATTAAAATTGGCTCACACTTGGCTCTGCATGCTCCTGCCATCCTGTGACATCTTTCAGTTCACCATCAAGAGCCTGTCTATGGTGGCTATGCCTGATGGTACAGGTCTATAACCTCAGTGGCTCTGGAAGCTGAAGCAGGAAGATTAAGTGTTCAAGGATAGGCTGGGCAACTTAGTGAGACCCTGTCTCAAATTTTGAAAACGTTCTTTTAAAGGGGGAGATCCATGGTAGAGCATTTGCCTAGCATATGGGAGGCCCTGGGTTCAATCCCCAGTACCACAAAGAAACAAAGGGGTTTGTTGTGTTCTTACAACATGGAGTAAGAGCCACCAGCCACATGCTGGCAGGCAAAACAACCGAAGCAGGAAGTGGGGCAAGTTCCTTCAAAGGAGCCTGTGCAGTGAGGGGCTACTCTGACCTGTTCAACCCCCAGCACCCTGTGACCTCAGATGAATACATATTTCCCTGAGTCACTTGCTTTCATCTGTAAAGTGGGGACCAGGCCTATGACCAGAGGTCATCAAGATGGTCCCAGTACAACTGCAGCCCGTGGCTGGTCTCCTGCACAAGCCCTCACTGTTCGCTCCTGGTGTCACACTTGGCACTCCTTTGCATAGGGGTCTTACTGAGGAACCATGGAGAAAGAGTCCACCATTCTCCCGGAATCCGCCCCAGCCTGGCTTATGTCCTTCCTTCTCTTAAAATGGCCACACTGAGCAGGACCTAGGTCCCGTGTTTCTCACCATATGGAACCACTCTCATGAGCTGAGTGGCCTTTTCTCCAGAGTCATATAGCCCTGTATCTTTTGGGAGGCCACGTGCATCCTTGAGTTTGCTGGAATATGGTACCCAGAAGCTAAAATCTCTCAGGTCAGGCCTTGCCCTGGTGGCTTCCATCACAGATAAGGCTCTGAGGACTGATTGAGAGATACCCAGCAGGGCAGGGCTTGCTCAAAGGTAGGAGCTGTGTCCTCACCTGTCCACTAGCCTAGCTCCTCAGTGTCAAGTCCTCAGTCACAGCAGCCTGCAGTGGGCAGATACAGGTCCAGCTCTACCACCCAGACCTCTTCGGTTCCCTTTTCTTGTGTGTGCCAGCTGCAATAGCCATAGTAAATTCTAGTCCCTCCCCTTTTATTATAGGGTTCCGTCCCAGCACCCTGTGATGTTACTGTTGAGACACCCATTGGGGAGACAGCTAATCCAAGACCTAACATACAGTCTTCCCGGGGTACCCAGCTGAATAGCTGCAGAAACCCCGACCTTGTGCTCTCTACCACAGGTATTCTCCAAGGCCTGGGCACAGAACTGAAGCCCAGCCTCTCATGTCCCCTCCCAACTCTCCTCAACACTCTGCTGGCGGGTGCACAGGGGACTTCCCCTCCTGGCAGGAAGTGGTGGGAGAAGTTTAAGAGTCCAAGAAGGGAAAACAACCTTACGCAAAAGCAAGGACCCTTCCCCCACTGCTAGAAGGAGAAGCAGGGCTAACTGTCTCTGTTCTGTTTTCCTCAGGTTTCTGGGACTCCTCGCTGAACTCTTCAAGAGGCCCTGCAGAGCCACTCAGAAGCCCAGCCCCTGGGACTGCAGCATCCTCCAGCCTCAGGCCTGCAACCCATTACGCAAATTGTTCCTGTGAAATCGAGCTCTCCGTGGGAAATGACCGCCTGTGGTTTGTGAATCCTATTTTCATCGAGGATTGCGTCCTACGGTTGATCCACCTCCACTACCTACTGGCTACCCTCCACGCCCTGCACCTGCCACCCCGGATGCTACCTCACCCACCTCTAAGGGGTCCCCACGTCGTCCCCCACCTCCACCCCCGGTACCCACTATTCCTCCTACTGGCCCTGCCCGGCCTCCTGCACCTCCCGTACTGCCCGCTGGTCCTTTGCCCAACTCCCCCCTAACGCCCACCTCTCACCTTGCACCCCATGCACCGGGCCCCCCTGGCACTCAAACCAACCACCCATGACAGCCTGCGAGAGTCTCCCACGTCCAGCTGTAACCTGGGTCCCTTTGGAGACGAAGAGATGAAGCCTGGGACAACTCCCAGCCCCGTGCACCAAGCCCCTCCCCCTCCGCTACCCCTGAAGAAGACTCTTCCAGCAGCTCCTCCCAGGAGGCGCATTTCTGAGAGGGTATCTTGGAAAGCCAGAATGTGGGGACTTCGACAGACAGAGACCACTCAGGCGTTTCTAGGACAGCCTCACTCAACCTTCCTCCCCAGAGCACTGTAAGTAACTTGGGGACAGGCCTCCAAGGACCACAGAGCAAGCCCAGGACACTGAGGCCAAAGCCAGCCATGCTGACAGCATACCAGTGCCTCCTGGGAAGGCCAAACAACCCCAGTCCCACCCCCCAGGAAGAAGCGGGTCTCCCGGCAGCTGGCCTCAGCCCTTCTCAGTCCCATGGAGAGCCCCATACAGGAGGCATCCTCTGAGAAACCGCGCCTGGTGCACCTTGGGAAGGCTCGAGTCCAGCCCGGCAAGCTGAGATGCAGCACCTCCAAGTCCAGACCAGCGCCTGTCCCCATAGTTCTCCAGAGTTCAAGGGTTCCCTGGCCTCACTCTCAGACAGCCTGGGGGTGCCTGCCTCAGCCGCTGACCAGGACTCCTACTCAACCAGCAGTGCGGAAGAGGAGCTGGAGTTCAGCAGCCCCAACGTGAAGAAGAAGCCCTCAATGATCCTGGACAAGGCCCGCCACCGCCTCAGCTTTGTCAGCTTTGCCAGCGTCTTCAATGCCTTCCTCTCCAGCGACCGCAAGCTGTATAAGAAGGTGGTGGAGCTGGCACAGGACAAGGGCTCCTACTTTGGCAGCCTAGTGCAGGACTACAAGGTGTACAGCCTGGAGATGATGGCCCGCCAGACATCCAGCACCGAGATGCTACAGGAGATCCGCACCATGATGACCCAGCTCAAGAGCTACCTGCTACAGAGCACCGAACTCAAAGCCTTGGTGGAGCCCACCCTGCACTCGGAGGAGGAACTCGGTCAGTGGCAGCTGGGAGGGCGGGAGGGAGAGCGGTGCATAGATACACGCAGGCACCCCTGGTCACAGAACAGCCTCTGGGGCCCCTTTGCCCCACGTCCTCTTTCTTCTTCCTCCCCGACTATCCCACAGATCTCCTGGGCCCAAATCCCTCTCTCAGGCACCACTTCTAGGGAGCCAACTCAAGGCAGCCCTCCTCTCCCCACCAGCCGCAAACCTCCATGATGACAGGTGTTATTTTTCTCTGCAGCCACCTACACATTTGTATAAACAATGAAAAGACTCAGGCAGACCACAGTGCTTATAGTTGGGCATCATAGCACCTACCTGTAGTCCCAGCACTTGAAAAGTGGAGGCAGGAGGATCAAGGCCAGTCACAGCTCCATAGTGAGCTGGTCAGCATGGGCTTCTTTGTCTCGAAAAGTAAAACAAAACAAAAACGTATTGAGAGATTTTGGAATTACCTGATAAATATTACTGTCCCTCTGAGCACCACCTCCTTGTGGTCCTGAGCCTTTCTTCCTCTTCCTCCTCCTCTTTTTCCTCCTCCTCCTCCTCTTCCTCCTTCCCCCAGGATTAAGAGCATCAGTTCTGGACTCAAAAAGGATGCTTTGAGACACAACAGAATGATGGCTCATAGTGAGAGATCCCTAGGGAAAAAAGAGTGTCACCTTCCCTGGAAATGAGCTTGGATGGATGGATGAATGGCAGCTGATACAGTTGCCAGACCACCGAATTAGGGTCCTATAGAAAGGCGGCGGTGGTGTGTTGAGGTTTAAGGCTGGCAGTTGCCTCTTCAGGAGGCTAAAGCTGTGTGTGTACCCCACCAGGGATGGAGGGTTCACCTGGGCAGGATGTCAGGGTGGTGTATGCAAAGGCCACCCACACAAACCCCTGACTTTTTCCACTAACAGTTACCATGTCCCAGAGACAAGCACTACCCTACAGAGCTTTTCTGGGGAGGATGAGTTTTATAAGTAGTCAAGAGTGCTATGCCTCCACCTGTTGTACTGGGGGAAAAAAAACATGGCAGCAAGCTAGCTAATCATCTGTCCCTCCTGTCCTCAGGAAGCTCTTATGCTGACAAATGACAGGTAATCTGCAAGGAAGCCATAAAGGAAGATGACATAAGTGTAAAGTGGGCAGGAAGTGAGGTTTGGAGGCCTGAGAGAGGTAGGTCACAGCATCACAACCCCTGAGACTCAGCATTTCTGCGAGGGACCAGGCTGTGGCAGGTTCAAGGCAGGAAGGCCAGGGCCTCGCATGTGCCTAGCACTGTTCTGGTCCTTGAGCTGAGTAGGAGCAGAGAGACTAGAGGCAAGCAGAGCTACAGTCATCACAGATGCACTGGAGGCAAATAGGTTGGGCAGGAGGCAGCGCAATGAAAAACTGGGCACAGATCTTGTCCATGGAAGTGGGCAAAGACGTAGCTGGCCTCATATGGCTCAGAATAGCTAAGGACCAGTATAAGCACAAGCCTGAAGGCCCAGACCAGGAGAAGCCCAGGGGTTCTGTGTCAGAAAGATGGCCTCCTACGTCATTGGACATACAGGAGGAACCCAGAACACACAAACAGCCATGAGACAAGTAGATTGTGGCCAGGGGAGATCTCAGGCAGTATGCAGAACAGGAGCCTGTGGACAGGCATAGAAGACATGGCCATCTCAGCGCAGCCCAGAAGAAGCTATGGTCAGTCACAAGTGCCTGAACAGAGAAGACCATAGCCTAAGCACAAGTTGGAGGATGCGTTTTCTTCCAGGCAGTGATGACGCCACAGAGACAGGCAGAGAGGTGGGAGATGAGGCAGGAGAAGGATGTGGCCCCTCATGCCAGGCTGTGAACCTCAGGCTGAGGATTCGGCCTGGAGGGGATGGATCCCAGACGGCATGAGGAGAGTTATGAAGAAGGATGGTGATCCAGAGCTATCCAGTAATGACTCAGGGCATGGCCAGTTGTATTAGTTACCAGTCTGCTGCTGTAACAAAATACCTGACAAAAAGGTTTATTTTGTTTCAAGTTTGAGGATACGGTCAGCTGTGAGGGGGAAGGCAAGGGCTGTAGGAGCGAGGCAGCTGTCACGCTGCATTCAGTCTGGAAGCAGCGATGAATGCTGGTGTTTAGCTCCTTTTCTCCTTGTTCATTCTAGGACCCAAGCCCAGAATGGAATCCACTGCCCACATTTAGGGTGGGTCTTCCACCTGTGTTAACCTCATCTTGAAATCACCTTTCAGACATGCCCACAGATCGTCTCCAAAGGGTTTCTAGATCCGATGAGGTTGACACTAGATATGAACTGTCACACACCAGTATAAGTGATCCTGGGTAAAGCAAATGAAGTCTGTACTAGACTTGTCAGATACAGTGGGATGACAGCTGTCCCTGGGTAGCCAGCTGCCAGAACAGACTCTCCACACAGTTTGGTAAGAGATAGGCAATTTGTTCTCTCCTGGTGAAGGAGCAGAAGGAGGCACAAGACTAGCTTCCAGACAGACTCCATGAGAGAGAAGAGCTGTCCAGCCTCCTCCCTGGAGAGACCGGACTTCCGGCTTCCTTCTGTTGGGTTAACAGTCAAGGGATGAGGCTATTCCAGAGAGAATGTTCCTGCCTGTCACCCAGAGCAGCAACCACGCACGAGTCAAAGCCTTGCTTAGCCTCCACGGGCCCCATCAGAGCCCAACTTGTCCATTGTTAGAAGGGCGTCATAGCATCCATGTTACAGAGTTATGATGATTATCTAAGCTCCTTAACTCCCATCCCACAATTTGAGTAGGACTGCGGCTTGATTCTGGTAATAGTTGGATAGCGGGGAAGCTGTGTAAATGAATAGCTGTGCAGCAAGGGGAGCGTGAGATGCAAAAGTCCGGGGGCAAAGGCAGGCCTGGCAGGCTAAAGGAGCAGCACGGGCAAGGAAAGCATGTATCAGGGATGATGCAAGCAAATCACCTGGAATGGAGAAGTGCAACAGGCTTTGAAGATTAATTCTACCCTTAGGACACAACTGCTTAGACTGTACACTGCATAACTGCAGTCTGTCCAGTGCCTTCTGAAATGTGTGCTTATAGGCAGGCTCTGTTCCCAGCCCTGGGAAGAACACTGCATTGGAGAGACCAAGATATTAGGTATCAGAGGTTCTGGTGCCAGTGCATCTGCAGAGTGGCTTGCAAGTCAGGGCTAAGTAGAAACCAGGGATGGAAGGGCTAGGCCTAGCAGGCAGCAGGGCCTGGTGGGAGGGCTCCTGTAGCTGCTCCTCTTACTTCTGTGCTCTCACCCCAACAGAGGCCATTGTGGAGTCAGCCTTGTACAAGTGTGTCTTGAAGCCCCTGAAGGAGGCCATCAACTCCAGCCTGCTGGAGATCCACAGCCGGGATGGCTCACTGCAGCAGCTCAAGGAGAACCAGCTGGTAATCCTGGCCACCACCACCACCGACCTGGGTGTGACCACCAGTGTGCCTGAGGTGGCTGTCATGGAGAAGATCCTGCAGAAGCTGACCAGCATGCACAAGGCCTATTCACCAGGGAAGAAAATCTCCATCTTGTTGAAGACTTGCAAACTCATCTATGACTCCATGGCTCTTGGCAACCCAGGTAAGCAGGGCTTGGACTCCCGGAAGAACTAAGGCAGGATGAGAGTAGGAGGTATTCTCTGGCCACACCATAGGGTGACCTGGGCGAGGAAGAAAACGGTGCCTCCCAGTGCCTTCAAGACAGGCAATGAACTAGCCCTGCCTGTGCGCATGTGCATTAGGAAAAGGTACCCTGTGAGTTTGCAGGGAGTGCTGAAACATGCTGACATCACACACAGAACCACAGTGCCTCAGTGATGGAGGGTAGAAGTCCATGATCAAAGTGGGGCAGGGCTGTGCTCTTTTCAGGTACTAGGTGGGATCTGATTCTGCCTCACTCTTAAGTCTGAAAACCCAGCAGTCTCCACTCAGCAGTCTCCTGTGTGTTCTCTGTGTCCACATCTCCCTCTTAGGAGGACACAGGCCACAGTAGATCGGTGTTACCCTACTCCAGTGTGATTTCATCTCTGCCAGCCACATCTGCGATGGCCCCACTTCCAAAAGACTCATCTTTTAGGGAACAGTGTTGGCTTTAGCATGTGTGAATTTGGCGAGGACAGGTCCTGCTCTGACAGTGTTGATAGTAGCTCACTGGACCACAGAGAAGCTGGTCTGTACTCACCAAAGTCAACAGAAGCAGCTGAGGGAAGATGCCCAGGCCCATCTGTTAGTGGGCACCTGGATGTAAGCTATCTGGGTGAACCTCAGGCCATAACATCCTCCAATATGTTGGCCCCAGCTTGTGCCCGTGACCAGCTGGAGTTCAGAGTAGTGAGCATAGCCTGTTGAGGCCTGGCATCGTGATAGACTGCCACCCTGCATTGACCTGTCTTGTCACAAGATAAACCCAGATTCAAGGGGTGAAGCACATGTCCCCTTTGGATGGAAAAAGCTCTGAAGTCACATTTCGAGGGGTGTGGGGAAGAAGGAAAGAAGGGAGGTAGTGGAATTACGGGGCCCATTTGTAGCCACTTCGCCGCGGCACTCCTCTAGGTGCACAGGCAGAGGAGCCCATGCTCTACAGAGAATAAACGCTACCTGGAGTTCATCCTGCACCCAGCCCTTCAGCTGGATGCCCTGGTGCAGGCGGCCACATGTGTAGCTGTACATGGCACCCATGGCACGTGAAAAAGTCCCATCATTGTAACCTTGCAAACTGGGTTCAGATGTCAGATCTGCCCCTTACCACTTGTAAGACTTGGATTAAGTCACTTATCTTTCTGGGCCCAGCTTCTTTATGGGAGAGAAGCCAAGATTCTAGTAAGTCAGAGCCACACTTAGGGACTTGCAGATATTAGGAACAAGCTGCGTCATTTGACCCCAGTGCCCAACACCAGCAGGTTCAATACCTGGGCATGGCTGAGAGGGTCCTCTTCCTCTCTATGTTCCTTATGGATGAGCAGCCCGGCTGGCCCTCTGGCAACAGAAAAGAGCTGTTTGGCATGGCACTGGGGCATGGAACATGGTTCCTTCATCCTAGTCAACTTCCCACATGGGCCTGGAAGAGGCTCGGCTCCAGGTTGGAGGCTCTTTTTTGTGTGTAGGACCAATCTGTGTCCTGCAACTGAGAAAACGAATTGAGTTCGTGAAGGGCAGAAGCCACATGGGGCCACATTGGAGAAGTGTCATGTCAGGAAGAGCTTGTCTTTGGGGGCCAGGGATCTTGTATAGTCTGCAGACCAGGAGACAGGGCTAGGCTGTAAGTACAACTGATTCCTTCCTAAAGGTAGCCAGCGACTGTGGGCGGCCTCCAGAACTCAGAACTTTATTCCCATGCATGTCTGACAGCACAGTCAGCCTCAAAGGCCTAGGACCCAGGGAGGGCACCCAGAATGCCTGACAGCTCCAGTGAGACCTTGAAGGCCAGGGCTTCCTCTTTGCTGATGGAAACAAGCCAGGGACATGGCATGCCTGCTCCTCTAAGACAAGAGCAAGGGCAGCAGACCTGGCGTGTCCTGCATGGGTATCTGAGGGAAGCAGTGCAATTTGGTAAAGTCAGAAAGGGAAGGACATGAAAAACTAGACCCAAATGTCTATCTGGGCCCTGATGTGTCTAGCCTCACTCCGGGTAATGGAGGCACTGGGCTCAGTTTTCCTCTTGTGTGAACAGGTGCACTCTCTGGGGCTCAAGTGGACCATGGTTACTTTATCACCAGATGCTCACACTTGCTAACTGCATGTCTGACCCGTGGCTGTTTCTAACTGCAGGATCATTTCTCACAGGCCTTGCAGGTCTCAGGGCAAAGTCAGGGCCAAGGACTCTGCTGACTGAGGTAGAAACAGGCCTGCTTCATTCTCTAAGTCCCAGTTTTCTTAAGACCATGAAATACAAGCCAGGCACAGGGAGGGACATTCAGACACTGTGAGCATTCTTCTTCTTCTTCTTCTTTTTTTTTTTTTTTTTTTTTTTTTTTTTTTTTTTTTGAGACAGGGTTTCTCTGTGTAGCCCTAGCTGTCCTGGAACTCACTCTGTAGACCAGGCTGGCCTCGAACTCAGAAATCTGCCTGCCTTTGCCTCTCAAGTGCTAAGATTAAAGGTGTGCGCCACCACTGCCCAGCTTAACACTGTGACCATTCTTAACCATGACTTCAGCTACTGAAAGCTTGCCCCGACAGCAGGGACTGGGAGAGGCTGGCCAGCTTTGAGAAGGTCAGAATGAAAAAGACAATATTTCAGGGGTGGAAGGATGGCGGTTAGTCAATTCTCCAGTAGGAATAATGAACGAACAGAGTTTTCAAAGGGACCTTCCATGTCTGGCAACCCAGGCCAGAGTCTCAGGCCAAGCTCTGGGCTGGGACCAGAAGCCAGGGGCAGCTTATCAGGAGGAAGTGAGTTCCCTTTGACCAAGGCTAAACCCTGGAGTGGGAGCCCGGTGGCTATTACTCCATCTTGGGTTACTCCACCCAAAGCATTTTCATTTGAGAGGAAGGAGATCACCCCCACACACCATGCTGTGTTTGAACTCGCATTTCTGTGCCCCAATTTTAGATGATAAGTCTATGGGGCTTCCATGTGGGTACCATGTGGGTGCTGTACCTGAGTTGGACAGACCCTTGAAAGCTATGGGGTTAGCCAGGGGCTGTGAGGTTACCTAACTACCAACCTCAGTTTCCCCATTCTCATGCTCGTGAGCTCCCAAGTCTGTGTGTTCTGTAAGTGGGGTACAGAGGTCACTGTCTAGCCTCCCTGTTCCCCGGAATGAGGAGGTTGTACTATTATGGGCGTGGATCGGAGTCCAGAGAACACCCACTGAGACTTCCAGGTCCTTATACACTCGAACAAAGCATTGAGCCAGGACGTGTGGGTAGTAATATAAATAGAGAGTTTATTAAGCAGAGGGCACAGGCGAGAACCCAAGAATGGGACTAGGCTGGAGAGATAGGAAAGGCCTGAGGCTGCAGGCTCTTATTGGCCACTTACCTAGCACCACCTTCCCCAGCACTTGAAGGTCACTGGGGTTTTCTCCTTTATGATCCTCATTTATTACTTGTAGCGCAAGTGAGAGGGGTTTTCATCTTTCCTCAGCCATTGGCTTCTTGATATGTCAATCTTGATGCCTCTGAGCCTCCTTCCCTACTCCATTCTCCTACCTCAGAACCATATTAGAGATTCCAGGCGGCGTTCTATGAGGCATCGGATGGCTCTCTAGGTGGAACACAGACACCGGCACCTCAGGCCAGCCTCACCTCCAGCAGCCCCACCAGACCAGCTTCAAGGACAGTGTTTCTACATGGGATTTTATTTGAAATAATCCTGAGACTGAGCCATCCCCATCTCCCCACCCCCAGCCCAGCACATTTTTTAATCTGTCGTTTGAAACTGATTTCAGGGCTGGAGAGATGGCTCAGAGGTTAAGAGCACTGGCTGCTCTTCCAGAGGTCCTGAGTTCAATTCCCAGCAAACACATGGTGGCTCACAACCACCTATAATAAGATCTAGTGCCCTCTTCTGGCCTGCTGTATACATAATAGATAGATAGATAGATAGATAGATAGATAGATAGATAGATAGATAAATCTTAAAGAGAAGGAAGAAAGAAACCGATTTCAAACTTGAAACCTTTAATTGTAAATGTTTCCTTGAAACAAGGACTCCTGGGTACCCCCTGGGTACCCTGTGAGTTAACTTATCTCAGCAACTGTCTAGTGTCTTCCCCTACCCCGGAACACACACACTTCCCCTAAATCACACAAGTTCTCCATCTGGACCTTTCCAGTCAGTGCTGTCCCCAGTCTATATTGTAGACCCTGAGAGTGCCAGGCTGCAGAGCTCTCTCGTGACAGCTGTGGATGTGTCCCTGTGTAAGCGTCTCCAGATCCAGCATCTCTGACTGAATCACAGGTCATCACTGATCTATCAAGGTCCTTGAGGATGCTGAAAGGCTTAGGAATTCCACATCTAACAGTCACTCCTACCTTCAGCTCCCTTTAATGTGCTCTGTTTCATGGGCCTTTCTTTTCTTTGACATTGATGTTTTTAATGTCTACTTTAATTATGTTCATTATGTGCATGCCCTGTCTCTGTGTGCTGGGTCCCCTCAGAGCCCAGGGACATTGGGCCGCCTGGAGCTAGAAGTTACAGGCAGTGGTGAGCTGTCTCATGTGGGTGCTGAGAATCACACTAGGGTCCCCTGCAAGACCAGTGTGCACTCTTAACTGCTGAGCCGTCTCTCCAGCCTGAGGCTGACACCTGGGAGAATTCAGGTTTCCTTCCTGTCCCCATCTTTGCCACCTAGGCCACAGTTTTTCATCTGGTGTCTGTCACGCTTTCCTCATAGTTGCTGACTTGGTTACTTTCTCGTGGCTTTGATCAAATACTCTGACCAAAGCAACGTGAGAGAAAATGAGGTCGTTTAGGCTTACAGTTCAAGGGTCAGCCCCTTTCAGCTGGGAAGTCTAGGAGCTTGAAGCAGCTGGTCACGTTGCATTCCAAGGTCAAAAAACAGCAATACATGCTAGCTAATGCTCAACTCACTTTCTGCCATTTTTACAGCCCAGATCGCACTCAAATTAAGATGAGTCTCCTCGGTTAATGTAATCAATTCCTGTGATTGGCATGCCCCAGAGGTCCATTTCCCGGGTGGTTGTAGATTCTATTGAGTTGACAGCTAACAACTATTACAGTTACATGGGGGTGACACATTCTTTTTTTTAATTTACTTTTATTTTATGTACAATGGTGTTTTGCCTGTGTGTATGTCTATATGAGGGTGTTGGATCCCCTGAACTACAGACAGTTGTGACCTACCATGTGGGTGCTGGGAATTGAACCCGGGTCCTTTGGAAGAGCAGTCAGTGCTCTTAACTGCTAAGCATCTCTTTAGCCCCTAATGATACGTCCTTAGTTGCATCCCAGTTGACTCAGATTCCCCTCAGACTTGACACTGGTGGTTTCAAGACTAGGCTTCCCCGTTCTCTACCTCACCCCACTCGATTCCATGTTCCCAGCATTTCATGCTATCTGGCTATAGCCATGTGACTGAATCACAGACCAACATCCCTGTGCTGAAGGCCTGGGAGCCATTGGGAACCCTTCAGCCTGTGTTGAGCCAACAATTGAGCGTTTTCAGCAGGACCGAACCACACTTGCCCAACACTGCTCTTAGACCTCAGGCTCCATAGACCTCTGGCTTCCTAGACTTCAAGAACCATAGACTTTAGGCAACTTAGGCCTTAGACCACCGAGAACTCTACCCATCCTAGGCCTCCAGGCCTCCTCTCTGAACAAGAAGACCACCACACCGCCTCTCCTGTCATCACTACACAGGAGAGAGAAACTCATGCACAGACTCTGCGGCCCATTTAAAGGAGACTACAACAGCCTAGGCATAGGTGGGACCAGTTGAGACAGCAGGAAAAGGGCTACACTTGAAGCCACAGGAGCCAAATATAACTGGTCACACCATCCTTTCCTAAGAGGTAAATGCTGTCACACCTGTCTAAATAGACCCAGCCAAAATAAAAAACCTAAAGCCATATTGTGCCAAACCTATGCCGCACTCACCGCGCCAGCCCACCATCCAGCGCAAGCACCAGGTTTGGGGAGAGCAATTGAGCGCAAGTTTGAGGGTCCTGGGTCAGGCAGGCTGGGAAGTTAAAGAGACAGATGGCTTTGGGTAAGCATCCGTCATACCTGGGAGCTATGGGGTTCTTGCAGAGTTTACAGAACTTAGCAAGGGTAGCTAAGCTTTTCAGTTCGTACTCTGTATATCTAGCAGAGAAGTCATTCCCAGCTCTGGAGGTAGGCAAGGAAATCCATTCCTATAGCGGGAAGAATAGATCAAGGCCACCTCAGGGAGGAAGGAAAGACGAGAGGGAACCTAGACAAAGACCAATGTAATATAATAACAAACCAATATAAGTGCAGAAGACACAGAAAGGGCTTGGGATGCTGAAGGCTGCCCTCCATGCCTTTAGTTGGGCCTGAACTTGTAGCTTGCTTAGACCAAGGGCTGGATTGCAAGACCTCAAAGGTTGGCTGTAGAGCCAACAGCTTGGTAATGAAAACCAACTTCCCTCATTATCTCCTTCCTCACAGAGGCCATAGGACCCAAGAATCCACTGGTGGTTCAGGCAGGGACAGTGGCTGGAGGCCTCCGGATGGTGACCCAGGAGCCTATGGCATTGCCTGCCTGTGGAGGAGACAGAGGGAAAGGTTTTTTTTTAAGATCTATGCTAAACTGAATTCTAGTAACTAAAGTCACCTGTGTTTATTATTGAGAATCTTCTGATGTCCTAGACATTGCCACGTAGAGCAGAAACACAAACCTACCATCTGATGTCTCCATGGGCTAGGAAGGCAGAGTGGGGTGAGACCCTCGGTGTCCGAGCATTCGCTGATCTAGACCAGGTTTACTTCAGCTTACAACTCCAGCTTACCGTCCATTGTTGCAGGGCAATAACATCAAGGCAGACAGCAACCTGAAGCCTCACACCCAGGGTCAAGAGCAAAGCAGGGATGGAACACGTGGATCCAATGCTCAGCTAGCTTTCTGTACCATAGACAGTTCAGGGCCCAACCCATGAAACGATGCCATCTACCTGCAAGGTGTGTCTTCCTACACTGAACATTTCCTACCTGCTGCTGTATGCTAGCCCTTGAGATAATGCCTCCCAAATGACTATACTTTATGTCAGCCACTCATTTGTCACACATCAGTCCTGAGTTAACAAACTGAGTTGATTATCTCCCAGTGTTCAGATGAAGAAACTGAGGCTTGTCATGGCCTGAGGAGAGGCCTGACCTTGCAGAACTAGAATGACTTAGCTAAGGTCTTCCTAATTTCCTATTCCAGTGTTCAGGGCTCCCCAGATGAGCACTCCCTGGCTAATCTCTGCTTGAATAAGAATTCCCTCTTGACTGGGCAATGGTGGCATGTGTCTTTAATCCCAGAACTCAGGAGACAGAGGCAGGTGGATTTCTCAAGTTTTGAGGCTAGCCTGGTCTACATAATGAGTCCCAGAACAGCCAGGGCTATACAGAGAAACCCTGACTCTGTGAGAAAAAAAAAGAGTTCACTCTTTCCAAAGTTCCCAAGCCCATAAAATGCACAGAAGGTCTCTGCCAGCTCTTGGTATTGTGTGCCTGCAAGCGGTGAACAGATGGAACTGGGAGAAACAGAAGCTAAAATCAGGAAACACAGGCTGACCCTAGCAGGGCATGAGCTCTGGTCCACGCAAGCCAGGTGTTCAGATCACAGGAGAAGCATTTCAAAGCTGTACTCATCTCCCCAGGGAGTGCTGCCTGTTGGACAGCTGGAAGAGTCAGCCAGGAGCTGATATGTTCCAACTGTGCTCAAAGCTGGTGCTGGTCTGTAAGCCATCACAGGGGGAAAGACGTGGATCTGGTCCCACCAGTGATCAGCACAGAACTCTGAGCATGGGCCTCCCAGCTCCGAGCCTTGGTGAGGTTGAACCTGTGTTGTGTAAGGATGTTGGTGTGCTGGAGGAGGTAGCTCATACCAATTCAGGGGAGCTAGTTACACATCTCCTCCCAAGTCCATGTGCGGGTCTGCAGTTTGAACTCGGTCACTGTGGAAATGGTTACATCATGGAAATTGCCCAGCACTGCAGGTCAGTTTCCGTTTCTGCCTTTCGCTTGGAAATTCTGTCGTGAAGCATCTCTCCTCCCAGTCAACTGCGAATACACGTGGGGCTCAGGTTGGACCACTGGCAGTGGTGGATCTCAGGCACAATGGTAGTCTCTGGCATAGTGATTGATCTTGGGCAATGATAGAACTTGGGGCAGGAATGGATCTCAAGGACAGTGGTGTTCTTAAGCAGTGGTGGATCTCAGGCACAGTAGAAGATCTTGGGCAGGAGTGGATCTCAGGGGCAGTGGTGGATCTCAGGGGCAGTGGTGGATCTCGGGGGCAGTGGTGGATCTCAGGGGCAGTGGTGGATCTCGGGGCAGTGGTGGATCTCGGGGGCAGTGGTGGATCTCGGGGGCAGTGGTGGATCTCGGGGGCTGTGGTGGATCTCGGGGGCTGTGGTGGATCTCGGGGGCAGTGGTGGATCTCGGGGGCAGTGGTGGATCTCGGGGGCAGTGGTGGATCTCGGGGCAGTGGTGGATCTCGGGGGCAGTGGTGGATCTCGGGGGCAGTGGTGGATCTCGGGGCAGTGGTGGATCTCGGGGGCAGTGGTGGATCTCGGGGGCAGTGGTGGATCTCGGGGGCAGTGGTGGATCTCGGGGCAGTGGTGGATCTCGGGGGCAGTGGTGGATCTCGGGGGCAGTGGTGGATCTCGGGGGCTGTGGTGGATCTCGGGGGCAGTGGTGGATCTCAGGAGCTGTGGTGGATCTCAGAAGCTGTGGTGGATCTCAGGGGCAGAGGTGGATCTTGGGCACAGGGTTAGATCTCAGTTTTCCCTGCAGATGCCCATGCAGCAGTAGTCAGCTTGTGAACTAAGTGTGATGAGAATGAGATAACCCAGCAAGCAGCCCAGGGCAGCCTCAGGGGAAGAACCAGGAAAGGACAAGGAACCAGAATTTTGTCACCCCAGCCAAGAGCTCTTTCTCAGTTCCTTATTGTCACCCGGACTGAGACACCCTGGGAGTTGTTAGGGTCCCCACCGTTGAACCCTGCAGAGCCTTACTCCTCCAGGGTCACCTCTGGTCCCTGAGAGGCTCACAGGCTGGCACTCACAGCCTTCATCCTCTTCTCCTCTCAGGGAAGCCCTACGGGGCCGACGACTTCCTGCCTGTGCTCATGTACGTGCTGGCCCGCAGCAACCTCACAGAGATGCTTCTCAACGTGGAGTACATGATGGAGCTCATGGACCCTGCCCTGCAGTTAGGAGAGGGTGAGTTTACCACCATCCCTACACCCAACCCAGGCCCTCCCACTCCCACACCAGGTGGCCTGGCAAGGACTTCTTAGGTAGGGCCAGACTAAGGATAAGCCCTAGGGACACGTACACAGGCCCTGCCCAAATAGCTCATTGACCAGGAAGACAGTCAGGTTGCAAAGAAAAGTGACAAAACTTTTGACAGTAGGAAATTCAAAGAGACTGGGAGCATGCTACCCTGACAGTGCAGTCAGGGAGGGCTTCTGGAGGAGGTGATGCCTCGGCTGAACATTGAAGGGTGAGCAGGAGCCAACAGATAAAGAAGAGGAAGGAGCTGGTCAAAGCAGCACACACCTTCAATTCCAGCACACTCGGACGACAGAGGTAGGCGGGTCTCTGTGAGTGCAAGGCCAACATGCTCTGCACAGTTAAAGTTCTAGGCCAGCCAGGGCTGCATAGTGAGACCCTGATTCAGAAGTAAACCAGTAAAACTAAAGACATTAATTAAGTTTAAAGAACAAAGAGGAACAGGAATGGCATTGCTCCTGGAGGCACAGCAGAAGTTAGTAGTTTAACGGGTGATGCAAAAATGGCAGACGTTGTCTCCATGGTGTGTGGTGAAAGAGATCTGTTCTTAGATGGGGGGTGAGAGGGGCCTGAGATTCAGCCCTGGCCAGGACTTCTGGCCATAGGAAGAAGTCACCAAGGCATTGAGGGCTCTGTGCTCCCTGGTTGAATGAAGGAAGGGTGTGATTTGCTACGGCCTATCTCAGTTTCCCTTCCCCTGTCCCTCCACCCACCACTTCCTCTGGCTAGGGCCTCAGCCAGCCCTCCACTAAGAATCACTTGAGATACAGAAGCCCAGATATGGGCTCTAAGGGACCATGACATGTCCTGTGGGCTTCCACCATCGAAGAATGGACCCAGCCTCCCAGGCACAAGTGTCCCCTTTGGGCTTTGTGGTTCTTGAGAGTGGCTGTCCCCCTTTGCATAAGTTTGCATCTGCCACCTCTGGACGTAGAAAGCCTGACGTAAATGCTAAAATGCTTCCTTGAGGTCGTCTCAGCTCAGGGGAACAGGGAAAGTGGAGAACTTTGCTGTCGATGCAGCTCTGAGCTGTGGCTGTGGCACCTGGAGCTGCCTCTTTTTCTGCTTTAGTTACATGTTACCTGCAACTGGGGCAACTTGTTTTCCTGAGAAGTCTGGGAATTCAGAAGAAGCAAGCTTTCTTTCAGTCCATCAACACATCCATCTACTTGTACATCCATCTATCCATCCACATGTCTACCCATGTATCTATCTGTCCATCTACCCATCATTCACCTATTCATTCATCTACCTACCTACTCACCCATCTACCCACCTTTCTATCCACCCATCCATCCATCTACGCATCCACACCTACATCAGTCCATCTACCTATCTACCTAGCTATCCACTAGTTCATTTACATATCTACCCGTCTCTCCATCCATCCTCCAATCACCAGCTAACCCGTCTGTTCACCCATCTATCCATTCATCTCATCACCAGTCCATCCATCCATAAATTTACCTACCCACTCATCAACTCATCCATACATACTCTGTCATCTACCTACCCATCCCCTACATCTCCATCCACCAACCCGTACATTCACTGAACCATCCATGCCAGACACTGGGGCTGCAATGCAAAGCAAGACAGCAAAGTCTGGGAGTCTCGTGAAAATCAACAAACACCTCACTCTCACATTTAGGATGTCTGTCTCCTCAAGGCTTCCTCTTGGGTTTCACCATGCCCATGGAAGCACCCAGAGACCAAAGAAATCGACAGGGGTCTCTAGCCAGCACTGCTGAAAGTGTTGACAGTCACTCTGAGACAGTGTCCATGAAAGTCCTGAGAAACAAGGCACTGTGCAGGTGTCCGCACTGGATCATTCTCTGCCTGTGGAAACACCCTCTCCTACGTGTTCTCGTGACCCCTCCGGCCTGTGGTGTGGTGTGATCTATCCCAGATCAGATAGCTGGTTCCCATGGTCTTCCCAGCAGGCATTTGTGGAAGCAGAGATCAGGGCCATCCTGTGAGCAGCTTGGCGGACTGATGGGACCCCCTTCTTATACCCACCCCATACACTACCCCATCTCAGGGAAATCGCCTGGCTGGAGCCAACCAAGAATCCAAACATCTCCCACACGTGTCCTCATAGACCTTTTTGCCCGTGTGCCCTCCCTAGCCTGTGCCCAGCTAATCCCACCAATGGATTTGCCAATCAATCCACCACATACTGGCCTGGAAGTGACTGCAAAACTCATAGTGGTGTCGCCCGCCACCTAGTGCTCATAGTGGGTACTACATGGTCTCCATCAAAGATGACTAGAAGGGCCTTATGGGATGTATAGGACTTGAAGGGCTAGGAGAGCCCCAACAGGGCTTCCTCCCTACTGCCTCTGAGAGAACCAGAAACCCCCAGAACTATTATCTGAGCTCATATAGTTGAATGACCCAAGTGTGACTAAACCCCGCCCCTTACACGCATGGCATAGAAGAGCAAGAGACTTTTCGCCATGCTCATTCATCTCCAGGACTCAGAATCAGAGCATCCTTCACCTTGCTCTGCTCTCTCTGCCACAGGGGCAGGGGTCAGAGCTATGCCTGCTCCGCCAAGCTTAAGGAGTCTGGAAGCCAGCGTTCTCATCCAGGGCCACTTCACCCATAGTTAGAGTGGGAAGATGGATTGGGATCACTGGCAGAATCAGCCTCATGTTGAAAACCATTGGCCTGGCCTTAATAGCCAGGAAAAGCCGTCCTATAGAGAGTGTCAGGAAAGCTAGGGACTGGAAGAAAGCAGGATGCTAAGGGCGGAGGGAGGGGGAACGGTACTGTGTGATCTTGGCCATGTCACCCTCTCCTTCTGGGATTCAGTTTCTTCCCTTTAAAGCAACAGTTATCAACCTGCAGGTCATGACCCCTTTGAGAATTGCACATCAGATATCCAACATATTTATATTACAATTCATAACAATAGCAAAATTACAGTAATTCTATGATTGGGTGTCAGCACAATATAAGGAACTGTATTAAAGAATCACAGCGTTAGGAAGGTTGAGAGCCACTGCTTTAAAGTGAATGCTCTCAGGCTGGAGAGTCAGCTCAACAGTTAAGAGCACTGGCTGCTCTTCCAGAGGTCCAGAGTTCAATTCCCAGCAACCACATGGTGGCTCCCATGTAAAACTGTAATGGGATCCAGCACCCTCTTCTAGTGTGTCAGAGACAGCATACTCATATACATAAAACAAATAAATTTAAAAATAAAAGCTACCAAAAAAATTAAATAAAGTGAAAGATCTCAGCAAGGTTCTAAACCCCTAGCAAGTCGACGGCCAGATAAACATCTCAGCAAAGTATTATCCTTGAACCTAAAAATTCCATGACTTGTGCAGCCTGAAGTACCATAAAGCCTCAATTACTTGAGGAAACATTTCAGATTAAGATTACTTTTAAAGGAAAATTTTAAGTGGGCCAGTATCTTGGTAGGTAAAGGCAGGCAGTTGTCACAAAGTCTAAGGACCTCAGTTCAATTCCTTTGACCCTTGTGGTAAAGGGGGGAAACTGACTTCTGCAAATTGAGGGTACCCACAAGTACATGTTCACATGTGCACACAAAATAAAATTTAAAATGTAATACTTTTTTTAAAAGTGGACAGGATCTCGCTTTGTAGCTCTGTCCGGCTATGTAGACCCAGTGGACATCTAGCTCACAGAGACCCGCCTGCCTCTGCCTCCTGAGCGCTGCTGATATGACGGCTGTGTAGCAGCAAATACTTTTACTGTTTTAAATCCTTATAAACTTCATGCAATAACTAAACTTTTCCTGTGCATCTTTGAAAATTGTTTTTATAATAGGTAATACATTCATGGTGCTCTACATGTTAAAGCACGCGTATAATACAGTGAGAGGGTTGGCTCCCAGCGCCTTCTCCACATTCCCACAGGCATCCCCGCCTCTCGGTTTCTTATGTATCCTATATATTTTAAAACACTGGAAAATCGCATTTTAAATTTCTAACTTAGTTTCAAACGTCATTTTAAGAATAGCGAGTTTGGAGGAACAGACTTGTAGGAATTGCTGTGTTTCTTTGTTCTCTTTCCAGTTCAGCCACATGGAATAAGTATCCTTAGCCAGGTGTGGTAAACCAATCATACCTGTAATCCCAGCACTCAGAAGGCAGAGGCTAGTGGATCTCTATGAGTTTAAAGCTAGCCTAGTCTTTAATATGACTCTCAGGCCAGGGCTAAGTAATGAGACCCTGTCTAAAAATAATTATACACACACACACACACACACACACACACACACACACAATATATATATATATATATATATATATATATATATACACATATATATGTATATATATATATATTTGTGTGTATGCATATATGTGTGTATATATGTACATGTATATATAGAGAGAATTTATATTTTTATATTATATAATATGTAATTATATGTAATTGTAAATAACATTTCTAATTTATAATTATAATATTTAAAATAGTCATATATATAATTTTATATGTTATATATGGAATATTTCACATGATTCCTTCTTGAACGGGGCTAAGGAAAGATGTGAGCTAGGTTCTATTAAGTGCCAACCGCACTGCTGTTGTAAAGCATTTTAAGCAAGTTGTAGATCATGGACGCCCCCTGGTGGCTATGGAAGGAGGGGCATGTTGGAAGCAATGGGCGGGGCCACACACTTTGGGACCAGCTCCGTCCCAGTGTGGTGGATCCAGACCTTTCTCATTCAGCCTGTGTCCTTGATACCACAGGTTCCTACTATCTGACCACCACCTATGGAGCCCTGGAGCACATTAAGAACTATGACAAGATCACAGTGACCAGACAGCTGAGCGTGGAGGTGCAGGACTCCATCCATCGCTGGGAACGCAGGCGCACGCTCAACAAGGCCCGGGCCTCCCGCTCCTCTGTGCAGGTGACGCTGGGGACTATAGTGTCTGGGACTACAAACTGTACAGGTACCACCCGTGCTTGGCTGCTTTGGCCCGCCAGCCCTACTATCCTCAGGGTGAGCAGTGGGTCTCCCACAGAGGAATCCAAGGCTCTACCTGCCAATCTGCCTAGCTCTGCAGGTCCTGGGTGGCATAGAAGTGCCCCCAGGAAGGTGTTATAACCAATGGACAAAGTGGTATGGCTACACACCACACCCATTCTTCTCCTCAGTGCTGCTGGCCACGGCTTCTCGTTACAGCAATCATCTGTAATGCCGTGTTGTAAATCCTCTTTGTAGGAAGCTCTCATATGGAAAGGACAATGTGTCTGTGGTTCATGTGTCTCAGAGGCCTGAAACCCAGGATCTGGGATAGAACAGGATGCCAGTGTGTAGAAAATGTGTAGAGTTGGACCAGGAAGCCAGACAACCTCCAGAGCTATTCATAGTTATAGAGACTCTGTATAGAAAATGGAATCCAGGCCTCTGAGAGGCAGGAGGCCTGAATTCTGGACCCAGCTTTGGACTAAGGGTTGATTCTAGCCATTCTCTTTAGTTTAACAAAATGGTTCATAAATAAGCCTCCATCCTCTATCCTAAAAAGTCCTAGATTAATCATTTAGGAAGTGATGGTTACTAAACTTGTCGCGCAGTCTTGCGCCCCCTCAGAGATGCCATGGAGCCGACTGACCGAATGAGTCCTGCGTCCCTGCCCTTGCTCACAGCTGCCAACCTAGCATCTCTACTCCTTCCTGGAATCAACAGCACCTTAGAACCAGTGGGAAAGGGGAAGAAAGCTATGGCCTCAGCTTCCGCCGCTTTCCCTGGTGTAAATACTCTCTCCCAACAAGGTCCATCTCAGCTTGCATCGCTGAACTGGGAATTAGAAGGAGATGCATACCGTAGACTGTCCCCAAGCTGGTATGCATTGGCATGAGGGAGTGCCAACCCACCACACACACACTCAACAGCACCTCTGTCCCACCTTTCCCTTCTGGAAAAAACCAGACGCCTACAGTGAGACCCAGACCCTGGCACTCTGTAAGTGCACACCACCCTGTAACACGGTCACTAGCATCTTCATGGTTGTAGCTGTGAGCCATCCACTGATGTTGCCATTCCGTCGTCCACGGTAAGGCAGCCCCACACACATTACTTCACACTGGCTTAGTGGCAGTGTGTGGCTCTTGTCCTCAGTCTACAGTCAAAGCAGCATCAGTCAGGGTCACACAACAAACAGAACCATATTCAAAGCCAGGAAGGGCAAGGAACCCAGGGACCCATACTGCATCACCCTGCTCTCAGAGGCCTAACGGCTCCACTTGCCTGAACTGTGAGGTGCTAGGATTATAATCTACACCTGCAGCTTTATACGGCCTTCCAGCACCGCACCTGAGGGGCAGGGCCGACTCAGTGGAGAGATGCAGAATGAATACATGACTGAACCATGCTGACAAGGGAGAATAATGAAGAGCCTGCAGACTGGCTAAGGGCAGGGGATTGGGACTCTGCCATTGTCGTCACTCAATGATGACTGAATCAGCCAGGAATTGATGATTTAGCTGGTAAAGGTGCTTGACACGCAAATTTAAAAATAGGAGTTCAATCCCTGGAATCTATGTAAAGGTTAACTTCACAAAGTTGTCCTGGGACCTCCACATGGGCATTTGGGATACACACATACATCATGCATACACACGAGAATTAAATCCATTTTTGAAACCTGACTAAATCACCCTGAATAAGTCCAGTGGGGAGTGAGACCCAGAAAAGGAAGAGTTACCCACCAGGCTTAGTGGCAGAGTAAGAGGACACAGTAGCCCTTACTTTCAGCATCACAACTGCTTGAGACCCCCTCTGTGCAGAGAAGGCAAAGACAGGTCCAATGTCACCATGCTCCTGTCCGCTGGCCCTAGCTCCCAATGTTGAGATGAGGGTGACCCAGAACGCTATTGGTCAAGCCTGATAACCTCAAACCTCCTCCATCCTGCCTGCAGGACTTCATCTGTGTGTCCTACCTGAAGCCCGAGCAGCAGTCACGGACACTGGCGTCCCGGGCAGACACAGCAGCCCAGGCACTGTGTGCACAGTGCGCTGAAAAGTTTGAGGTGGCACAACCCCAAGACTACCGGCTCTTCGTGCTGGTGGATGGGCGCTGCTTCCAGCTAGCCGACGAGGCTCTGCCGCACCGCATCAAGGGCTATCTGCTCCGGAGCGAGCCCAAGCGAGACTTCCACTTTGTGTACCGGCCCCAGGACAGTGGCAAGGACGCTTCAGGCCAGCCCTATATAGTGGTGCGGGAGCCCAACTTCTTATAAGATGACCCCCACACACACACTGGGCTGTGTTGGCAGGATCTCCTGAGAGTTGCCAACGTAGGTGCCTGTGTCAGTCACACTGGGGTAACGCCCACTGAGCATGCCTAAGCCAATCAGGCAGAGTCATAGTCTGAGGCACCATGTTCTTCATTGGACAGTAAGGGAAACCAAGGCTCAGGTGGAAGAGGCTCTCTAGCCAGCTGTAGCAAACAAGCCCAACGCTGCTCACACCCAATTCCTCAGGCAGTTCTTTCTGCCTTCTCCTGGTCCTGTCCCACCTCCAACCCCCATCTTTAGTCTTCCCTGAAAGAGCTCACTTTCCCCAGGACTGGCTAATGAAGGGGTTCCTGACCCCAGCTGCTCCCTGAGCCTCAGGATGGAGCTGAGATGTTCCACCTCAACCCAAGATCTAAATATTGTGTTGAAGAGACAGCCCTGCACCTCACCCCGCCTCAGAGCTTGTCTTCAGCTACCAGAGTGCCTAGTCTGCCAGGACTCCTGAGCCCCACTGAAAGCAACCAAGCCAGCTCCTGGGAAACATGGACAAGTTCAACCAATGCCATGAGATTGGGACGGGGCGGGGGCGGGGGCTGAGGGGCATTGAAAGACCTGTGATGGAAACACCACAGGCCATCGGTGTTGACAAGATGCACTATGGGGGTAGGGGGTGTTAATAAAAGCCCTTTTGCAAAAGCTAACTCCTCTGGAGGGGCCTGAGTTCTGCTCACCAGTCCGAGACCTGTTGCATCTCCATCATCCCGGGTTCCCATCATCTCAGGCTCTAGATTTCTAGAACCATCCCTCCTACCTTTATGCTATTACTCTTGGGAATTCCAATCCTCTTGACCCTCGCCTGGTTAGCTCTTATATGCATCCTTCAAAGCCCACCTCCAGGAAGTCTTCCCCAGCTCCCGTGTTAGTCATGCACTGACAGCTGCTCAGACCTATAGGGTTTAATTAATGCCTTTTTTTTTTTTTTTTTGAGACAAGTTCTCACGAGTAAGCCCTCAAGGCTCGTTATTAGCCGAGGATAGCCTTGAGTGTATAGAACAGTGATTCTCAACCTACCTAATGCCACGACCCCCCCAACCATAAAATTATTTTCATTGCTACTTCAGAACGAGTAACTTTGCTACTGTTACCAATCATAATGTTCATAAGCTGTTTTGCCATGGTCTTAGGCAATCCCTGGAAAAGGGTCCTTCACCACCTCCTTGGAAACTGCTGATCTAGAACCTTTTAGGGCTGCTGGGATTACAGGTGTGCAATATCACGGCCAGTTTATATGGTGATGGAGCCCAGGGCTGCACGACTAAGCGAGCGGTATGGTCAGCCCACATGCTGCCTTTCACCTTCGCTTTCTCCCTGCCCATCCCAATACCCACCTCGCTATAAGACTCTCTCTTTTCAGCCTTAAGACATGGCCTTGCTATGCTGCCCCCACTACCTCTGAACTCCTAGACTCAGCAACCCCCCTGCCTCAGCTTTACCAGTGGCCGGAACTACAGATACATACCATCCATGCCTGGATTTTAAAACGTGAGACTTAACTCACGTGTCACTTAATTCTCCTGGTTAAAACATATAATCTAACCTCCTGGGCAGTTGAAAACCTGCATGGAATTACATGACTTACTTTACTTTTAATTATATTCATGCGTGTCAGGGGTAGGAGCAGGTGCATGCAGTACCTACGGAGACCAGAAGGGGGCCTCAGAAGCCTCTGGCGCTGAAGCTACAGGGTTGTGAGCCATCATAGATGTGAGGACCCCAACTCAGGTCCTCTGCAAGTGCAGTTTGAGCTCTTGGCCACTGAGCCATCGCCCTAGCCCCACAGTATATGACATGTGGCACCCTCAAAATATATCTAGCCAAAGCCTCCTGTTGACCTTATTGCTAATAGTCTATAACATAGGCTTAGGGTTTGTTGTTTTTTTTTTTTATGTTTTCTTATGTATATGACAGATTTGCCTGGAGGTATGTCTATGCATCACATGTGTGCATGGTGCTATGGAGGCCAGGCAATGGTTACCCTGGAACTGGAGTTCGACACAGTTATGAGCCACCATGTGGTCTGTATATAACTTAGATAGCCGTGGTAAAATATTTTTATTTTCTATATTTTATACATCTATGGCTTATCTTTAATTTTTAAAAAAAAAATATTTCTAGGTTATACGGATCATCTGTGTTTTTCAAACAAATCTCCCAAAGCAAACCTGCTCCTGACTAGACCCACACAACTCCACCGCATACGGTCTGGGGCTCCCTCTACCTGAAATGCCGAGCAGCCATGGTCCTCAGCTTCCTAACCTTCCAGCGTCCCTGGAAGCAAACTGAACCAGGCATGAAGGCACACACCTGTGTCCTGGCTATCTGGGAAGCTGAGACAGGAGGATTCCTGAGTTCCAGGCCTGCCTTTCAACATAGTGAGATCCCGTAAAAGAGGAGGTTGCGGGGAGCGGGCTTACCCAGCTGCTCTCATTCCCATTTCCTTCCTTAGTCGCTAGCACGTGTAAGTGTCTCTTCATGTGGATTTGCCTACTCAGCACATGTCACATAAAGTTATGTAATACACGGGTTTAGTACTTGGCTTCAGTTGGCTTAACAATGCTGTGCCCTATGTAGATACTCCATTCCTTTTTACTGCTGTTTACAGTAGTCCCCTGCATGGATACAGAGCACTGAGTTCATGTCTCTAATAAACCCATCACTACACCTTGAGTGTACTGTGCCAGAGAAACAGAGGGGCGTGTTCCCTCCCTGCCTCGCACCTGACCATGAGACACATGGCCAGGAACAGCTGCTTCTGATGGCGTTTCTGGATTAGTCAGGCTATCTCAGCATGGTGAAAAAGCTTAGTGGGGAAGGACTTACTAACACCTTGCTTCATAGTCTGAGGGTTCAATACATAGTTGCTTGAGCAGAATTGAGCGTAGTATATGGCAGAGAAGGTTCTACCCACCTCAGTGGCAAGAAACGGAGCAACAGGAGGAGTCTAGGGATCAAGCATGACCTCCAAAGTACATCTGCGGAGACCTACTTCCTCTAGCTAGGCCCCACATCCTAGAGTTTCCAGAACTTTCCAAACCAGTGCTACCAGCTAGGGACCAAACACGCAGCATCCAAGCCTATAGGGGACATGTCACATTCCAACCATAACAGGTAGGAAGATGAAAAGACAGGACCAAACTTAAAAGAAGAAAAGGCGCCTGAAACTGAATGGGGTGAAGAACTAAACAGTCACACATTCCAGGGCAAAAGGCGGGGGGTGCTGCAGGCTCACAGAGCATGGAGCAGTGGAGAGCAGGGAGGAAGGAGGAGACAGCCCACCTCGAGGGTAAAACACAAACCATGAAGCCAGAGTCCAGCAACAAATGTCTCACTTCACTTATTTTTTTAAGACATCATTTATTACAGAATAAAATATAAAATCAATCAAAAATTATACATTCTAAAAATAATTCTCCCGTAGGGGCTTGCTTTCCGCCCTCTTCAGTAAAATCACTGTGAAGATGGCAAGAGGTTTCAGCTTCGAATTTCTCAGAAGATTCCTTCACTGGCTACGGAAGCCGAAGTGAATTTACTCTTGAAAGCTAATGGACAACAAAACAAAAAACTCCTAAGAAGCAAAAGTTCCTTCCTCCAGAGAGCTTTAACCCACCCAAACCCGCTTCTTAGTAAGCAGGTATCTTCAGAAAGCAAGTCCTGGGGTGGGCTGCCGTTTGTTTTTTTTTTTTCCTGGGGGCGGGGTTTAGGTGCTATTCCTGAGGGCGGGGCTTAGTTGCTGCCTCTGGCTCCACCCTTTCAGTCTCAGGTTGGTTCACATTCCAGTGGACTGTGCTCACTCTTCGAGAAGCATCGGGAAGAGAGCTGCTCAGTAGTGACTAAGGCACACCTTGTCCATGGCCATCTTTATCCTGCAAGAACCAGGAAGATGAATCAGATGAGTTAAGCCAACCCTGAAGATAGCAAGACATTATCCGGTTCTGGGTAGGAGTCAGGCAGGACAAAGTCCCTACCTATCACCACTGGGAACCCAGGCCCTCCGACTCCACTGATGAGTGGCCCCAGGAAAAAGACTGGGTTGTGGATATAGTCTACTCAGGCCAGCGGTCTGCCCCGCTGTGCTTTCAGAATGATGCCCATCTTCCCAGTGCCAAGCGCCTGCTTTACCTGTCAATCGGATATGGCTTCTCACAGAGGTTGACCAGCACATACAAGTGCCGCAAGGCATGCTCGTACTGCAAGAAAACAAAGAACCGCACGTGAGCATCTCACCACACAGTCAGCTTGCCTAGCTTCTGCAGCCACAGAGACAAAGCCATTTCAGCCAGGAGTTCTAGGTCTGTTTAGGTCACGGATCTGCCATCTTCTTTCGGCAATCTGTAGGTATTTACACGCTCTCCAAAGGGGAGACAAACATTCGCACACAACCTCAGGGCTAGTGGGGCTGCTGAAACACTGTCCAGCTTGAGCTGATTCTGGGAACCCAGCTGAGGAGGGAAGAATGAGATACAAACGCCAAAGGTGCAAAGCCAGGCTCTGCCAGGGTTTGGTCTACAGGCCACAATCTGCCCACCTTCCTCCAGCAGGATTCAAGCATCCTATTGTAACCACAGGACTTTTTAGGAACCAACTAGTTGACTGATCTACAATTGGCCAAAACAGCATTCTTCCTTTCCCATGGACTAGGGTGTGCTCCCACAATAAATCTTGGGGGATGGACAGAAGACATCAGGAGGAAGAAAGAAGCCAATGTCTGGAGATGTGAGGATGAGGTGAGGGGTGTGGGGGCCACATCCTCAAGAGAAGCAAGCACCCTTCAAAGCCAACAGTAATGGGAGTTGTCACCTATGACTCTGGTAAACAAGACACATGACCATAAATCCAGCTTCCCAAGGTCCAGATAGATAGTACAAGCCAGTGCACCCGAGTTTAGCACTATGATCTCAGATGCAGGAGACCTGAGGACCCTGGCTGGGCTCACCGTGACGGAGTGCCAGTTAAAGCAGTGTGTGCGGAAGTGGGTCACGGCCTCCTGGTAGCAGTCATGTGCTGTGAGCATGGTTCTCTCTGACAAATGTCTCTCAGCAGTCTCCCCAAATCCCGCCAGCAGGGAAACAATCTTCTGCACAGACTTCTCAATGACGTGCCTGGCCTAGGGAAAAAAAAAAGACAGCATTTCAAAATGATTCTGGCTTAATGTACTCACTCCGGGATCTATACTAAGAAGTATATTCAAAGAACTATCCTGACATAGCCTTCAACTCACAGTGAATTAAAACATAAAAAATAAATGCATTCAAGAGAAATGGAAAGCGTGTGTTGGGTTTCTGTGACACTGGAAAGGCCAGACCTTCTATATCTCCTACTACCATAGAAAAACTAACACTTGACACCTGGAGGATAGCCTGTGCCTGACTGAAACCTGCCTCTGAGGCACAGCGCTATCCCCATCTGTCCCTGCGTGCTCCCGGGCACCTCTGCCTGCTCAGGAAACCAGGACGAACAGCACAGAGAGCACAGGGGTCCCGCGTTCCTCCCAGGAGATAAACTAGCAACATAAAGAAGACACTGCTGAAACCCAAACCTCACTTCTCCATGAAGTTTCTGACCGGCCTAGTGCTCATCTCTTGCATGGCTGAATTGTTCATACTCGTCACCAACTGTGTGATACGCCCATGTGTGGTCCCAAGCACAGGGTCCCTAGAGCCCTGTGGGCCCCGTAATGGCTTCCCTACGCTTCAGTGAAAACCCCAGAACCACAGAGTAAACATCACTACACAATCCAGCTGTCCCCTCTCACACTGGGCACAGATGTTTGTGAATGTGAAGTGATGCTACCCTGCACAAAAACTACTCTTGTTTTTGAAAATGGTTTGTTTTTTTTTGTTTTTTTTTTTTTTGTTTTTCAGAAAATACACAGGGGCATAAAATGAGTTTCTTATGGTTATTTCTGAATGAATTCAATTTTTTTAAAAATCTTGATTCTTTTTTTTTTTTTAGTAATTATTTTACATTAAAAATGTAACAATATACAACAGTTAACAGGAAACTGTTGAATCCAGTAAGTGCGTAGGCTTAGAGATAGTTTTCATATTTACAGCAGAAACCAGAGAAATTCTACAATATGCACAATGGCTCAGAGGCCAATACAAGGAAACTCTGGTTTAGTTTCCCTCACTACCCAGAGGATAAAGACAAAACGTCCTTTCATGGCACTGTTATTTGTTTTGAGACAAGGTCTCATGTAACCCAGGTTGACCTCTAACTCAATATGGTAGCTAAGGATCTCCTGATCTCCCTGCCCCCACCTCCCAAGTGCTGGGATTGAAGGCATTTGACACAGTGCCTGAATCATTTTAACTCTTAAGACACTATCAACAGACACAATAACCCATTACAGACAAAACCCCCCTGGGAACAACAAATAACAGGACTCAAAAGGCCAAAGGTTAGAAAGAAAAAAGGACAGTGATTTCCACTGTGTTTGACACCAGTTAAAAACATCCTGGCTACTCAAGTTGTTAATATTCCAGGGTGACAAATGTCTAAATAAATAAATAATAAAAGATAAGCATTTAAAACACATTCATGGGCACTGGGGATGAAGCACACAGTTGGTAGAGTGCTTGCCTAGCATTCATGAAACCCTGGACTCAATTCCTAATCCTAAGAACCATATACTCTGGGGACCACAGAATACCAATACAATTGGAAGAAGGAGGATCAAAACTTCAAGGCCATCCTCAGCTAAGTAGCAGGCTGGAGAAGGCCAGCCTGAGATACACGGGATTCTATTTGGAAAAGTAAAATAAATCAAACAGGGTTTTGTTTGTTTGTTTGTTTGTTTGTTTTCTTTTAATCTCCATGCATCCATCAGTACCCCGTGTTGACTGTGGACAAGCATGACCACAGACTGGCTTTGTTGGAACAGACAGGCACAGATGAGAGAGTACACAGCCATGAGCAGGAGGCTCCTTCCTGCCAAGTCATCCGACTACTTAATAGCGCAGCTGTGACGCACAGAAACATCAGCTTCAGGAAGAGCTTCCGGCCGGGAACACTGAGTCAACGGAATGGTTTTTGTTGTTTTGCTTTGCTGGTTTTTTGGGACAGGGTTTCTCTGTGTAGCCCTGGCTGTCATGGAACTCACTCTGTAGACCAAGCTGGCCTTAAACTCAGAGATCCACCTGCCTCTGCTTCCCAGTTGCTGGGATTAAAGGCTCACCACAGCCTGGCTGAGACAAGGGAATAATTTTTGTATACTGAAGAAGAAAAAAAAAAAAAAGATTGACTAGTGACTAGTAAGTCAAGAAGCAGTAAGATAGGAGGCCTCAAAGGGATGGCCCACAGGCCAGTGCTTCTCAGCAGGATTCCAGGAAGCCAGGACTCTAAGCCTTTCCTTCCTGCTGCTAAAGAGGTCAAAGTTAAAGAGGTCAAAGTTAAAGAGGTCAAAGTTAGGATGAAGAGTGAAGACAGCTATTACTCTACTCTTTGCTCTGCTTTCCAAGAGCACAGAGGCCATACTCCTTTCTGTATCTGGGGAGGAAGCGCCCCGAGTTCTGGTTGCTGGTTGTGTTTGTAACAGGACAGACACACACACACATACACTCCTTCAATCTAGACTGGCCTGGCCTCTGTTACGAGTCCCTTTGGCCACTACTTACATCCAGAAGCTGCTGGATCTGCCCAATGAGATTCTGGGATTGCTTCATGTCGTTGGTTCTTAGCAGCTTCCTTTTCAGGATGGTCAGGGGCACTTCAGGGCTGGGAGTGAGGTCAAGGTGTGTGACTGGAGGCAGAGAGATGGGGGAGCTGGCTCTGTGCTTCATTCCCTGAAACTGCATCACTTTCATAGTAGAGATAGACTGAAGAAGGAAGACGGGGGAGAGAATGCAAATTCAACACGTTGGCTGAGAAAAGCAAGTGTGTCAAGCATACGCTGGCTCAGGTCCTCTGTGAGAGTCATGGTTCCCTCCTGGCTTTAAACACTCTGAAGGTCCCCAGTCACCGGAAAATATGTGATCAACTAAGCAGTAGGCAAGATGACACATGTGTGTGGCTGAAATCCACCACTGAAGGACTTCAAATATACCCAGTGTGCTTTGCAGCAAAGAGCTCCTACGCAAGCAAAACCCACTGCAGATCCAGAGTTGTGCAATTTGTTTTAACTCTGACAACCCTGGATGTGCACAACCCTGCTCCCCTGTCGGTCCCCAAGGACCAGCAGCAAGGAGGTTTCAAGCATCTGTCCAGGCTGTTGCTGAAATCTGGGTCCCGTAAAAATGGCAGAGCTAGGGCCACAGGCCAGGCTGACACTGGGCCTCAGGCTCTAACAAAATGCATACAAGTGCCAGGTTGTGTCTGCTTGCACAGGTCAAGACAGACCCAACCGGCGGGGATAGAAATGAGTTAATCGTTCTTGTTCTCAAAGCAAGCAACAGCAACGCAAAACTCTGAAATAAAATCACCGTGCCCTGTTCTCTCCTACACCCATGCCAAAACAACCTACGTCCACTTCTTGTATGCTGTGGCTATCATACTGCAGACAGGCTAACCGACTCAGGGCTGCTCAGGCCATGGTCTGCAGGATATGTTAAAGAGAGCAGGGCCTTCTGATCTGAATTTTCTCATAGAATGCCCGAGCTTGCACCCAAGAACAGATCTCAGCTGCCAAGCTCTTAGGCCTGGGAAATGGCAGACTGGGAGTTCCCTTTCAAGTTTTTTTCGGCTGAGCTGCATATCCCAGAGTCTTCCCAACAAAAGCTCAAACTTACAAAACCTTAGAACTACTACCCGACCGTGCTGGTACAACTTCTAGCCAATTGGAAAACTAACGACCTGCAGTTTGGTTTGGGACAGATCCTTGGAGAAGGCACAGTGCAGGGTTCAGTGGACAGTCTTTAAAACACAAGTATGCTTTCAGTCTCCATAGCCTATTGCCATGTGACCAGCCCTTGCTCAGTGCTTCCCACACGCAATCTTGTCTGGTGTACCTGGCTACCCTGCATATGTGGGTTCTGACAAACGAGGAAGCATACAGGTTCAGAGAGTTCACCTTACTATCCAGGTCTGTAAGCGTAAATAACCCTAGTAGGTCTGGTTCCTACGCCTGAGACCCCTGGACAGAGTGGCTATCTATAGGAGGCGGAGCCAGTCTGAGACCATTCGCGTTCCTATTTCTCTTCATCAGGAGACAAAGTTTGGAATGAGTCTGTCTGGGGCTCCCGGACTGGGGAGCAAGAGAGAGAGGCTCCACTCACTTTGTTCCCATACTGCATGACATGGCTGGTGTTGGTGTGGGACTTGACCAGGTGATATTGCTTGTGAAGCGTCTCTTTGGTCAGATCCTCCTGCAAGGAAAAAAAAAAAAAGCGATGGGAGTTCTTAGAGGACCAGAGCCTGTGAGCTACACTGTAGCAGGCTGCCTAACCCCGACCAAGGTCTTTCTTTGGAGGACCAGAGCTTGAGGGCTACACTGTCGCAGGCTGGCTGACCCTAACAAGAGCCTTACCACATCAGAGTCTTCCATCCAGTTGACGCTGTACCAGTCACCCAGGTAAGTGCTCCTCTCCTCGTCGTAGTAGCAGGCGTAAGATGACTCATTGGGGTTGGCGGCAGTAGTTGCATAAACTACAGTGGATTAAAGGTTATCTTTGAGTCATGTTTTGCTCCTGGCCTTGGACTACTCTTGAAACTGGGGTCCCTCTTTTTCTCCTGCTGACATCAAAGCTGCTACTGTATTCAGCATAGGGAGAGTATGGCCCTGTCCATTAAGAACAATAACTCTGAGGGAGGGATTGTGGGAGGGAATGACCAGGAGGGCAGTGAGTGGGATGTAAAGTGAATAAGGTTTAAAAAATAAAAAAGGAACAATAACTCTGGACTGGAGAGATGGTCTCAGTGGTTAAGGGCACTGACTGCTCATCTAGAGGTCCTGAGTTCAATTTCCAGCAACCACATGTTGGCTTATAACCATCTATAACAGGATCCGATGCCCTCTTCCCACGTGTCTGAAGATAACCACAGTGTACTCATATACATAAAATAAGTAAATATTCTTTTTTGAAAAAAAAGAATATTAACTCTTCTCAAATGTGGAAGGAAACTGACATGTAAGGGGCTCTTGTTGCAGCTATGAGCAAACGCTCGTGTGCGTGTGTGCTTAGAACACAGACGATCGCCGGCAGATTTTTAACAAATTGGGAAACGTGGAGATTATGGGGCCAATTTTGGTTTCAGTGGAGGCATAACACTTATTTAGAAAACACTTGAGACTGGGGCCAGGAGAGCAACAGACCGATTGACGAGCAGCTGTGGGGCCCTGCAAAAGAGTTAAACTCCAACGTGGCGGTGCACACGCCTGTGATCCCTGCGCTTGGGATGTGGAGGGGACATCAGAGTTCAAACTCACCCTCTGTTACATAGCAAGTTTGAGATCAGCCTGGACCACATGAGACTCTGTCTCCTGAAAACCACTCAGCTCTGTAGGACCCTTACAGTGTCGGCATTTAAGATGGAACTCCTGTGCAGACACTGTCATTATCGTCAGATTCAAGACCAGGCCACCTACCTACCTGAGATCAGAGAGTGGGTACCAACACATAACAAAGGAACAGAGCTGGTCCAGTTTGGGCAGCCATTGTAAAGCTTGTATATAGACTCTCCTTGATACATTGTTGGGTTGGTTGCGGGTTTTTTTTTTGGGGGGGGTTGCTGTTTCTTATTTTTATTTTGTGTGTTTGTGTACCTTGAACCCAGGACACCAGAAGAGGACATCGGTTGCCCTGAAACTGGAGTTACAGGTGGTTATGTGCTTCCATGTAGCAGCTGGGAACCAAACCCAGGTCTTCTACAGGAGCAGCTCATGCTCCTGACCACTAATCTAGGTTCCCCCCCTACCCCCGTCTCTATTCCTTATGAGTACTTGTGGAGTAGAAGCCAGACCTGGCTACAGGCATGTCCTCTACCTAATTACCAAGCATCCCTCAGTGGCCCTGTGCAGGTAGAGCGCTTGGTCTCAAATGGGCAGTATCCAATGACAACCAACCGCAGCCTGTTCCATACCTACCATTGATGTCATCGGGCAGGTGGTTCATCATGGAGCCGGACTCACATGCTTCAATGTAGAACACCATCTGCAAGGCGTCCAGGACAGGTGAGCTCCCAGCCCTCAGCGCCTGCCACTGGGCTGTCATTCTTTCCATCCCTGCCCCCTATCCTTGCACTTTGGATTTGGGGAGTCACTGTTGCTGCACAGAGGCTATGGCCAAAGGCCATGGAAGCCATCTGACAAAAAGTAATCCTGTTCCTTCACTTATGGAATAAAATGATCTGAGTTAGCAGAACACACAGAAGACTAGAGCCGTACAAGGCTGAAGAGACCGGTTCTGGTGTCTGATAGCGAGCAGCTCCGGAGAGCCACGCCTCGAGGCAGCCATCTCTCTGCAGTAACATCACATACACCCTGCCTGCCCTGTACAGTTGCTATGGAGGGTACAGAGAGGAGAGTGCCAAAGCAAACAGAATAAGGTAGTGAATGTTCTTCCCCAATTATCCCAGACTTGGGCAGACTGTGGGACGGCGGTCCTCACATGTACTTCCGTACCGTACGGTAGCAGCTAATTCACAACCTGTCCAAGGGCCAACTATGCAGGTGTGGTCTTTGCTCCTGCAACCCAGGCTCCTCCCTTCCCCAGGAACTGACGTTACCTTCTGGTACATTTTGTGTTCATACATGTAGCGAATCGTCTTACTCAGGTTCTTGACATGAAGCTGAAAGGTAAGAATGTGGACATTCAGACCAGCATCCACGAGAAACCACTAACGCCTGATAACATCCTTTTCTCAATCAGTAAAAGTAACCACGGTGAGAAGTAAAATCTAGATGTCATCTCGGCCCCTCCGTCCACACACTGAAAGACAAGAGGAGACGCTTCTCCATGCACAGCTTTGTCCTGGGCATCCAGAGACTTTGGTGTGCTGTCTGTGCACACTGACTGACATTGTGGCATAGAGAGAAAAGCTGCGAGCCTGTCCCCCACTCTACCACAGCACTGATACCGACCCTAAAGATGCATCAGAAAACATATGATAGGTTTACTCTCAACACACAGGCCTCGTTTTCTATTTTCCTTTATATTTTAAAGATAAATAAAACTATCCTTTTTGCTTATCTGTAAAAGGTTAAGAAGGGGGCAATGAGATGGCTTGGCAGGTCAGAGTGCTTGCTGCCAAAGCCTGATGTTCCGAGTTCAACCCTAGGACCAGCAGGATGGAAGAGGAAAACCAACTCTGGAAAATCGTCCTCAGACCTCCACATGTGTGACGTAGCACGTGTGAACGTATACACATGCACAAAAAAAATAAATGTAAAAATCAATTTTTAACGTTAGGAAAAATTGCTGGGGGCCTAGCTCAGCGGTACAGCACTTGGCTAACACACACAAGGCCCTGCTGCACTCAGCCTCCAGCATCAACAACGGCGACGGTCGAAATGGTAAGCAGAACTCACATCATCATTAGGAAACACCAGGATTCCAGTGGCTCCATGGTCGGTGAAGTAAACGAATACATGATCCCGGGACCACTGTCAAGAGAGGGACAGAAGAGGGTGAGCCAGAAGCCACAGTTTCCCACTCCTGTTTCCCTGTCCACATCTCTGAAGAAATGCCTTCATCAAAAAGTTAAGAAATGTGAGCAGGGCGTGGTAGCTCACACCCTTAATCCCAGTACTTGGGAGGCAGAGGCAGGTGGATCTCTTTGAGTCTCTGGCCAGCCTGATCTATTCAGGAAGTTCCAAGCCAACCAGGACTGTAGTATGACCCTGTCTCAAAAACACAGAAACACATGCACTTGGGGCTCTAACGCCTTAGAAAATTGTTATGTAAGGAAATACTGAGCTTAGTGAGAAGTCAGGCGTGGTAACATGAATACAATTCCAGCTAACTCCAGAGGCTGAGTCAGACTACAAGAGCAGCCTGGACAATTTAGTGACACCCTGTATGAAAAAAATAAATATTGGGGTTTGTACTAGGGAGAGGCAGGCAGACAGTGGGGAAAGGGGCAGGCTGGCTAGGGTTGTAGCTTAATGGGACATCCAGGAAGTCATGAGGGGAAATAAAACTCATGGGGACCCTGGAAACAGACGAACCACGGCACCAGCCCTGGGTGACCTGTCCTGGGCTAGACAAAGCTACCTACTCTAACATCTGGAAACAGACAGGAGCAAACAATGCCTGTTTAAATGCTCTGTGTGAGGTTACATCTCTCAGAGTACAGATCCATAAAACAGAGGGCACCTCTTCAAGACTTTTCCAGATCCTTTGCCCTTCACGGCTTCTGCGTCGCCTCTCAGCACGGCGAGGAAATTCTCTGGAGTCACATCCTATGAGAAATTAGGAGTCAAAGCCAGATGCAGTTGTTACCTTCAAGCACATTTTACAGAGAATGTGACAAGCCCAGGGCATCCAGCTTCGAGCTCAAAAACAGACACTCCCACCCAAAGCCGAGCCGACATTCCTTGGGATCCCAGAGCCTGTGAACTGGGAAAATCCCCTCTTGTTTGGGGTGGGTGGCAATTCAGCAAGCCTTCTTCCTTCTCCACCACTATGGAATGGGGGACGCCCCCCAAAGATTCTACCAGCACAGGAAGAGAATATTCTCTCAGAGAGAGGGCAAAGGGTTAGGGCCTGTTTGCCTCCAGCCTGCTACCTCAGAGCCTGAGTTCCAAGGACACTCAATCATCAAAAGCAATGCAAAAAAAAATAGGAAGGGAAAAAGAAAATCACCCCTAATTCTACCACCTAGGCTTTAAACATGTCTTCATAGACTAGTGGTTCTCAACCTTCCTAACGCTGCGACACTTCAATAGAGTTCCTCACATTGTAATGATTCCCAATCATAAAATTAGTTCATAATTATAATTTTGCTACTGTTATGAATTGTAATAGAAGTATCTGATATGAGACTCCTGTGGGGTATCGACCCACAGGTTGAGAACCCCTGCTATAGCCCTATACAGAAAGAAATTATGTCTTATTGCATCTATATTAAATTCCCACTTGAATTTAAGAGGCAACAAGTGAAACAAAACTGAAAAAAAAAACACTAAGCTTTGTGTCAATGTTTCTTTGCCTCCAATTATAAAAGCCATAAATACCCATTTGCAGAGGATCGATAAACTGGGAGGAAATTAACCATTTGGGGAGGAATATATTAGAATATTCATTAATTTTCAAAACTTATCTTCAGGAAAATCCTGATATACTTTGTGCTAAGTATAGGCTGAGGAAACTGATTTTCATGAAAAGGCACAGGTTGTCACTGAAGGAAATATACTATCATGCTTGATACATATAAAGACTAGAGTCTACAAATCAGTAGACCATAACCCTTTTGAACACTTTCCCTGTTTGTTTTTTCCTTTTCAATGTTGGCGTCTGAAGCTCTAATGGAACTAGAAACAGTAGCACGTGCCTATGGTTCCCTTGCTGGGGAAGAGGCAGGATTGCATGACTCCAGGAGTTCAAGGCTAGTTTGTATCATTAAAAAAAAAATTCTATATCTCAAAAATCAAAACGAAAAACTAAGGCAGAGGATGTGGCTCTGTGGTAGAATACTTGACTAGACTAGATTATATAAAGCCCTGGTTCCAGCCCCAGCACCATGTCCCCAAGAAAAATCTCTCCCTCCTCGTTTCTCAAGCATAAATAAGGGGGTGGGGCTATATCGATGAAAGTTGCTGGCTTCAGGTGAAAACGCCCTCACCTCTCCAGTGTAATCCTTCAGGACTCCCTTGTACACATCTGTGCCGTTAGGTCGGTTGATCACAATACCTGGAGTAGGGTTTCTGAAAATTGGACAAAGTTACAACGTCAAATGTGTCTCCCTTCAAAACTTGCCATTATGTGAACAAATAGCAACTCTGTTCTTGAAGCCACTTCCTGTCGCTTAGACAGACACCAATGCACTTGGTCTGGGCAGCTGGGGATCTCAGGAACCGAAGCCAAGTGGTCTCAGGAACAGAACCCAAATGTTTCCGATGGGAGATGAGAGGAATGGAGATCTTAAAACGCAGGAGAGGAACCAAAGTGCAGGTGTCCTGCCACCTCCTAAGGAACCTGAGAATCTTGGGGCAAGACCACCCACTCAAACACTGCTCTCAAGAAACAGCAGGACGTGAAACAAAACTGAACCCAAGGCTCGGGCACCAGTATCAGGAAGAACTCTGCCAGAGCCCAGGTGGGACCCCGCTACAGGGCAGGGTTCTTCTTAGAATTGCTGGGGTGCCAGGAATTTCTTGGTTTAGAGCCACACCCACCACTCTCCATTCCGGAGAACTTGGGAAAGTGTTCAAGAGATTCTTATGTAACATTAAACGCAAGCCAGAAAGGAACATGGTAGGAGGTACTGCAGACTAGAATCTTCTACCTCCATTCAGAGGTTACAGACAGGCTCCCAACTCCGGGGCTCTGCACTCCACAGAAGGTAGACCCTGCTTCAAGCCTCTCAGAGTACCCCCTCCTGCTCACCTCCTCTTTCCTGCCGCTGCACCCACGGCACCCTAAGACATGCTCAACAAATGACAACCCTGTGGCTTTTCACCAGGGGCCACTGTCCTAGGCAGCACAGGAAGCCCTAATGTGGTAGTGTTTTTAAATTTGGATTCACAACCAGGTTCAAAGCACTCCCCACTTACTCTTCAGAGTTGGCGATGTCATCATACATCATCACTATGATCTGCTCGTCAGGAATCCCGTTCCGGTGGATGATCTGGTAGGCGTGGCATGCGTCTGCCTAGAGGAAATGGTGTGTCAGCTTTTAGATATCACCGGGAAGAAGGCCCATTTGGGGGCACGTTCTATCTTATAGAAGACTCGTGATTCATTCCCCCTTTTAAAACATTAGTTTTTTTTTTTTTTTTAACTTCAATTTCAAAAGATTCCCCACTCTTAGTATCCATATACTTACCTGATAATAATGTGCTAAGAAGCACAAGTGTGTAAACACACAGGCACAGGTGTGCATGCACATAGGCGCACACACACACTCACACCTATAGGTTAACAAGAGCCCTTCAAAGTCCTAAGCAATTTGTTTTCCTGTTTCAGAGCACACAAAAGTGCAAAAGCACGAAGTCAGGTCTCACACAGAATGCCCCAGAAGGATGAAGCAGCGGCTTCTGATTCAGTAACAGTCACTGCTCAGACGCGTAGGTCAAGTCCAACCCAGAGCAAGGCTTGTGATACACTCCTGTGACCCCAGCCTTCTGGACGTATCAACACGAGGAACAGGCGTTCAGGACCAGGCTGCACTACATAGAAAGTTTAAGGCCTGTCTGAGTTCCTGAAACTATCTTTAAAAAAATTAAATAAAGCACAATTCAGGAATTAAATGAGAAGCGTGTTGTTTAGATGATGATAATAGTTAGAAATAATAATAAGAGTGTTTATTTTATTATTATGTTTATATATTAAAATGTTATTTTCTATTAATAATACTAAAATTATTGTCATTATTATTAGAAATGTAGCCCAGTTGGTAGAGTGCTTATCTAGCACACTAACAGTGGAGTTCCAAGGACACCACTTCACAACTGGGTGTGGCGGGGCTTACTTGCATTTGTAACCAGATTTGGGGAAGTAAAGGCAGGCAAGAAGCTCAAAGTCATCCTTAACTACATACTGAGTTTGAAACCAGTCTAGGCAGCATGTGATCCTGTCTAAAAGACTATTGTGATAATCTGAAACAGAAGAAGGCACTCAGGGGGAATGGAAAGTACCCCTGTTGCAATTCTTGAACCACATATCCCTTGTTTTGAATGATGCACACCACACTCTGCAGAGCATCAATTTCTGTCAGAGGGGGAAACAGGCTGCCTAACTTTCTGCTAACGGTGTCATTCCAGAAACACAGAGGGGCGTAGGTGGCCAGCAGTGATATCATGTCATATATGTAGCCACTGCACAGAGCACCCCAGGCAGCACATGAGATGACCAAGAAAGTAAAGCAGCCAGCATGCCAGACTTTTGCCTGCAGATGCCCGTTCAGACGGACCTGTGTTCAGATGGACCTGTGTGACTGACAAATACTTGTGTTGAGTAGCCATCCGCTGCCACTGTATGTGACGGATGGGCCCAGCACACAGGAGCTGCCAGACCAAGGACAGCTACGTGTGAAACCAAGTGCACCACCTTCAATCTGCCCTGCGCTGCTCGCTAGGCCCATTATCTCATTGGTCTTCAGTCCTCAGGTGACAAAGGTCACGACCCTCATCTTACAATTGGGGAGAGAAGAACAGCTCAGAGACAGAAAGTCAAGCATTCTGACTACAGATCTTGAAGGTCCTCATGCAAGAGCAGAGTTCCTAACGCCTGGACCCTATGAGAATGTCACACTAGACACCAACGCAACAGCCCCATCTCAACATAGCATGTACCATCTGATATCCAGCGTATGCATTAAGGATTCCCAAAGCCTCAACATCAGCTTCTTCCTTTTGGCTGGCTTTGGGTTCACTATCTCTTACCAACAAACTGTACAGTTCTCTCTGCCTACTTTCAAAAGCTCTCAAATTTGCCTTCATTCAGTAAACAACATAAACACAGACAACAGATTGACTGTGTGCAGTGTAATTTGCAATATAGGAGTTAAAATCAAGTTGGGCAGTGGTGGCAGGGAATCTTTAATCTCAGCACTTGGGAAGCAGAGACAGGTGGATCTCTTAAACTCAAGGCCAGCCTACACAGTTCCAAGATAGCCAGAAACTCAGTGTCAAAAAAAAAAAAGTTAAAATCAGTTATCAGATTGGAATAAAAGAACCCGAATTCACCTCAGCCAGATTATCAAGGTGGATGGGATTATCTGGCAACCTGCTACAGTAGCACCTTGTGAATTTATTGCTATTCAAAAAATTATGACAGGGTGGGACGACACAGACATGTTCATCTATGACATAACAAGACAGAATCATGATCATGCGTAAGATTTAAAACAATAAAAATCCTCAAAAAAAAAAAAAAAATGGCTCTCAGAGCTGGATGGCACACGCCTTTAGTTTTTAGTCCCAGCATTCAGGAGACAGAAGCAGGCAGATCTCTGTGAGCTGGAGGACAGCCTGGTTGATAAAGCAAGTTCCAGACAGTCTATACAGCAAAACCCTCTCTGTCTCATAACAAAACCAAAACTGCAAGGTGAGCAGAAATTAGTAAGGTGACCCTAAAATTCACAAGGAATACAAAAGACCTAAAATAGCCAAATAATTAGGACAAAAAGAGCAAACGAGGAGGTCTTTCACATCCTGATTTCTAAGCCACACCAAGGAAGGAAGGATCCTCAACAACGGTGCTGGGTCAGATGAGAAGAGCCATGTCTCGCTGTAGCCAAGGTAGCTCAGAATGGATCACTGCTAGAAAACTTGGACAAAGTAACACAAGAGGGGAGCTTCAGGACCTTGAATGATGATGTCACAGATGGGACATCAAAGAAGACTGAATAAATTAGAGCTCACAAAACTTAAAAACTCAGTGCTTCCAAAACAACACTGAAGGAAGGGCTGGAGAGGCGGCTCGGGAGTTGATGAGAGGACCCCAGTTCAGTTCCCAGCATCTATGTTGGGTGGCTCACAACTTTCGGGAGCCTCTGGCTTCCGGGGATAACATGTTCTCATGTGTACATACCGACTGACACACACACAAGCCCAGGCACACGCTCACACACTCACACACACATACAGACACAGACACACACATGTGCACACATAATTTAAAAATATAAATAGACCTTTTAAAAGAAATGCTATTGAAGGAGTCGAGTGTAGATCGGTGGTAGAGCACTTACTTAGTACTCTGGCAGCCCCAGGTCTGAAAAGTAAAAATAATAATAATAAAAAAAAAATGTCAGAAAGAAAACAAAAAGACACATGGAGCTCAGGCGGTAAAGAACCTCCCCACCAAGGAGGAGGAAATGTTTACAAAGCCCTCGCTGGATAAGGCTTACATCCAAATACAAAAAAGAATAGTTGGCCCTCAAGAGTTTATAAAAGCTTGAAAAGGTACCTTACTGTAGAGGTTTGGCCCAGGGAGTGGCACTATTTGGAGGTAGGTGTGTCATTGTGGGTGTGGGCATTAAGACCCTCCTCCTAGTTGCCTAGAAGCTAGCTTTCCGTTTGACTTCGGAACAAGAGGTAGAATTCTCAGCTCCTCCTGCACCATATGCTTGCCTGGATGCTGCCTTGATGATAATGGACTGAGCCTCTGAACCTGTAAGCCACCCCCAATTAAATGTTGTCCTTATAAGAGTGACCTTGGTCATGGTGTCTGTTCACAGCAGTAAAACTGTAACTAAAACACTTATCTAAGAATACAATGGCTTTAAGTCCAGGAGAAAGACTCAATGTCATTAGTCACTAGAGAAACACAAGATGCCATACTCCAGACAGACAATACCAAGTACCAGGTGAAGACCAGTAGCCTTCACATACCATTCATGGGGATGTAAAATGCCAGTCACTGTAGAAAACCGTTCCACAGTTACTTATCACTGCCTCTAGTTACCTTCGGTGTCTACCCAGGAAAAACAAAACATTCATCCACACAAAGACCAGCACATATATACATGAGCTCAGCAAAACAGCTCATGGGAGCGAAAATGAGAAAACAAACCCATCACCTGACATGGACAAGCTAACTGTCACCACAGTGGGACGCTTTGTGGCAACAAAAAGGGATGGCAGTACCAACACCTGCTGCAGTGTGGACTTCCTCCATGACGTCACCTAAGGAAGCCAAAGAGCACGGGCACGCTGCAGACTTCTGAAGAGATAGGAGGTTCCAGCAGGGGCTGGGAGTGTAGCTCAGCTGGTACAGTGCTTGACTGGCATACACAAGGTCCTGAGTTCAATCCTTAGCATTGCTTAAAACCTGACTGTAGCAGTGCACGCCTATAACCCCAGCATTAGGGAGGTAGAGAGGCAAGGAGATCAGAGATTGAAAGTTAGCTTCAACTAGAGAGTTCAGGCCAGCCTGGGCTACATGACATCCTGTCTTTTATGAAGGATCAGAAAGGGCAATTTATGCACGAGACGGTATGTAGACTAGGGGTTGCGTAGAGCTACTCTAGGGGACCACACAGGGTACACAGTGTGATGGTTACTGTTCTGGCGCTGGTTCACGGGAAGGTCTGTACAACTTTGTAAATTATTAAAATAACCCAGAGATGTGAGTCTGAAATGGGATGCAATGGCACAGAAACAATGTCTTAGTCAAGGTAGAGGCTTTGAGAGGCACAAAGATGATACGTTCTATGTTGATGCACGCCAGAACTGCCTTGGGTCCTCAGGACCACCCTGCCAGGCAGAGGTGCTCATTCCATCAGGGTTTAAACCCAGACCTCCTGCCCCGTCCCCCACCTCTACATTCAGTCATTTCCGAGGGAAGCTGGGGGCTATGTGTGGGGTCCTCAGAAGTACTCGGATGCCTCCACATGCATTGGTAACTTCAAAAGGTTCTGCATTGAGTTAATACGACACACGGTGGAGCTCAACAAGCTCAGATACTGTAGAAACAGCACAACCGATGTGTGCCCCTCAGAAAGGCCACAGGAGGTGATGCTAGGTTGGGCACGACCTCAAGGCAGGCCACAGCCTCTGCAGAGAGCAGAGCTTGCCGTGACTCAGCTGATCTCAAAGCTGCCCCTGGGAGTTGGCCAGACTCACTGAGGAATCCTATGACTTGATGCCAGCACCTCTTCCCTACAGTGTCTCATGGACAGTGGACATCCCCCATCACCACCAGCTGTAAGCATAATGAGACGGGGGCTTGTCGAGAAGACTAAATACAGCTGGTGTGCTGTATTTAGTGACAGGGAAAGGTTTTCCAACAGGGCATGCATCCCTCACAGGTGCATGAGCTCCTCCTCTCCTGACCTGCATCCTGCATCCCCAACATCCTGCTTCCCACGCTCTTTCCACCCAAGTGCAGTAGTGGGTAGGTGCTGAGCCGGAGTTCTGCAGTGCCCGGCCCAAGTCCAAAGGAAGAGGTTTAAAGGGAGCTGATGTCATTTGTCCCCCCCCTACAGCAGGTTAAGTAGGCAACAGCAATCACACCAGAGGGTCTAAGCAAAACCTAGGATCCTACAGATAGCCCAGCTACCCCAAACATGCCCATCTTCATCACTGCTGGACCCAGCATCCCATCCCAGTCCCACCCAGCACTCCCCAGCCCTCCCTGTCATGCCCTCCTCAAAGGGTGTTGCGCTTCAAGCCCAAGGAGCCGACCTTTGCACCTTTGAAACTGACTAACTTCAAAGACGCTAGCCTAAGTGAAGACTGTCTAAAGGACAGACTGTCCAGCCCGCACTGTCTGCTGTTCCGCCTCCCCAGCTCCCAGAAGGCCTGGCTCCTGTCCCACCAGCTTCCATTATGCCTTCCTGGACTCCAAATATGCAAATATTTACTACCTAGCCCTTCCTGGAAAAGTCTGCTGACTGGCCTTGAGGCAGACAGCAGTGGTGGTACCCTGTGTGTAAGAATGGGGAGAGGGTAATCAGAAGTTCCCAGGTTGCCCCACCCCATCAGCATACACGAGCCAACTCAACTTTTCTATCAGAAAACTCTTATTAGTCCAGCATGGTGACACACACCTTTAATCCCAGCACTGGGAAGCAGAGGCAAGTGGATCTCTAGGAGTATGAGCCCAGCCTGGTCTACAGTGAATTCCAGGACAGCTAGGACTAAGTAGAGAGACCCTGTATCTACCCACACACACACACACCCAAAAAAATCTGTTTATTACAATCTCACTATGTAACTTCAGCTAGCCTGGACATCACTATGTATACTAGGCTAGCCTCAGACTCATAGAAATCCACCTGCCTCTGCCTCTCGAGCACTGGGATTAAAGGTGTGCATTAGCACAACAGCCTCCACCAAATTTCAGTTGTCTGGTTCGGTGAACATGAAGAAAATGAGGCTTTGTAAACTTGTCCTATCACACAGCTCACTCACTCATGCTCTCCCCACCGTCCCCACCCAGTCTCTCTGAACCATGTGACATTCTTGCATAATCTGCTGGGACCTTCTCTGAGTCAGACCTAGAAATTCCTTCCCTCTCCAGGAACTGTTGTTAACCTAAGCATGTGATGCAAAGGCCTCCCACTAACTCTCGCTCACGATTGAGAGACAGGCAAATAAATAGCTAGCACAGATGGCCTCTCTTTCCTCTGCAGAATTCTTGTCTGAATGAAACACCTGGGAAGAGCCCAAGTAATTCCTGGCATCGGTCTGCTGCCCCCATCTAACTGCATGTCCTCAAGTCTTACATTCTTTTCAGTTGTCTGGCCTGCATGAGCCCCATAAAGGTTGAGATAGGACTGAGTCCAGTATGGCCTTGGTAGGGACAGAATAACATGGTTCCTGCCCTTAGGATAGCTTAGGCCTCCATGAGAGATAGCCTGTTTGTATGATAATGTACATATTTTCATGGTCCTCTGAGGAATGTCCTCCCTGAATTAACTCATGATAATCAGAGACAGCATGAGTCTGGGAGGCAAAGATGTGGCTAATGTCTCAGCAAAACGGTAAACACTGGAACCTTCAGGACAGTGCTTAAGGCCGTGGAAAAGAACTCTAAAAACATGAGTTCCAAAATATATATTGTCTCAACTATACAAAAATATAAGGATGCTGTTGGTATCAACCCCGAACTCAATGACATCACACCCAAGGACCCTACATAGTTGCCAAGGCAACCGCCAAACACTCCCAGAATCCACCTGGCTACCTCACCTTACCTGGAAAGGGCTACATCACCGCTCATATAAATAGGCAGAACCCCCTGACCTTGTTCTCTTCTCCCCGCCATTTCCTCCCGTTTCCTCTCCCCACCTTTGCCCTCCGCCCTGAATAAACTCCACCCCCCACCCCCCCCACCCCACCCGAACCATTTGGTCTGGTGTCGTCTGTTCTGAGCTGCGCGCCAAAGTCTAACAGATGCAATATGAATTGTGTAAGGAGCTTCAAAGATCTAAAGGAGCAGAGGCAATTACACTATGAGCCAGCTTGTCAGAAAGATACAAAGACAGGCAGATACAAGTGCATGCAGATTCCTGAGTTCAAGGTCAGCCGGGAACAGAGCAAATTTAGGTCCAAGCATGGTTGAAATGGAGATTCCAGGGCAGGATCCCACCCAGTTATCTTATTGTCTGTGCTTATGTTTGCTGTCTCTTCCTAAGAGTCAAAGGGTTAGAGTCATAGAACGCTGATTCATGGGATGGTCAAGAGGGAACTGGAATAACTGAATTGATATGTAAATAAAACATGGGTTTTTGGTCTGCATGAGATGAGCTACCAGAAAGTGATAACAGATTTTTGTTTTGGTTTGGTTTGGTTTTTTGGTTTTTTGGGTTTTGTTTTGTTTTTTTTTTTTAAAGATTATTTTTTTTTTTATGTAAGAGTACACTGTAGTGTCTCAGACACACAAAAGGGCATCAGACCCCATTTAATGTTGTGACACATGTGTTTCTGATTGACTAGACTCTGGTAAAGCATCGTGCTCTAACACTTAGCCGTCACTCAGCCGTTTTGTTTTGGTGTTTTTTTGTTTTCTACAAGAGTCTGAGCTTCTGGAGATTCTGAGAGATAACACAGCTCTTCAAGATTTTTTTTTCTAAAAAGGTTTCTATTTTAGTCGTCCGTAAAATCCTTAAGAGCAAACTCAGCTCTTTAGAATTTTTTCTGACAGATTTCTGGAAATCCCAATTATACGGTGACACAGCTCTTTAGAATGTTGCCTAGTATCTAACCAAAGAAGGCTCTCTGAAGAATGACCACAGCTCTTTATGATTTTTTTTTCTGGCTTTCTGATTTTGATTGGAAAACCCAAGAATTACTTTTAGAATTTTTCTAAGAGGATTTCTGACTTGGTCAGAAGACCTATCAGCTATCCAGAGAGCTTTTAGAATTTTTACTAGCAGAGAGAAAGCTGTTTCAAGCAGAAAGCTAGCTGTCTGAGTTTTTTAGAAGAAAAATCTGTCTAGAGCAGAGCAGAGAACACACACACAAATACACACACAGAGGGGGCGGGGGAGTGTCGTCTGAAAAGCTGTCTAGACTCTAGCAGACTACAGAGCCAAGAACTATCTACAGAGAGCTGTCTAGGGAGCCATCTGAGCTGAACATAGGCCACGAGCTTGGACCCAAAATTTGACTTGAGTCCTTTGTTTTTACCACTCTCAGACACCCAGACCAAGCTGAGGCTGGTCTCTGGCATTGAGCCTGTACCACCATCCTGTTACCCCCACATCCTGGGCTGCAGAACTAACCCTCAATTTACAAATTCCTTCTTTATTATCCCTTGGTCATGGATTTACGCTTCAAAAGGAGACTGCTCATACCCTTTCAAGGTTATTGTGTCATCTCCCTAGACTGACCCTATCCTGTTAGAAGCACCACCACCCTCACAGTGAATAAAGTTGCTTTTGGTTTATTTCTGACTTTGGTGGTCCTTCCTCATTATTTGCATACCTCGTGACCTAAAAACCTGGAGCTGTGGTAACCATTTTGTGACAACCAGTACTTATCTGGAGACAGGACCTCAAAATTGAAACATGAGTTTGAGTCAAATGGCCTGAGTTTAACTGGCCAACCTAAGACTCTCCACACTTGCTATTTAAAACACTGAGGAGATAGATGCCAGACATGGTGGTGCATGCACACCTTTAGTCCCAGCAGAGGCAGGAGGATCTCTGTGAGTTTGAGGCCAGCCCGATCTATCAGTCCCGGGGAACCTCATAGCTCTACAAATACATCCAGTTAAAACCTTCACAGGATCAAGGAAGAGTCCTTGAGTGATTTAACCTCCAGGTAATATTTAGCCAATGTATTTTCCTAAGTTGGCTGTATAAAAACCAAGTGGCTGATGAGCCAGCATACTCGCTGCCTGTTGTCTGTGCTTAACTTATCTTTTCACTCAGAGGAAAAGCAATTAGTCATGATAACAGCTCTTAATCAGGTCAAATTTCCTTTCTGGCCAGCCTACAGAGGCCATTCAAGATGACTCAGAACTTCACCTAAGCCAACCCTTGATGATACGGAAGCCACGCACCCAGACACTCACAGGGACACAGCTCCATCTGTGCCAACCTCCCAACGGCTGGTCACTGGCTGTCCAGCAGCCAAACACAAGTACCTCGGATAATCTAAACTGACGCACCCTGGGACTCATGTACACACTGGATTTCAATGATTTAGCATCAAAAAAGGACATAGGGGCCAGCAAGATGGCTCTACAGACAAAAGTACTTGCTGCCAAGTCTGACAACCTGAATTTGATCCCTGGGACCCACATGGTAGGATGAGAAAATCAACACCTGCAACTTTATCCTCTGACCTCCAGGCACGTGCCAAGCAGGCTTGTGCCCACACATATACACACATTCATGCATACATAAACAAATGTAATGAAACTTTTTCTAAAAGAACACAGGCTATCTCAATGGTAATTTTAATATTAATTACATGGTGAATTGATATTCATTTGGACATCTGGTTTAAAGATGATGTCAAAATTAATTTCCCATATATTTTTCTGTATTTATACATTTGTGAGCAGGTGTGTTTTTATATTGTGGATACGTGTGTGTATGTGTGTTTACATTGTGTATAGGTATGTGTGAATGTTTATATTGTGTATAAGGGTGTGTGTTTATATTGTATATAAGGGTATGTGTTTATATTGTGTATAGGGGTGGTGTTTATATTATGTGTAGGTACATTATGTTTTTATATTGTGTATAGGGGAGTGTGTGGTATGTATGTGTGTGTGTGTGTGTGTGTGTGTGAACATAGAGGCAAAAGAAAAATCTGGAGAGTTGCTCCTTGGGTGCTGTGGTGGTTTGAATAAAATGACTCCCATTAGTCTCATATATTTCCAAGCCTGGTCCCCAGCTGGTGACTTACTTGGATGGATTAGGAGGTATGGCCTTCTTGGAGGAGGTGTGTCACTAGGGGTGGGCTTTTAGGTTTCAAAAGCCCACACCAGGCCCAGCATCTCTTACCTGCTGCATCCAGACCTCGCTGCCTGACACAATACTGAACTAACCCTCTGAAATTACACACAGAAAGTATACATAAGTCCCCAGCTAAATGTTCTCCTTTATAAGATTTGCTTTGATCGCGTCTCTTCACAGCAACAGAACAGTGACTAAGACAGGTGCTAGTCAGTTGATTTTTATATGTGTATATGTATGTCTGCATGCGTGTACGCACATGTATGTACTGTTTCCCAAGTCCAGAAGTGGGTATCAGATCCCATGGGGCTAGAGTTACAGGAGGCTATGAACTGCTTGATGTGGAAGCTGAGACCCAAACCCAGGTCCTCCAGAAGAATAGCAAGTGCTATTAACCACTGACCTACCTCTCCAGCCTGGGCCCCAATACTCCATTTTTGAGACTGTCTCTTACTGGCCTGGAGTTTATCAGGCAGACTAGGCTGGCTGGCCAATGAGTCCAGGGATCCAGCTATTTCCACCTCCTTATATAGAACTGGGATCACAAGCGTACAACAGTACCCCTTGGTGTTCTTCTAGGAGTTGAACTCAGGTCCTCGTGCACAGCAGGCATTTAACAGAACAGACTATCTCCGCAGCCTCTCCTACATACTTTAAGCTTTTTCAAATGCAGCTGCTAGAAATTTTTCCATGACTCATGCAGCTCTTACTGGATGGGGTGGCTCTCAAGCCAGCTGGCTGGGTCTGGATCCTACCCCACCCCCTCCTTGTGCCGCTTACAACGATACCACATTGGGCAAGCTGCTGGCCTCCCCAGACCTCCAGCCAAGTGCTGGTGGATAAAGGACTAAGAACAGGTCCAGCTCCACTCTGCCCAACGGTGAGGATTAAAGGCTCTGGACGCTCTGGGGAGAGCCTGCAACATGACCCTGTGATAATCTATGTACCTGGCATGAAAAAGCAACCTTTTAACTAGCTCTGTTCCAGACCAGACTGCTTCAAACTCAAGAGATCCGCCTGCCTCTGTCTCCAAGTGCAGGGACTAAAAAAAGTGTGGGCCACCATGCCCTGCTAAATCAACTTTTCAAATGACAGTATTATCGTTCACATGGAAGTCAGCCTTTTAAATACAGTGCACCATGCAACCATGACCACTTTCTAATTTCTAGAAATTCTCACTACCCGAAACAGGATCTAATTCCACGAGCAGTCAACTCCTCAGACTCTCCTCTGCCCAGCCCCCACTTCCCTGTAGATTTTCCTAATCTGAAGTGCCATTTAATGGATTTATTAACTGTCTGGTCTTTGTGACTGGCTTCTTTTACTTAGCATGCATGTGCTTACAGTTTGTCCATACTGAAGCACACATAATTAATTACTCCATCCTTTCCATGGCTAAACCATGCTCACATCTACATGCTGGAGTATTTCCATGTGAGTAAGGCTCACACCAGCAGGAGATTTTTACACAGGCATGTTTTCATTCCTTTTGGAGTCCACACCTTGGGGTGGGATCTTTGGATGGCAGGGTTTGCTGTTTGTTTCACCTTCCCCGGGACCCACACTGATTCCCCAAGGCCACCCCTTCCTCCCGGCAGGAGGCTATTCTGTCCACTATGCCTTTCTCTCTCACTTCCACAAGCTGATTTGCAGGAAACACCAGGAGGGATGAGGCAGTGTAAAGGGACAGAGGTGTGGAGGGCAGAGGGGTCAGGAGTGCCAGCCCCAGGGCTTCAGCCCTACTTGCTCTTGCCATATGACCTCAGTAGATCACCTGCTCTCTCTAGCCCTTGGTGTCTTTTCTATAAAATGATGGTGTTAGTCTAAGGGCTCTCACCTGATAATCTTGAGCCCAAGATATGTGGTGATGTCTAAATGCATTTTCTTGAGTCGTGACAGGCAGGCAAGTGATGCCACGACCACTTCAGATACGTACAGACCCAGAAAGAGAATAAGGCCTGGTTCTAAAGACCTTATTGTGAGAAGGTGAGGAAATCCCGCTTTAGACTAAAGCAAAACTGTCTTCCAAAATGGCCACGCCATTTTGTAGACACAAAGCCAGTGACCAGGACACTTGGGTTTCTTACCTGGTGTCGGTAATTATACCAGCCATTGGAGCCCGCCACAATCACCACCCAGTGCTTGCCACCGTCCTCAGGATCATCCACACCGATGGGAACAGCACCAGCACCCAGCACTAGGCTGAGAAGCACAGCCACTTTCCAGATCATTCTGCACCCCGGTGTCCGTAACAGAAAGCTGAAAAGAAAAGCACAGCCCATTTAAAAGGGTCAAGAACTTCCGGAGATAACATCACATCACCTGGTGCCCAGAGGAATGTGCTGAGGGTTACAACTAAGATTTAAAAAAAAAAAAAAATCCTCTAGAACCTTTGTCACTGCTGGGGCGTAGGCAGCCCTGTTCCTACCTCCTAAACCTACCAACAAGAGTCAGATGTGCCCACTACCAACCAATACCCAGAAAGCACTTAGACCAGCTTTTCAAGTTCCTTCCACAACTCAGAATGCAGATGGCATCCATCAATCCCTGAACTGTTTGTGCAAGAACACACATGTGACCTAGTTGTTTGTGGAAAAATGTACAAAGCAGACATATAAATATAACAGGAATCTTTTGTTGGGTAGTGGGCAGACCAGGGCAATCTCCTAAACTGCCCCTTTTTATTATAATAAATACTTATTACTGTAAAATGTATTTACATTTTTTTTATATTTTTAAAACTATTTATTTATGTTTGAGTGCTCTGCCTACATGTATGCCTGCATGCAAAAGAGGGCATCAGATACCATTTTAGATGGTTGTGAGTTGCCACATGGTTACTGGGAATTGAACTCAGAACCTCTGGAAGAGCAGCCAATACTCTTAGCCACTGAGCCATCTCCCTAGCCCGTATTTACATTTTTTAAAGTTATTCATGGCAGGTGGGGTATTACTGCCATGCAGGGGGCAACTTTAGGGAGTTGGTTCTCTTCTTCCACTTTAAACTCAAGTTGGCTGGCTTAGTGGTAAGCATCTTTGCCCACTGAGCTATCTGGCCAGCGCCAATGTAGATTATTAAAGTATAAATATTTAGTACATGATCCAGAGTGTGAACTCAAGTTCCCAAGAAGGGGCACAGGGAGAAGGGGAGGAGAAGGAAAAGGGAAGAGGGGGGAAGAGAAGGAGAGGAGAAAAAGGGAGGGGGGAGACATGAGTTAAAGATTCTACAAAGTGGAAGATTGGGCTTCAAGATTATGGAGTTAAAATGTTACAGACTAGAGCCAAATGCCTTGAGATATTTTTACTCCTTTGAAAGCCATTCATTGTTCTTCCCTGTGTCTAATCTAACATCCTTGTGACTATGCAAACCTTACAATGTAGCCCTTAGCAGACTACTAGAGTCCACCAATCCCAAAAGCCAAGAAGGTCATCAGTCAGCATCTGTCTATGGTTCCCACTACCACTACAAAGGAAAATCTTTGATTTATGACATTTTTTGGTTTTATCCTAATGAAAACCACATGCAACCACTCTGACATGGTATCTGTGTTCCCTGGGCCATGGTCATTTACATCTGGCTCCAGAATAAACTCATATTCCCCATGAAGTGAGAGCCGTGCTTCTGTGTCACCAATAGAGACGACAGTTTAAGCTTCAGTGTGAGCCACTCGGATAAGCTATCATCAAACTTTTAATTCCTGTCTTTGTCTGGCACTTACCAAAGGCATGTGTTGGTGTACCAGGTGGCCCAAACACTTTCATGTGTTTTACAAAAGGAGAAGGTTAAGAGTGGGTACTGCTCTTACAGAGGACCTGGGCCCAGTTCCCAGCATCCATGTTGGGTGGCTCACAACCACCCTTAACTCTATCCAGCTCTGGGGGTGGGGAAGTTCTGAGCTCCACAGGTACCTACACTCATGTGCACATACCCACACACACATATACATACCTAATTATAAAAATAAATATCTCACCGAGCAGTATTGGTGCACACCCTTAATCCCAGCACTTGGGAAGCAGAGGCAGGCAGATCTCTAAATGAGTTCAAGGCAGCTGGGTCTGCAAAGAAAGAGTTCCAGGTCAGCCAAGGCTACACAGAGAAACCCTGTCTCAAAAACCCAAAACAAATAATAAATAAATAAATAAATAATATTTTATCTTAAAAAAAAGAGAGAGAGAGAGAGAAAAGGAGGGAGGGACAGAGGGGGAGGGAGGGAGACTGGGAGATGGCTCAGTGGTTAAGAGCACTGACTGCTGTACTAGAGGTCCTGAGTTCAATTCCCAGCAACCACATGATGGCTCACAACCATCTGTAATGGGATCTGATGCCTCTTCTGGTGTGTCTGAAGAGAGCCACAGTGTACTCACATACATACAATAAATAAATAAATCTAAAAGAAAAAGAAGGAGGAGGAAGAAGGGGAAGAGAAAGGGAGAAAGGGAAGATGGGCACAGAAAGGTATAAAGTGACACATCCATTGTTTCTAGAGACTTATCCTTGGCCAAAGATGGGCCCTGTGTGTTCTGGACTCCTAGCCTATTAGTTTCTGCCCCATAGTCCTGCATCTCAAGACTTTATGCTTAAGGAAGTAACCAGTCCATATTATACCTTCATGTCAAAATGTGTTTTGTATTGTTTTGAGATAAATATCTTGATGTAGTTTCCCAGGCTTGTCTCCAACAACTGGCAAGCAATCTTCCTGCCTCAGCTTCCAGAGTACCAGAGACTGCAGGCATGTGCCAGCAAACCTGCTAATGCCAAACCTTGAAAACCCTTTACCACACGAGGTAAGTAATAAGGCCACATGCTAGCCACCATACATTATGATATTAGCCTCTCCCCGTGCCCTGACTCTGGTGTTCTGAAATGACTCAGCCAGGCCTGTGACCCTGTGATAAGAGGTGCTGAGGACTCAGCGGGAAGGAGCCCGTAGGGCTGGCTCTGCCTGGCTTCTGCCCTCATGAAAACAAACAGCAGCTAAGGCACGGTCTGTCTCTAAGACGAAGAGCCCCACACTCTGGCCTAACTATCCAATGAGGAGAAGGGAAAGAAGCCAGGGCACCTACGCTAGTGTCTCCAGAGAGGCTACACCATGCATCCGTTCACCCGAGGATCTCCTTAGGTACAGACTACACAGATGCTGCCAGCCTCAGACTACACTTGGATGCAGAGACATCGGCATAAGCCTCATGTGCTCCCATTCTCCTTGGCCCTAACTAAGTCCAGCATCCTGGTACTTAGGACTGAGACGCCTGGCCACTAAAAATGTCTCAAACTCAAGAACCAATCCTCAGTCAGTGCAAATTAAGGTTTTTTTTTCCTCCTCTTCTTCCTCCTTCTTCTTCCTCCCCCTTCCTCCCTCCCCTATTCACACTTTAGCATCCCAAGTGCTGAGATTACAGCATTTACCACCATACCTAGCTGAATTCTCATTTCTTTTACTGCAATGTTTGCACAGGAGTAACTACAGTAAACGCTCCCAGGTCTGCTGTCGGTCCCCGGGGTGTGGGGCAGTGTGATATATAACAGCCGAGGAAAGTGAGCTGCTGAGATGTTTCAATGCCAGGACCTCCTGATCTGTTAATATGCACCCAGGAGGCTCCTCCACAGTCCCGAAGGCCTGATTAGGGCCCCAGGAGGTATATTCAGTCAGAGGGCAAACAAGAGGACGCTAAAGAGCAGAAACACATGTCCCAGAGCTCTCCGCAGCCCTACAGAAGGTGCACATGACCACAAGCAGGCTTCTTCACTCTGCATTCATTCACCTGCTGAAAGCCTTCCCCAAGATCCGGTCAGCAATGTTTTCTATAATCTTTTTCTATAAAGGCCAACAGCCAGGCGTGGTGCCACGCCTTAACCCCAGCCTTGGAGGCAGAGGCAGGCAGATTTCTATTCGAGCCACTGGTCTACAGTGAGTTCAGACAGCAGGCTATACAGAGAACCCTGTCTCGAAACAAAAAAAGAAATAAAAATAAAAAAAAAAGGCCAAACAGTAAATATTTTGACTCTGCAGGTCAGGCTATCTCCAGCATAGTCATTCAACTCTTCCAATGTATCAGGAAAGTGACCATAGACAATATGGAAATAAATGAATATGGCTGTTAGAATAAATGTATTCAAACCAACCAAACAACAACAGGTCGCAAGTTTGACCTGTGGGCCAGATTACTGACTTTGCCCTTAGGAAACAGGATGAGTTCCTGGTCCCAAGGGCAGCCTGAATAGCTGTAATAATCTGCCATTAAGATCAACAAACTGGTTCCTGGTTTATACATCAATCTCTGCTGAGTTTGGTTCGAATGGCATTCGAGTGACTCATCCCATAGGTGGCACTGACATGTGATTTTTTTTTTTTCATCGAAAACACTTGGAGGGGCTGGGGAGGCAGCTCAGGGTCAGTCTCTGCCACACACACATGAAGAGCTGAGTTCGAATCAGCAGAACCCATGTCCAAGTTGGGTGTGACAGTGGTCAGCTGTAATCCCTGCTTTCCTACAGTGAGATGGGAGAAACAGGACAATCTGCAGCAGCTCCTGGTAGACAGCCTGGCCTATTCAGCAGTAAACCACAAGGAGACTCTGTCTTAATCAGACTGGAAGGATAAACACCAGAAGTTGCCTCATGACCTCCACAGGCACCTGCACCACGCACACACCTGCATTCACATGAATATGTGTACACACATGCATGCACATGGGGGTTGCATCTACGATGAATTTGTAAATAGTCTTTGCCTTTTTCTTGGCACTACCTCCAGAGCACAACAGGATGACAACTAACTTAGCACCTGTAAAAGTTCTAGGTATTCAAGTCATCCAACGAGGAGTTTAAAAGTTACAGGAAGGTAAGCCTAGGCTCTGTGCAAAGGATGCCATTCCCCTTAAAGGACTTGAGCATCCTATTTGGTATCCAAGGGAACCTTGGAAGCAGTCCCAAGGATACCCAGATGACTGTTCTGGAAACAATGTCCAACCTGACTATGTGCAGCAGAACAGACACAGCCAGTCTAGCCCCTCGACTAGCCGGCACTGCAGCGGCCATACAAACCCAGTCCCTGGCTGCGCTCACAGTAGCATCTAGTTTACCTTCCATTCCTCTCAAGTCACAGTACTGCTAGGCAGGAGTAGCAGACAGGCCGAGGTCTGCCATGATCCCTTGACTCACTCATCCTCACGGCTGATGAGTTCATAGACGATCCCTGTGAACACACATCCTCCTTTTCAGACAGGGAGGAAACCAAGACTAGGAAGAGGGGAGAAACTTGCAGATCAGTGACAGGACATGAATCTGGTTGAGCGGGCTGTGCCTCACACACTGCACTATCTGTACACTCCCGGGAAATCCTGGTGGGTCCTATGACCACAGACACCGACAATTCCAGCTTGGGGCCCAAACAGAGTGGCTCTTCAGCCCCTTCCCCCAGGACACCCATGACCTCTCAAATGCTATTTTAAGGCACTAGTGGGAGCTCTTCTGTGCCTCCAGCATGGAGACCTTTAGCCACACTCCCTAAGTCACATGACAAACCTCATGAACTTTCCCAATTGCCAAAGGTTCATCCTAACCTTTGCCACTCCCACCTTCAACTACAGGCTAAGCCAGAAGGTCAAGGTAAGGACTTCACTCGACATCAAAAAAAAAAAAAAGGTCATCAAATGGGCTTATATCAACCAGGGACACTGGGACAAAAGAAACATTCTAAACCGTCACGAAGCATATAAGTAATAGAGGCAAGGTCAAGGGGCCATCTAAGTCACTCGGTCAAGTTCAAAGCCAGGTATGACACCTCCATCACCACAGGTGTGACCTCCCACTGACAGCTACCACTGGGTCAGGTGCAGCAGGCCAAAGCTACACCAAGAAGCTAGTTAGTTAGATGACAACATCATGGAAGAACTTTCCCAAACAGGCAAGTCTTCATCAAACTCTGTTCTCTGGAGGTTAAAGCAAAGGCATCCTGTAAACGGCTGACTGTCAGAGGAACAAAGAGGTGGTATGGAGTGTCCCCTTGTCTTGTTGCTTTGTTGATTTATAGCAAAGACTGACCAGGAACTCACAATCCTCCTGCTTCAACTCCAAACTAGTGTGCATAACTACTTCTAGCCTGCTAGGGCTGTTTCCTCTTTTTTTTTTTTTTTTTTTTTTTTTTTACAGTAACTACCTCTCCTTAGGGCTGTTTCCTTAATTGAACTTTCTTTTGCTGTGTTATCTTTCTACTTTGTTTTATTGTAATGTATTCTGTTGTGTTTTGAGACAGTCTCAGGTAGCCCAGGCTGGCCTCAAACTGACTACATAGCTAAGAATGACTTAGAATTCCAGATCCTTAGCCAGTACTCCGGAGGCAGAGGCAGATGGACCACTGAGTTTAAGGCCATCCTGATCTACAGAGTGAGTTCCAGGGCAGTTAGGGCTCCACAGAGAAGCCCTATCTTGAATCTCCCTCCCCACTGCCCTCCCTCCTCGAGTGCTTACAAAAGAAATTCCAGGACCACCTGCCTCCACCTCCCAAGTGCTGGAGTTACAGTGTGCCACATGATATCAGGTGCTAGGAATCAAACCAAGGGTCTCACAAGTGCTAGGCAACGCTCCATGGCTGAGTTTCATCCTCAGCCTTCATCTCTCTCTAAAATAGGTCCCTCTGCAATATAGTGGCCACCGTTCCCTTTCTAGCAGGACTACAGAGTGAAGGCCTCAGTCTCACGTCTCATGGCTTTCCTGCTGAAGACTAAAGTAAGTAACTAGATCCTATCTCAAATGAAAATGTCTTACCAGATGAGCTTATCATTTCCCTCATCCAGGAGACTATGAGATTGGCGATGAGTCAAACCTAGACTATAGACTGTGTAACCTTTCTAGGCCCCATCTAATTACGGTTCCATCAAAATTACTGTCTTCCTAATTTCCTGTGGATAAGAGACATGCAAATAACTCGTGTTAGACATGCAAATGAATTCTAACAAAGGGTGGTGTCTTCGTTAGGGTTTTACTGCTGTGAACAGAAGACACCATGACCAAGGAAAGACTTATTAGGACAGCATTTACTTGCAGTTCAGTCCATTATCAAAGTAGGACCAAGCTTGGCAGCATCCAAGCTGGCATGGTGCAGGAGGAACTGAGAGTTCTACATCTCCATCTGAAGGCTGCTAGAAGAGTGGCTTCCAGGCAGCTAGGATGAGGGTCTTAAAACTCTTGCCCACAGTGACACACCTACTCGAACAAGGCCACACCTACTCCAACAAGGCCACACCCTGGGCCAATCATATACAAACCATCACAGGTGGCTACACCGACTTTCCTTTGTCCCCAATCCACCCCCACCCACATTTCACACTCTAATATTTCCAGTCTACAGACATGGCTGCACTTTGGAGTAGTCTTTGAACTAGCTGTAATACCAACTAACTTTTATCAGTAAGTTAAGCAGAACTCTTTGCCGGGCGGTGGTGGCGCACGCCTTTAATCCCAGCACTTGGGAGGCAGAGGCAGGCAGATTTCTGAGTTCGAGGCCAGCCTGGTCTACAGAGTGAGTTCCAGGACAGCCAGGGCTACACAGAGAAACCCTGCCTCGAAAAACCAAAAAAAAAAAAGCAGAACTCTTAACACGTCATTTTTAAGATGCCTACAATGATAACTTCACCTTTAAAAAAAAAAAAAAGTATCTTTTACCATCACAGAAACTACAAGCATCTAACATATTCCTAAGCAAACAGAATCAAAGCTGTTGGTAGGAGGCCTCGGTATCTAATGTAATATCTAATGGAATGTTGACAGCTTCTCAATACTTGTACTTCCGATGCCTATTTCAAACTTGAATTCTTTTAAACCAAGGTTATTAGTTTTGAAACTTGGTTCCATTACAGTCTGTGGTCTTTTGCCAAAAATGACTAAAGGGGGCTTTAATACCTATATGTTAATTTTGAAGTTAGACTTTTTTAAAAAAGAAAAATCCTGGCTGGCCTGAATTAAAAAATCTCCACCAGCCTCTTTCTGAGCGCTGGAACTAAAGGTGTGTGCTATCACAGCTAGCCTTGAAATGAGGCTCTTGTTGGATTTTGATTTTGTTTGATTTTAGGCCTGTCAGCATAGCCATAGCTGTAGCCATCCTGGAACTCACAATGTAGACCAGGCTGGCCTCAAAATCAGAGATTGGCCAGCCTGCCTGCAGAATGCTGGGATTAAAGGCTTGTGACACCAGGCTGGTTCTGAAGTTACTGTATCTTTTTCTCTTTTTTTTTTTTTAACTTCAAGAAATTTAAGGCCGGGCGGTGGTGGCGCACGCCTTTAATCCCAGCACTTGGGAGGCAGAGGCAGGCGGATTTCTGAGTTCGAGGCCAGCCTGGTCTACCGAGCGAGTTCCAGGACAGCCCGGTCTACACAGAGAAACCCTGTCTCGAAAAAACCAAAAAAAAAAAAAAAAAAAAGAAATTTAAGGCCCATGTAGTGGTGGACACCTTTAGTCCTAGAACTCTGGAGGCAGGTAGGCCTATCTATGAGTTCAAGACCAGCCTGGTCTACATAGTGAGTTCCAAGACAGCCAGACTACATAGTGAGACTCTGTCTTGGGGGAAAAAAAAAAGAGAGAGAGAGAAAGACAGGTGGTAGTAGTTCACAACTTTAGTCCCAGCCCTTGGAAGGCAGAGACAGGGGATCTCTGTGAGTTTGAGGCCAGCCTGATCTTACAAAGTAAGTTCCAGGACATCCAAGGTTACATAGGGAAAGCCTGTCTCAAAAAACCAAGAAGATGTAAACTTGACCACTCTGTCCCATTCACCTGCACTATTACCTAAACTACCTTGTAACAATATTCGATTTCATCCTCCATAACACCCACAAAACATTACAGATGGAATCTCCGCCTGGCAGTCCCATCCTTAGCCACCCACGATACATTACTCTAAATTAGCATTTCTTTCCAGTTAGTTCATTATACTCTTAAATAGATCTACAGACATCCAATAGACACTTTCTTCCTCTCAGAGTGGTAGGCTGTTTCTAGTTTTTTAACCACTATAAGCAATGTCACAAACACTGCAACAAACCTCTTTTTATACACAAATATCTACAGTATTCCCAAGAACTGCATGGTGGAGAGGGTGTTTGATTTTTTGAGATAGAGTTTCTCTAACTAGTCCCGACTGTCCTGCAAATCTATGTAGACCAGGCTGGCCTTGAACTCACAGACTCTCTGTCTCTCCAGTGATGGGACACTGGGTTTTTTAATTCACCCTTTTGCAAGTGGCGACTTTGTTCTAAGGCAGTGGCTCCCAGCCTTCCTAATGCTGTGGTGTTTTAATACAGTCCCTCATGTTGTGGTGATCACACAATTATTTCCTTGCTACTTCATAACCGTAACCTTGCTATTGTTATGAGTTGTAATGTAAATATCTGATACGAAGGATATCTGATATGCAACCCACAAAGGGGTTGAGACCACAGGTTGAGAACCACGGGTGTAAGGAAGCAGCAATGTCATTTTCTTCCATCTTTCATCTGATAGCATCAAACTTACATTCCCAAATCTGAAGGTTACATAGTATCTGACTATGGGGTTTTTTTTTGGGGGGGGGGAGGGGTTTAAAAAAAAATCAATGAGCCTCATCACATGTTCATTTAATCATTCAGATTTCAACATCCCCAGTGCTCGTGACAACTTCATCATAAACTGAGATTCGAACTTTGGTCCACTAAGCAACTTTCTGCGGTTTAAAAAATAATGCTGGAGGGCCACGGAGATGATCCGTGATAAGGAACTAGCCTAGAAAGTCTGATGAGCTGATTCCCAGAAGCCAAGTGAAAAAAAACTGGATCAGCATCTGCGATCTCAGCAGATCCACCCAAAGACAGAAGGAAATGGAAGAATCACTCTGCTACTTGAGAACTGGCTAGCCTGGAGATAGCTGTCCTCTCATCTCCACCCATGGGCCATGGAACTTGTGCAATAGGGTGTGTACACACTCATACATGCACACACAAGGGCATGCACACACAATAGTAAAACAATTCAGAAAAAAAAAAAAATCCATAATGCTGGAGCCAAGAGTTTTTGGCAAATCTAAACTCCCGCATTCTAGAGGCTGAGGGAGGAGAGTCACTGCAAATTCAAGGTCAGTCTGGCTGAGTAAAGGCCTGTCTCAAAGAAAAGCCGATGGGGCCTGCTGTGGTACACACCTTTAATCCCAGCACTCAGGAGGCAGAGGCAAGCCTAGCTCTGTGAGTTGAGCCTGGTCTATATAGTAAGTTACAGGACAACCAGGATTATGTAGAGACCCTGTCTCAAAAAAAAAAAAATAAATAAGTATAATAATAACAACAACAACACGGGAACAACAATGCGCATTTCTCCAAAAGAGTCACAGGAAAATTCCAGAAGCAGAGTTTTCACTTCAACACTGTGAAACGGGGCATGTGTTTTCGTTTTGTTTTGTTTGGGTTTTCTGGGTTAACAGCATCCACATCATATACACAATGGTGGATCCAGAAGAGCAAGAGCCAGAATGTCCCATCACTACTATCCCTGGAGCTGTCACAATGCTGTCACCCAATGCTTTACTCATGTGTCCCCGGCAACGCTGGGGACAACAAGCCTCTGTGCTGCCAGCCTCATAATTATGTGCAGGACATGACCCTCCACTGGTTTGTTGGTGGCTCCAGAGAGTCCTCTCAGTTACTACAAATAGAAAACACTCTGGAGGCCGCAGCCTCCATCTTCTCATGCACAGCGTACCATCCTGATGGCACCTAGAGCTCCACAGTGAGTGCCCTACACCATCCAGGCTGCTGTGAAAGCCCCCACACTCACACAGTGTACACACTGCAACATCGCCTACAGACACCCATGTCCAAGAATGCATCCCCATCAATAAGCAGGGCTCTGGGCAGGGTGTAGTCTACTTCCTTAGTTGGTCTGGAATCTATCTCTTCCTACCACTGCTGTAACTCCCCTGGGGTTACTGTGTGCCCTCTGGTCTTCAATGTGGCCTCTTCTAATACTCTACCCTACAAAACCTGTAAGGTAAAGAGAAATCTACACTAAGGCAGCTCACTAGGTATTCGACAATATCTAAATTCCCCACCCCACTAAAGGGCATTCGAGATTCACGGACATCTTCCTGCATCAGTGCACTTCACACATGTAATCCCTTACTCCAAACAGGCTCTACAATTCCAGGTCCAAATCACTATCCACAACTTTGCCTTGCTGTTCTCCGAGTAATGCACACTCCTCCATTCCGCTAGTCACTGCCCCCCATCTCCATCACTCCAACTTCACCCCACTCCACTCTACACCAAGTCCTAGTTCCTCACAAATGAGGATTGGGTGTTGTCTCTGTACACAAAGGACATCTCTACTCTCAACTAAACCCCAAATCTTTTTTAACAACAGGTTCTCATGGATAGCCTGTGTCCTGTCACTAAAGGGAACTCTCCCTCCCCAAGCAAAAGGGTGAACTCGTCTCAAAATCTTAGCAAAGAACATAGCATGGTAGCCCAGTCCTGTAATTCCGGCCTTTAGAAAGCTGAGGCAGGAGGATCACTGAATTCCAAACCAACCTGGGCTACATGGTGAGTTTGAGGAGGCTGTCTCAAAGCAAGCAAAAGCTTACCTTACCACAGCCCAATAAATATTTGGTTTGCAGACCCAGAATAAAGAATATTCCACAGGGCATATGGCTACAGACCACAGGGCGAGTCTCAAATCCTAACCACTCATTTTCATCTATAAAACGGAGCACGTGACATACATTCCATCCTCCAGCCCTTAGTGTCTACAGTATTTACACAAAATAATCCTAACCCTAAGGGGCCAGGACCACATAGGCTAGCTTTCACTTTCAAGGAGGATGTGAGCCTCCCTGAAACCCACTAGCTCGTCTCAGGAATATTTGGGGTATTCCTGTCGAGGTATTTTTTGTTCAGATCGGGAATCGTCCCCTCTCTACGGGTGCAATGCTCCAAGTTAAAAACATCAACAACTAAGTCCGGGACTCTGCCAGGAGCTGCCAGGCTGTGAAACCTCGGTGAACCGACTCCTCCTGCCTCAGTTTCGCCCTCCAGGGCAACCCGCCGTTCCAGCAAAGCACACTCGCGACAAAAACAAGTCTCCGGCTGGGAGCTTTCAGAAGGGAAATATTACTCAAAAAAGGTCAAGGGATGAAAAGCCTAGTCAAAAAACGGTAAGTCCCTCTCTCTGGGGCGTGGGTCCTCCCAGGGGTCCCTGATTACCTGGGTGGGTGATCGCCGCGGTGACTGCAGAGCCGTGGGAATTCCGGGCGTCGCGCAGACTCAAAGCAGCCACCTCTAGAGTCCGCCCCGGCTGTGATTGAGCTGCTGCAGCACGGATCCCTAAGCCCGGGCTACCTGCGTATCCTGATTGGTACGGCATCGGAGTGTGGCGTATAAGGAAACCAATAAAAACTGAGGCTGAGGCCGGCGAGCCAGAGAGACTGCGAATCCCAGAGTGTGTGGGCGGGGCTTCAAGGACCTTTGGGCGGAGCTTTAGGTCCCTGAGGCCAGAGGCTGCGCCTTTTCAAACAGCTTGGCTTGAGCCCCTAGGTGTCTGGGGATCTAGGGACAGTGAGTGAGAAGTCGCGCAAACTAACTGGTCTCCAGACTTGCCAGCGCACTGGACCTACTAATAATCCCCCTTAGTCCACCCACAAGGACTGTTGTGTTGTGTTGGTCTGCCTTGGCCTATGATCACAACACCCACCCCAACCCCAGAGATGGATGGCCACCCCAGCTTTACAGACAGGACATGTGACAAAATCAAGGAGCTTACATTTTTTTTCAGGCTCCCAAAACACTTTCAGTGGCGGAAGCAAACCTTAGCAGTCGGGTTTCTGAATCCTAAAATCCTAATCTCCTGTCATGTCCCAAGTGTTGGGTGTCACAGTGAGCTGGAAAGGAAACTTAATACTGTATATGCAAATGCCATAAGCTGGTGCTCAGTGAATTGAATGCATGGAATTGTTGTGAGAGAATCCACGTAGTCTTGCCTGACTATACCAGGACCAGAAACAGGGCCAATTTCTGGGACTTTTACTTTGGTATTTCTCTCTGTGTGTATGTGTGTATACTCATGTACCTGTGAGTGCATGTACATGTGTGTGCATATAAATGTAGAGGCCAGAGGTAAACCTCAGGAGCCATCCCCCTTGGTTTTGTCTCTGTGTGCTTTGGTTTGGTTTTTTGAGACAGGGTCTCTTATGCAACCCTGGCTGTCCAAAACACAATATATAGACCAGCCAGGCCTTGATCGTCATGCCTCTCCCTGCTGAACGTATTGGGGGAAATTTAAAAGACAAGCTTCTACGTGAGTTGCCTTAGATGCCACACAGCTTAGTGTATATGTTTCAAACAGGGTATTTCATTTGGCCTGGAGCTGACTGATCAAGCTAGACTGCTGGCGGTGAATCGAGGAGCCCAGCTGTGACTTTCTCCCTGGTGGTCACACTAGTTTGTCAACTTTGAGCTATTTCCCCAACCCTGAGTCTTTTTCCTCCCAAGTCTTAGGCCGGGTAACCCACAGAGGGCCTGCTTCCTATCTCGGTTAATAAGATCACAGCCACATCTACCATCTTAGTATTATCTCTGGCCATTTTTTTCAGACAAGGAGAGTTGAACAGTTGTGAGAGACTGAATCAAGACCCTATGACGAAGCATGTCTTCAGGTCTTCCCACCATGAGTATTCGAATCTCACCTGAACTATTTACCAGGCCCCTTTAAGTGTCACACGTAGCCAAGTATTGAGGTAAATATGATTTTATATCTTCCCCATGGGCATTCACTGTCCAGTAGAAGATAAAGAATGTGTCCTTAACCACTCCCTATTTCGCTCAGAATAAATGGTGAGCTTTGACAGTTAAGCCTTAATAATGAAAAGGGAAACCGTGGCCTGTGGCCTGATATGCTTAGACAAAGGTCCCAGACAGCCTCTTTGCCCTCCCTCAGCAATAGTCGAGTGGACCAGAAGAGAAGGCACTGTAAGTGGATACCCAATAGGAGAAGCTACTTGGGGTTGCCAAGGTGATGGCCAGGGAGCCCAGGAGACCTGCAAGTGATGTCAGAGAGATCTGACCCCAGGCCTGGGAGCACAGGTGAGCTTGGCTTTCAAGTTATCTGGATTCAGATTTCAACCTCACACCCACCACAAGCTTCTTATCCTGAACTAGTTCATCTTCTCAGGTTTCCTCATACTTGGCAGCAGCTAAGTGTCCCATAAATATAAGGTTCAGTGATCCCTTGGGCAGTGGGTGTAACTTGAGAATTCTTTTCTTTTCTGAGACAGGGTTTCTCTGTTAGGCCTGGGTGTTCTGGAACTTTCTCTGTAGACTAGGCTGGTCTTGAACTCAGAGATCCGACTGCCTCTACCTCCAGAGTGCTGAGTGGGATTTTAATCCCTCCTTTAGGAGGGATCATCTCTGCCCACCCATAACTTGAGAATTCTATGAGACAAACAAGTTAGCTTGGTATGGTTGAACACACCTGTAAATCTCAATGCCTGGAAGACTGAGGCAGGGGGGTTGCCTTGAGTTCAAGGCAAGTCTGAGCTACATAATGAAACCCTGTCTCAAAAAACAAAGAGAGGAGAGAGGGAAGGGAAAAGAAAGGAAAAGAAGGAAGAGAAGAAAGGAAGGAGGGAGGGGGAGAGAGAGGCAGGAAAAAGGAATCTGCAACTTTGGCAACTGTCTTCATTGTAGTGCCCACTCATGGCATGGCAGCCATATGTGTTGAGCCAATGGAAAACACCACTGGTGTGTGTATGTGTTGTGTGTGTGTCTCCTAGACAGTTTTTGGTAGCATATGTAGACATTTGTTTGTTTGTTTGTCACAACTTTCAGGAGAGGTGCTACTTGCACCAGGTGGCTAGAGGCCGGGCAAAGCATCCTCTAGAGCACAGGAAAACTTTCCCTAAAACCAAAAATCACATACTCCAAATGTCTATGGTGCTGAGGTAGAGACACTGATCTCAACCTAACCCTTTGCTTCCATACTTTGCCCAGCTCCTGCTGCTGTATCTCTTTGTTATTTGTGTTTTGAGACAGGGTCTTTTTATGTACTCCAGACTGTTCTGGAATTTGCTATGCAGTAGTAGGCTATTTAGACCCAGCAATTCAGAGAGAGGAGTGACTATACCCTTCTGTGCACGCCTTTAGCCATTCATTCTGTCTTCCTGACTCTAGACGCTGTGGACTCGGGGTCCAGACTGCATGAGTCTCGATTCCAGCTTTAGTACTTCCTGCTGTGCAACCTCAGACAATCACTGAACTCCCAAGTTCTGCATTTGTGGCATAGCCATGGCAGCCCAGTACTGTGCTTTAACCTCCTTGGGACAGTGTTGTGATATGAAAGTCTTTAAAAGTTCAGAACACTTGTCAGTACAACCTTGGGTTGGTTAGGAGGGGAGTGGGCTTCTGAAGAAAGCGTGAGTTTATACTTAGTCTCACTCCAGCCCCCACCCAATCTCACTCTGTGGCATTTCAGTCCCATTGCGGCACAGTACAAACCCTCATCAGATTTGGCTCAGGCTCTGGACTTCAATCTCCACACTGTCAACCAGATAAACTTCAATTTATATAATACAAAAAAAAAAATTAGGGCCCAGTAAGATGGCTGAGCTGTAAAAATACCTGCTGCCTAGCAGATGACCTGAGTTAAAACCCAGGACCCACAAGGTAATAAGAGAGACAAGCCGGGCAGGTTGGCGCACGCCTTTAATCCCAGCACTTGGGAGGCAGAGGCAGAGGATTTCTGATTCGAGGCCAGCCTGGATCTACGAGCGAGTTCCAGGACAGCTCGATACACGAGAAACCCTGTCTCGAAAAACCAAAAAAAAAAAAAAAAGAGAGAGTACAAACTCCCACAAGTTGTCTCCTGACCTCCACAACTTATAACTGTGCTGTAGTGCACACACACATACATTACATAAATATAATTTTGAATTTTTCAAAAAAAAATCTGTAGTTTATAAAGAACTGTGGCTTTCTGCTTTAGAAGAGCAAGCAGAGAAGACTACATGTAATGGAACAACCTTAAGGCAGACTCTAACGCTGTGTAAACTAATTACTAAGTACATGATAGAGCCAAGCACTTAGCCCAAGCCCTCAAGACCCCAGTAGTCAATTCCTCCCACCACACATAAACCAACTTCTGTAGTTGGACTATGTCCCTTAAAGGTCCTGTGCTGCACCCAGTGCAATAATGTAAAAGCTGCCGGGCCTATAGGCTATAGGACCTGCAATACAGGAATGCATGCTCTTCCTGTAGGAGTGAGTTGGTTCTTGTAGGAGGAGGTTAGTAGTCCTGAAAGCAGATCCATCGCAAGAATTTGACTTCCTCAGCTCTCTCTTGCTTCATCTCGACCACATGAGCTCTTCTTCCCTTCCCATGTGCCCCAAGATAGCTCAAGGCTTTCGCCAGAAGCCAAACCACAGACCAAGATAAACCTACTTTCTTGACTAGTCTGCTAGTCTCTAAGTCAGTTTCCCTCAGGGTTAGAGCTCCTGATAGGTTGCCCAAGCAACCCCTATACCCATGTGCATACAGGCACTAACTGGACTCAGCTGGCATCTTCTCTCTCTTTCTCTCTCTCTCTCTCTCTCTCTCTTCTCTCTCTCTCTCACACACACACACACACACACAACACATATACACACATACATAAATACACACACATTTTTAATAATAATAATAATATAAAAGTGTGCTGGCTGTGGCACCATTAATCCCAGCACTTGGGAAGTAAAGGCAGATAAATCTCAGAGTTCAAGACCAGTCTGGTCTACATAGTGAGTTCCAGGACAGACAGGGCTACATGGAGAAACCCTGTCTCAAAAGACAAAAGAAAAAAGAGAAAGAGAAAAACACACATAATTATAAATGTGAAACTCAATAAACACTCACAAAATGAACACATCCTGAACCATCGAGAGAACCATCTGTCAGATATGAAACTGCGTCTGACCAGCACCCAAAGGGACTCTGGAAACTTAGTAGTGTTTTCATTTACTTCTATTTTTTGAGATAGGGTCTCACCCTGCAGCTCTGGTTGTCCTAGGAATTCACTATGTAAATCAGGCGGGTTTCGAACTCACAGAGATAGCCTGACTCTAATTTTATTTATTTTTGTTTCATGTGCACTGCTGTTTTGTCTGCATGTATGTGGGTATAAGAGTGTCAGATACCCTGGAACTGAGTTAGAGACAGTTGTGAGCTGTCATGTGGGTACTGGGAATTGAACCTGAGTCCTTTGGAAGAGAAGCCAGTGCTCCTAACCACTGAGCTATTTTCTACTCTTGCTCCCAATTCTCATTATCACTATTCTAATCACATACTGCTTACCTTTTCTTTTTTCTTTTTTAAAATTGTGCTGATTATATATAACATAAAAAAAATTTCCATTTAACACCACCCCTTTTTTTCCATTTAGCTTTTAAAAATATGTGTATGTAGGTGTGTGAAGGTATCCAAGAACCAGAAGAGGGCGTTAAACCTCATAGAAAGGGAGCTGTGAGCTTCCCTATGTAGGTGCTGGGAATTGAATTCAGCTCCTCGCCGGGCGTTGGGCGCACGCCTTTAATCCCAGCACTTGGGAGGCAGAGACAGGCGGATTTCTGAGTTCGAGGCCAGCCTGGTCTACAGAGTGAGTTCCAGGCCAGCCCGGGCTACACAGAGAAACCCTGTCTCGAAAAACCAAAAAAAAAAAAAAGAATTCAGCTCCTCTTGGAAGAGCAGCAAGCTCTCTTAAGTGCTGTGCCATCTCTCCAGACTTCTTCCCCCGTTATACCTTATTTATTTATCTATTTATTTATCTATCTATTTATTTATTTATTTATTTATTTATTTATTTTTGGTTTTTTTAAGACAGGTTTCTCTGTGTAGCCCTGGCTGTCCAGGAACTCACTCTGTAGACCAGGCTAGCCTCAAACTCAGAAATTCACCTGCCTCTGCCTCCCAAGTGCTGGGATTAAAGGCGTGTGCCACCACTGCCCAGCTCTGTTATACCAATTTTAAATGTGTGCTACTGGCATCGGTAACATCACATGCTTCTGCTACCATCAAAACTTGATGTCATAATCCGCAACACAAAACTATTGGAATCCCTCCCCCAAAACAACCCTACTATATCCTCTGACCCCAGGGCTTTCCTTGTGACCTCATTTCCTGCACTTCACAACTGGCCTATATCCAGCTTTGTGTCGTCTGCAGCAGTTAGTTCCCAAAATGTCCTTCCCTTCCATCACGCGCTAGTTTCTATAGTCATGAGGGTAACGCCTCCTCAGAGCATCTGTTTTGAGCCAGTTGACTTAATACAACCTCTTAGCCCTTCTTCTGATCTAGACTCCACCCATTTTACCAATCTGAGCATCTAAATTAATGGCAAATATCTATAGTGCCAGCTCTAGGAATGAGGACAAATTACTACACGTTTGAGGAACAGCCTGGGTCGAGTTCAGAAAAAACCTAGAAGAATTTCTGTCTTTAAAAAAAATTTTAAAAAAAGTAAAAAGGAAGGGAGGGGCTGGAGATGATAAAAAGCAGAAGAGTGCTTCCCTGAGTGGTGTATGAAGTTCGGGAAACTTGATCCCAACACAGGAAGAAAGGAAGGAAGGAAGGGAGGAAGGAAAGAAAAGGAAGGAAAGAAGGAACGGAGAGAGGGAAAATAGGCAGGGAGAATAAATTTGTTGGTTTTCTGGCTACTAGCCAATCTTTAAATTATGTGATAGCTCAGAGCCAACTATTTACTTTCTAAACCCTCAGACCTGAGATAGTAACCATTATCGCACAATAGGTGCTTAGTAAAAACATATTAATTGAATGAAGCAGACAGGCACAGCTTCCTATGCCTATAATCCAGGAGCTTAGGGGATGGAGGCAGAAGGATTGGTAATAAAGGCCAGTCTGGCCTATATGAGACATTGTCTCAAAAAATCTAAGTGGAAACTGAGAAATTCGTGTCATGAGCCTGGGGATTCAGCTCAGTGGTAATGGCTACCGAAAGGTGGGTCATTCGCTAAGCTGTCAGTGATTAAGCGTCTCCTTCACTCAGTGGTAGGCTGTGTTCTGGGGCCCTCCAGTAGCTCTTACTTAGGTCAGCATCTCTGAACATATTGAGCTAGGCTGCTGTGGTTGTGTCCAGTGGTAAAGGGGGATAAGCAGGACGGTGAACACCTGAAAGGTGGAGAGATTTTAGTGGCCGGTGGCAGAAAGGTTTGCTGTCGCCTTCATAGTGAAGGGACCACCAAGCATAAGCAGACAGATTGAGGAGCTAGGAGAATGCCCAGACACCACTAGCATGGAAATGGGGACATCAGTCCCTACAACCCATTCAGTCAACCCGAAGGGAATTTAGAGGTGGCTCTTCCCGAAGCTGCCAAGGAAGATACCAAACTGCGACCAAAGAGAAACAGTAGCTGTGTGTGAATTCAAACTCCATTTTGCAGGTAAGCAAAATGACTTACTTTAAATGTTAAGGTCAAATTCAGATATAGTAGTGTGCACCTTTATCCCAGCAATCAGGAGGCAGACCTCTCTCAGGCTAGCCTGGTCTACATTGTGAGTTCCAGGACAGGGCTACAGAGAGATCTTGTCTCAAAAATTAAAAAAAAATAAAGAAAGAGGAAGAGAGAGGAAGAGGAGGAGGAGAAGGAAAAAGAAGAAGAAGTCAATAAGAGAGAGAATGAGTGATTTGTTTGTTGTTTGGTTGTTGTTGTTTTGTTTGTTTTTTTTTGAGACAGAGTTTCTCTGTGTAGCCCTGACTGTCCTGGAACTCACTCTGTAGACCAGGACGAACTCAGAGAAATCCACCTGCCTCTGCCTCCCAAGTGCTGGGATTAAAGGCATGTGTCACCACCGCCCGGCTAGAATGAGTGAATCTTAACATCTGAGCAAGTAAATGTGGGTCCCTCTCTTAGACTCGTCTGTTTGAATCCTGGTCCCAATGTTTGCCTATAGACATGCTTGTCTACCAGCTGGAGACAGAAATTAACTTTTTAACATTAGTGGGAGATGCAGACTCATCTGAGCTGCTTAGTAATGGTCCTGTTCTTCTTCAGTCATCCCTGATAGCCCTTCGTAAGGAAACCTCACTGCCATCTTCAAATTCAACGCAGCAGTTAGAGTGTTTGTTTGTCTGTTAATGTTTGTGTCACCAAGGCCTTGTGTGTGCTAGGCAGACATTCCACCTCAGAGTCACACTTTTAAAACATCCTAATAGCCGGGCGGTGGTGGCGCATGCCTTTAATCCCAGCACTTGGGAGGCAGAGGCAGGCGGATTTCTGAGTTCGAGGCCAGCCTGGTCTACAGAGTGAGTTCCAGGAACAACCAGGCTTACACAGAGAAACCCTGTCTCGAAAAACCAAAAAAAAAAAAAAAAAAAAAATCCTAATTACAATTACTTTATTTTTGTGTGTATAGGTGCTACGCCAGATGTATGACCGTCAGGGGACAACTTGAAGGAGTTGGTTCTCTCCTTCCATCCTGTGGGTTCCTGGGACCTAAATCAGGTCACCAGCCTTGACTGCAGACATCTGTATCTGAGGAGCCATCTCTCCAGACCTAGAATCACATTTCTCAATATCCAAATTTTACAGATCATTTATCCTGCCCAGGTCACGGCTTCCTGTGGCCCCTGTGACCTACCTTCCTCTCTTCCTCTCACCACTTCCTGTCCCCTGGCCTCTACCTATCCCAGCCCAATTGGCTTCTTAACTGAAATCCAAATGTACCACATTCATCCTGCCTGGGGCCCATCCTTGAATATTTTCCTCTTCTTGAGAGGCTCTGACCACCAAATTCCCAAGGTCTGTTTGTGTGTTACAGTGTTGTAGAATATAAAAAGAACACAGAAGAAAGTATAGGTATGGTTGTTATGGGAATGAAAATTCCTGAAAAGAAGCTGTGAACAAAACTCCTGGAGAAGTCTGTGACTGCAGAGACTGATGGACCAACTGAAGTCTCAGCACAGTAGCGAGATTGGGATTCTGCAGGTTCAGAGGCTGATTACTTTGCCTTGGGTCAGTTTTAGCTTCTGGAACAGTCATACCTTGCTCCACTCTATATCTGAACTAACACTGTTATAACAATAATGATGATGATGATGATGATGATGATGATGATAGATAACTCTTAGAAGCTATTAACTTAGCAGAACACCGTTTCTGCTTATCCAAGAGCTAAGCCTGACATCAGATAGCATCTTAGGCCTTTTAGAATATCTCTCTCTCTCTCTCTTCTGTTTCCTCCTAACTATCTCTCCAGTGTACACACCAATGTATTTAACCTTGCCTTGATTTATGGTTGTCTTTTTCTGTAAAACCGTAAAAACCTTTTGAAACTGTTTCTACTTGGAAGGTAGAATTCACAGAACCTAAATCTATGTTCCCAGACCATAGTCATTCAAAATGACTACAGAATGAGCTGTCTCTTATGCTCTTTTTTTTTTTTTTTTTTTTTTTAGGTTTTTCGAGACAGCGTTTCTCTGTGTAGCCCTGGCTGTCCTGAATTCACTCTGTAGACCAGGCTGGCCTCGAACTCAGAAATCCACCTGCCTCTGTCTCCCAAGTGCTGGGATTAAAGGCATGCGCCACCACTGCCCGGCGTCTCTTATGCTCTTTAAGATGAGAGCTGTGGCAAATATCATCAAGTAGCTAGAACATGATGACATCTGCCTCTGTTCTCAGCTGAGGATGAAGGATTCTGAGTTCAAGTTCACCCGGTACTATTTAGGGAGATTCTATTTCAAAACCAGTGTAAACTATACATATCTAGCAGTATGCATGGACACCCATCTATCTCTACTACCTGGCTCAAAAGTAAAAATAGCATCAGCTCCTCAGAAGCCCCTGTGGGTTCAAACTCAATCCCAGGTCCTTCCCCACACCGTGGAGACTGATTGTGTCTTTGCTTTTCTTCTTTTATGTGAGCATGAATCTGTATACATGTTCTCGTATATGCATTTTGCACTTTAGTGCGTGTGCACGAATGTGTTCTTGCATGTGGAGACCAGAGGCTGGCAATGGGTGTCTTCCTTGTTTTCCATCTTATTTATTGCTTTGTTTTGTTTCCAGGGGTCTCTCTGGGTTGCCCTGGCTGACCTGGAACTCTCTCTGAAGTTCAAACCGATCTCAAACTCACAACCGCTATCAGGCTTCACTATCTTGTTCTTAAAGACACAGTCTTTCACTGAATCTGGAGCTACACTGGCTGGCCAAAAGATAGTCATCTCTTTCCACCTCCCCCAAGCTGAGACTCTGAACCACACCTCATCCTACCTAGCCTTTTACATGGGTGCTGGGGATTGAACTCGGGTCTTCTTGCTTGCATTTTTTTTTAATGTGTTAGGCACCCAAATCTATATCTCAATGGCCACAGAAAACTATCACTCTGGATCTTATACTAGACTCACATAGGGAGGTTAGTTAGGCTACACAATCTTTCAGGAATAGGAGGTTAAGTCCAGGCCTACCTGCTTATTGTTGGCAATCATGAAAGTGTTGATTGTCTTCCTGTGCCTCAGTTTCCCTGGCTGAGAAATAAGGTTAATGATCATACCTCCCTCTCCCTCTGTTTCGAGGATTAAATATTTTTATGCATATTGGATGAAGTCTAGAACAGTGTGGAACATGGAGACATGGGGACATTCCAGCCTTTGTTCTAGTCCTATCTCATGTGGTCCAATCCACTTCAGCTCTTACAAGTCACCTCCCTTCCATCAGCACGCTCAAATGTGCAGGCTCTTCCACTCATGCCCTCTGGAGCTTGAGCTGAAAGGTTTGAAGACGGTCTCCTTCCTCCCTAGAGAATCATCTTCGAGAACACTTTCTCCTGGCTCTGGATGAGGAAGGCGGGATTGCTCTGCTGTTTTCCGGGACAGGTTTTTCTGCTTCCCGAAACTATGTCTGGCTCAGAATCACTGCTTAGTCCACAGTGACGTTCCCGAAATGTGCTTTCATTCAGTTCTGCAAAACACCGTGAGCACTTAGCAAATGCTGGCTGAATGTCAAATGAGGCGCTGACCTATAGAGCCCTCTCGATTCAACGACTGGTGACTTTTCTAGAATAACTAACTCCATGGCCCTGGACTGTTCTGATGTAGCCTAAACTGGCCTCATATTCACTATATAGCCAAAAAGAAATCACCTCTGATTCTCCTGCCTCTGCCTCCCAGGTCCTGGGATGACAGGCATGTACCTCCATACTTAGTTAAGTAGGCAGGCGAGAAAAGTTCTTCCACATTCCCAGTCCTAAAATCCTTTTCTGATGTCTCTTTATGACGTTCGGGTGTATAATTTTACAGCTGGAATACCTCTGTCCATGAATAGCCCAGGCCCTTGAGTTTTTTCCAACACATGAATTGAGGCCTTGAAGGCTACCTGGGCTCAAGCAGCAAAGGTCCAGAGCAGCTGGTTCACAGCCAGGACATCTCAGGGTAGGAGAGAGAGAAGCTGAGAGTCTGGGCTGAATCTGAGCTGACACACCCTGACTTGTTGAAAGAGTTCCTGTTATCAGTAGGTCCCCTTTCTTACGCTTCCTTCTCCAAAATTGAACTTCTTTTTCAAATTTAGATTTGTAGTAAACCGAATAACTACTAGCAAGATGATCTCTTACTGTACATCCGTTTGCAGCACCTTCATGAGTTGGAAGAGGGCCAGTGAAATCCCCTATTGCTTTCCATTGGTATACTGGAACCCCGACTTCCCCAGCTGGCTCTGCAATGCACAAGCAGTAAGACTGACTTGTGGTGTTCAGTCAAACACACACATGATAGCGTTAGCTCAAAAATAAAAATAGTTAACGGGAGTGCTGAGTTCCTCTTTTTTGCTTCTTTCTCTAAAACAAGCATTCTTAAAGGCGATCACTACAGGAATAAAACTCAAAACAGGAAGCAGAAACTATCTGGCAAGCTCTGTACCAGCAAAAGATCAGAAGCAGACCAGGTTTGTGTAAGTGAGACCTGATCAACAAGAAATTAACAGCTGTTAGCAGATTCAATGTACCGTGAGAATGCTTTATGGTAAGAAACAACCATGGGTCCCTCCTTCCTTCTGTATTCAAGCCAGAGCCCTGTCACTTAAAAAAAAAAAATAAAAAGTCCTTTACTAAATTCAAATTCTCTATTTTGTATTTTTTTTTTTTTTTTTTTTTTTTTTTTTTTTGAGACAGGGTTTCTCTGGTAGCCCTGGCTGTCCTGGAACTCACTCTGTAGACCAGCTGGCTCGAACTCAGAATCCGCCTCCTGCCTCCAAGTGCTGGGAATAAAAGGCGTGCGCCACCTACGCCGGCGATTCAAATTCTCTAAAAGATCTTTCAGACGGTATGACAATACCAGGATTGTTTGCTTCATTTTGAAACGTTTTCTTCTTTTATTACATTGCCTGAGACTTCAGGTACAACAGTGTGAGTAGGCTTGGGGTTTTTGTTTTTATTTTTTAAAGAAATCATTTGTTATTGTGAAATGTTTCAAAGACCACAGAACCTCTCTCCTTGTCTCTAGTCCCTATACCTCTCCTCTTTTCTCTACCCACCACTTCTTGGTGGCCATGAGTGGCCTTCTGCCCTAAAAAACACAGAACCAAGTGACTATGGACTAAAACCCTCTGAAATAATGAGTCGAAGTAAATGTTTCTTTCTCCATTTCTGGCCTGTGTCCACACATGAATGTACATGGTCTTTGCTAGCATGAAGACCTAAGTTTGGTATCTAGAACTCTCATAAAAATTCTGGGCATGTCTGGGACAGACATGAGGAGGGAACACTGATAGAATTCTAGGACCCTCTGGCCAGTCTATCTGACTGTATTGGTGAACTCCAGACAAATGAGAGGCCTTGTCTCAAAGGAGGAGGCTGGTAGGATGGCATTCCTGAGGTTGACACACTGAGGCTGCCCTCCCGCCTCCATGTGTACACACACACACACACACACACACACACACACACACACACACAGACCGAGTCTCAGGGTTTCTATCACTGTGATGAACACCATGACCAAAAATCAAGTTGGGAAGATAGGGTTTCTTTGGCTTACACTTTTGTATCACTGTTCATCATTGTAGGAAGTCAGGACAGGAACTCAGACAGGGCAAGAACCTGGAGCCGATGCAGAGGACATGGAGGAGTGCTGCTTACCGGCTTGCTCCTCATGCATGCTTGTTCAGCCTGCTTTCTTATAGAGCCCAGGACCACCAGCCCAGGGATGGCACCACCTACAATTGGCTAGGCCCTCCTGCAACAATTACCAATTAAGAAAACACCTTACATGCTTACCTGATCTTATGGAGATATTTTCTTAATTGAGGTTCTCTCCTCTCAGATGACTTTAGATTGCATCTAGTTGAGGTAAAACTATCCAGCACACAGGAGAGTGTGCACACACATGCGTGCACGCACATAACATACACACACATACACACACACACACTCAGAGAGAGAGAGAGAAATAATTAAAAGGCTATATAATAACAAACATCCATGTATCCACCATCAGTTTTATTGAATCAATAGACTGTATCCTATTTATTTCCGACCCTTAAAATCAACTGATTTGACAATTTGCTCCTATTTTGCAATGGTCCTACAAGTCACTCTAATTCACTGTATGTGCTGGTCACTGCCTCTTTATGGTTTCCCACACACAAGCTAATCACAAGATTGCAGCTGCTGTTTCCGGGTTTCCCGTTACCTCCTGGCAAACGCGCTCTGTTGGAACAAATACAGAACAAAGTCCAGGGCCCCAAGAGGAGTTTGTTGTGACTCACTGAACTCATGTGACCAAATTTATGTGGGACAACTTAGAAATAATGCTTTCAATTCCTTTTTTAAAATGCAAACTATTAGAGAAATCCCTAACAGCTCACAATAACCAGTGTGATATTTTGACCTTCGTTTTTACTCCACTTTAATGGGAATAGCACAAGACAAAGTCAGTTGAACATATCAGAGAGAAAAACTGTTATATGGTTGGCTGGATGTGGTGGCACTTACCTTTAATACCAGCACTCTAGGGGCAGAGAGATCTCTGTGAGCTCAAGGGTAACCTGGTCTGTAGGTCTACTTAGTGAGTTCCAGACCAGCCAGAGCTACATAATGAGACCCTGTCTCAAGAAAATAAAAGGATATACTTATCATATCTAACACCCTTTATCCCTGCTTTCTCCACCTGAAAATAACTACCATCATGACTTACTATTTATTATTCTATAAACTTTATATTCCTAATATGCATTTGTATAGTTATACAATTTACATACTATTTATTAATTCCTTTAATATATGTTTTGTTGTTGTTTCAAGACCTGGTTTCTCGGTGTAGCCCTGGCTATCCTGGAACTCATTCTGTAGACCAGCCTGACCTCAATCTAGATCTGCCTGCTTCTGCCTCCCAAGTACTGAGATTAAAGGCATGGGCCATCACTGCCCGGTTTATATGTATTTAGGCCATGTATATCCTTCTGCGACTTTTCGTCTGCTAAATTATTATGTGTATGCAAGTTTGTGTTATACGTGGGCTGAGGTCAGAGGTTTGGAATGAAAATTCCTGAAAAGAAGCTGTATCTGGCTGTGAACCAAAACTCCTGGAAGGAGTTTTTATGTCTGCAAATTGGAATTTCAGCACTGTGGAGAGATTGGAATTTTGTAAGTTCAGAGGCTAATTACTTTATCTGGAACTGGTTTTAGCTTCTGAACAGACAGGCCAATCCCTGTCCCACTGTGTATCTGAACTAATACCTCGTGACTATGATGATGACTATAATTATAATAATACTTGCTCTTTAAAAGCTATTAATTTAGCAGAGCAGTAGCTTCCACTGACCTGGAGCTAAGAATGTCATTAGATAGCATCTCAGGCCTATAGAACAGCTATCCCATCTTGTTGTACCTGCCTCTCTAGTATATAGAACAGCTATCCCCATCTCATACTGTCTCTCTGATATACCCACCAACCTATTTTGAACTTACTTGAGTCATGACTTTCTTTGTTCTGTAAAACTATATATTTAAAAAAAAAATTCTGTGAAACTGCCTCTACGTTGGAACATGGCTTGCTTTGATATGTTACTAGGCACCTCAGCCATCTGACCCAAGGTTTGAGACTTAACATCTAGCTCCTAAAGCAGCAATGTGGGTAATGGGTGTGATGGAAGATGTGGCCCAATGGTTCTCAGCCTTTCTAACCCTTTAATACAGTTCCTTATGCTGTGCTGACCCCCAGCCATAAGTTATTTCGTTGCTACTTCATAACTGTAATTCTGCTACTGTTATGAATTGTAATGTGAATATCTGTTATGTAGGATATCTGATATGTGACCTCCCCAGGAGATCATGATCCACAGGTTGAGAACCTCTGGTCTATCCCTGGTTTAACTGATTCCACTTTGCCCTTTTGGCTTTTCTGACTCCTTAAGCCCTTCCTGCTAAGTCACTCTCTCCTCCAGTTACCCTGGAGTGAGGACTGAGTGAAAATACTCCGTAAGCATCTGCAAGCCAACAGGGAAGGCAAAGTTATCTATGCTGGTGAGGAGCAGCCCCCTGGGCAGGGGGAAGTAGCCATGTTATAGGAACCGGATTACTCCCTTCAAGCAATGACGGTACAAACTGCTCCAGAACTGAGATAAGGGCTAACCCATAACCAAGAATGGTTAATTAATCCCATCTCAGGCACCAATTTTCCCTCTAAACTTAAAAGTATCTATCAGTACCTCAAAAATGGATTTGGAAATGGGTGATTATGGGACCTCTTTTCCTCTCCCCAAAGTGGACACACTAATTAGATCTCCATTCTCTGATTTCTCCCACTACTTACCCCTCTGTCACATTGGCATGTGCGGCAGAGCCTCATTGGGCCAGACTCACAGCCAGTAGTAGCCTTTGCCTAACCCTGGTAACACAGAACTGATATGGTGGCTTTGTATTGTAGTGCCAGGGAAATGTTAGTGATCTTCCAAAAAGCAAACAAGAGCCAATCTGATGCAACTCACAGCAGGGTCTTTATTCTATTGGAGCTAGCTACCCCACCCACCACCCAACCCAAAGCACCTCCATTAGGTAGGATGTTTTTTTTTTTTTGGGGGGTCAGTTCTGAATATCTATGGGGCAAGGCTTTATAGTAAGCTACAAGCAGGGGGTAAATGTGCAAGCATCTAATTGGAAAGCTCCTGTGGCCTTTAACATAATCGGCTGCTGCGGGAGTCATATCATAAACTTAATTTTTGCTCTCCTCTGCACTGGTGGTCCTTGTAGATTTGTTGGGAGAATAACTGGAGACGCTGGTCTTGTTGGGGATTAGCCTAGAAACTGGAGCTAGGTTCTGGTTTTGAGGGGAGGGGCAACTTGGAAACTAATGCTAGGTACCAGCCTGTTAGTTTACCTGCATTCAAACTTAGGTCAAGTTCTCTAAAATGGAGTCTGAATTTAAAAGACTTGGCCTCTCAGTATTTCCACCAAATCTCCCCTGGGCAGAGTGTTCTAGCAAGTTACTAACATTATGTTCTCTTTATGTGGCAGTCTGTGAAATCAGCAGAAAAAGTAGTATTGTTTCTGACTCCCACAGTGGCTGTAAAAGACAGTATGGCTTCCTGGTTGGTCACAGGGACAGCTTGCTGAGGGATAATAGTCCAAGTGCAGCTCCTAGAAGACTAGTTTTAGGGACATGTTTGTCCTCCAGGGGGGATTCTTCATTTGGCACACTCATTGGCAAAGTGTCCTGGCTCTGGATGAAGAAGCCAGCTGATGGAATCAGCTGCAATAGGGGACACACCTCAGCAATGCCTGTAGTAGCTGGAGGAATTCCCACCTGGGTGATCATGTAAGGCAGGATCCTTAACTAAGGACACTAGAAAGAATTTTAGGGACTAGAACTTAGTTGAACATTCTCCTGGTATGCATGAGACCCGGGATCCAATCCTCTGCAGAGCACAGAGCCAGGGTGTGAGGTAGACCAGTTATCTCAGTGCAAGAAGGCCTCGTGAGAGTAGACATAGTTGCAAGGAAGAGGAAGGACCAGAAGTTCAAAGTCATCTTTGGTTGCAGAATCAGCTGGAGACTGACCCGGGATGTCTGAAGTCCTGCCTCAGTACAAAAAGAGAATTTCAATACAAGTCAGAGTGAAAGGAGTAGAGTGAGCTGGGGGAGTGGGGAGGTGGGGAGGGTGGAGCACACCTTTTATCGAAGTATCTAGGAGGAAGAGGCAGATGGATCTCTGAGTTTGAGACCAGCCTGGTCTACAGATCAAGTTCCGGAACAGTCTGGGTTACACAGAGAAACCTTGTCTTGATAAAAACAAAACAACAACAAAAAAGAGAACAGAGTTGATTAAGTAGAGATAAGAGTACACTTCTACTCTTGCAGGGGAGAGAGAAGCTTTGGGTGTCTTCACAGTCTACACACACACATTTCTATATTTTTGAAAGTTGCATTGCCCCTAAAGAAATTTGCAACAAGGTTCAAGGATTAATCAAAGTTTAGAAATTAAGTACAAAAGTGCAAGCTAGTTTCCCTTATCTCAACAGATTTCCTTTGTAAATCTTTTGTGAGGTGTCAGCATCTAAGGATGGGCTGGTGAGAGCTGAGAAGCTGAATTCTAAGCTCACTCACCAGAATTCACCTCACACTAGGTCCTGCCCAAACACAGCTTGACATTTTCAGCATCTGTGCCTAAGCCCTCTGCAGGGAAGTTAAGCACTGTCTCTGTAGGCCGATTTGTTTTTATCAGCACACCGCTGAAGTTTCTCTCTGCTAGATTCTTGAGTGAGGAGTGTTGTTCCCTTCTCACATCTCCTTCATGTTTCCTGTCTTTCCTCACACCTCTGAAGGAGTAGGATGTCATGAAATGAAATCTTTGGGGAGGGCAGGGATTAGTGAGACGGTCAGTGGTTAATATTGTGTGCTGCTCTTTCAGAGGACCAGAGTTCAATTCCTAGCACCCACATCAGGTGGCTCACAACTGTCTTTGACTCCAGTTGCAAGGAGACTGAATATGTCAAGGCCGCTGGGGGCATCCCCCACATGCAGACTTTCACATGCGTGCACAAGTTGAAGAAAAAAAATCTTTAAAAGTGAAATAACTCTGAATTTCCACAGTTCCTTAGACAATAAATAAATAGATAGATAAATAAATAAAAAAATAAAAATATATAAATAATCTAAGAAAACCTTCCAGCAGTAAAGCCAAGGCTGTTTCTGACAGAGAGTAATAACTCAGAGAGAAAGGGTGTGTACTCTTGAGAGAGAAAGAAGGAGAGAGGGAGAACAAAATGTCTGGATTATATAGGGAAGAGCCTCTGGGGAAAGGGCAGACCAGTCCCTGGACTGGAAAGTTCAGGATTGCGGGCAGGATATGCCAGGATGAGGGATGCTGGGAGAACCTGGAGGCCAGGTTTGCTTTGATATGTAAAATATGTACCTCAGTCCTTGTCCCAGAGTGGAACAAATACCAACAATATGAGTCTTGCTGGACTCAGAACTCAGGGCTTTGGAGCCAAGCTTCCCACATGTAGTCATCCCCTGTGTACACCTCCCACATCCTGTATTAGACTAGGAAGATCTAGACCAAAGAGCAGAAGCTTGCTCTACCAACTGTGTGTGGGCAGGGAAGACGGCCCACCTTTTCTTAAATGTGGGTGTGCATACTGGTGTGCATACTGGTGTGTACATGTGTGGAGGCCAGAGGCAGACATTGTCTTCCTCAATTAATCTTTCTACCTATTTTATCTTTTTTGAGATCTGGTCTCTCCCCGAGTCTGGAATTTGCTCATTTGTCCAGACTGGCTGGCCATTGAGCTCTAGGGCTCCTGTCTCTGTTTCCCCATCCTGAGTGCAGGAAAATATCACTACACGCAGCTTTTTATGTGGCTTCTGAGGTACTGATTTTTGAGCCTCATGTTTGTGCATCAGACACTTTACCCACCAAGCCTTCTCCCTAACCCACATAACTGGTCTTTTTGGTTCTAGGATTTTCACTGAGGAACTGTTTTGTTTTGTTTGTTTTGTTTTGTTTTGTTTTGTTTTGTTTGTTTGTTTGTTTTGACACAGAGTTTCTCTACATAGCTCTAACTGTCTTGGAATTCACTCTGTAGACCAGGTGGGCCTCGAACTCACAGAGATCTGCCTGTTTCTGCCTCCTGAGTACTGGGATCAAAAGTGCATACCATCACTGTCCATCAAGGCAGTGTATCTTGATAGTTGATAATGGATGAATAGGAAACTAATATATCAGACATAAATATTTCAATAAACAAATATCACAATATATATCTCCAAAAGATAAGGATATTCCTATAGCTTAGACTCTAATTATTGCCAAAGGCCCATGTGTTAAAGCTTGGTCCCCATATAGTACCACTGGCAGACTGTGGAATGTTAAGGAAGCAGAGGACCTATCAGGAGATCTGTGAGTCCTTGAGGGCATGTCTTCAGAGATTAAGGCATTCTGGCCTCTTCCTTTTACTTTCTGCTCCACCAATCGTTTAAGTGGATTTACTCCCTTACCATGCCTCCATGGCTGTCTCAATGCAGGACAAAAGCAACAGAACCAGCTGGTCAAAATCAGAACCTTCAAAACCATGAGTCAAATGAAGTTTTTATCTTTATAAGTAGATAGTCTTGGATATGTATTATAGAATTGAGGAACTGACTAACATAGGTATTTTAATTTTCTTCCTCCCTTTCTTCCTTCCTTCCTTTCTTTCTTTTTTCCTTTTTTTTTTCTTTTTCTTTTTTTTTTTTTTTTTTTTTTTTTGGTTCTGGCTGCTGTCCTGGGACTCACTCTGTAGCTCTCTACCAGTCTCTGCCTCTACCTTCCAAGTGCTGGGATTGAATGTGTGCTTCCAGGCTACTAGAGTTCAAAGTCTAAGTGGTTGGGAGAGACAAGCAAAGTGACAGCTTTGATCAAGTGGTAATATCACAAAAGAGGCTTAAAGAATATAATGGAAATTAGACAAAGTCTAAAATTAATCAAGAAGAGAGACCTATATTAGTCAAGTCACAGAACTATGAATAAATCTATACATATAAATGAATTTTGGGATTGCTTACAGTCTGCAGTCCAGCTAACAACAAGGGGCAGCTATGAATAGGAAGTCCAGAATCTAGTAGCTGTTTAGTCCATGCGCTGGGTGTCTGTCTCAGCTGGTCTTCTGATAAGCTGGAATCCTGAAGACATAGGTCCAACAGATGTGCTGGCCAGTGTGTGCAAGGGGTGAAGAATGAACCCTTCCTTTTCCACTGTCTTTATGTAGCCTCCAGCAGAAGGTACAGTCCAGATTAAAGAGAGCCTCATGACTGGATTAAAGTCTGATTGATCAGGATTAAGAGCATAGGTCATCCACCTTTTTTTTTTTTTTTTAAACACTTTTTTTTTTTGGTTTTTCGAGCAGGTTTCTCTGTGTAGCCCTGGTGCCGAACCACTGTAGACAGTGGCCTGAACTCAAAATCCGCGCCTCGCCTCCCAAGTGCTGGATTAAAGGCGTGCGCCACACCCGGCATTAGGTCATCCCACCTTAAGACCTGGATCAAAAGCTTGTGTCTTCCAGCCTCAAGATCCAGGTCACAGGTGTGCCCTCCATTTCTGGATTGTAGCTCATTCCAGATACAGTCAAGCTGACGACCAAAGAATAGCCATCACAGGGGCCAAACATATTTTTCTAAGAATTTGAATCCAGCAGTAATTGGACCATTCCTACCATAAAAAACATTAACCCATTAGTTCTGCCCTGATGACCTAATGACTTATTTTTGTTTTGAGATGGGGTCTCTCCTAGCCCAGGCTGTTCTTGAACTCCTGATCCTCCTGTTTCAGCTTTCCAAGTGCTATGATTACACACCTAGAATACCTAATGATTTCTTAAAGGTCCCACTCCACTCTCAACATTTTGCACTGGGGATTAAATTTCCAGCACCCAAATCAGAGATACGAACAAACAGTACCAGAGCAGGTCTTAGAGTTTTCCTCAGGGGCTCAGTGGCAGAAGCACTCATCTCTCAGATAGTTTAGCTTCTAGGGAAACAGCAGAATTACCTGTCACATCTGGAGGCATGCCCCTACGGGTCAGAAAACATAAAATGTCTTCTGTAGACATATATATTCTGTGGTCAGTGAACAAGAGATTAGAGCAATGCTTATTTTATCTGGCAATTCCGATGGAGGCACAGATGTATTTTTAAGTACCAAGCGCCCTCTGCTGCTCGAAGCTAAACATGCACAAAGAGATCAATTTCATTTTTTAAGAAACATTTTATTATTTTTATTTGTGTGTGTATATGAGCATGCATGCATGCGTGTATGTGTGTGTGTGTGTGTGTGTGTGTGTGTGTGTGTGTTTCCACAGAGGCTAGAAGGTATCAGATCCCCTGGAGCTAAAATTATAAATAGTTGTGAGCTGCCCAATAGGGGTGCTGGAAACTGAACTGTGGTCCTCTGGAAGAGCAGAAAGTGTTCTTAACTGCTGATCCACCTCCCCAGCTCCCTCGATTTTAATTTTTTGACATAAGGTGGAACAAGGAAGTGAAATTACAGAACCGAACACACAGGACTCTCATAGTGAGAGTAATAGAGTACTTGAGAGCCTCCACAGAATGGAGGAGGGCTGTGGAGATTCAGAGAGATGGACTGAGGGCAAGTGCCCCTTTGACCACTGTGGAGTCACAGAGCAGACCTGCAGCAGCTCCACTTCCTCAGGACTTGGTATTCCTGCCTTTTATTGTTACTTTAGTGACGCTGAAGGGCGCAAAGGTTTTTCACATCTCTGATGACTAATAGTTTCACACACTTTCTCATGGGCATTTGACTGATTGGATGTTTTCTCCTTTAAGTGCTTATTTAAGACATTAGTCAATTCTTGTTGGAAGGACTTGATACACTCTAGGGTCTTGGTCTGTGTCATTTTCCCTCTCAGTTAAAACATTAAAAAGCAGGGGAAACCCAAAGCACAATAACAGGTAGCAGGAGAGACGTCTCACACACCGCAGACAGAATCAGAGGTTAAGAAAGGTATTTACGGGGCTGGAGAGATGGCTCAGCTGTTAAGAGCACCGACTGCTCTTCCAGAGGTTCTGAGTTCAATTCCCAGCACCCACAATGGTGGCTCACCACAATCTGTAATGGGATCCGATGCCCTCTTCTGGTGTGTCTGAAGACAGAACATTCATATTGTTAGGAGGTAGTTTCCGGAGTTCAGCCATGTCAGTAACAAGCTCTACCTTGCTGGCAGGATCAAAGCTAAGTTCACATTCTCAGGCCCTGCAACCCAACTCCTGTCCTGCTTCCCCAGATGTTTCATGTTTGTCTACTAACCAGTCAAGGATGTATAGAAGGAAGACATTGCTATTCTGTTATCTAAACCAAGACAAAGTCTTAATTGACTAGGTGCAGCTTATCCACTCCTTTGCTCCCTTATCCTTCTGAATTCCGGGTCTCTTAGTTCAGTTGATTTCGTGGTGCTTGGCCACTCCTTTGTTCCTTTATCACTCTAGATTCTGGGTCAGAGTTCCAGAGGGGACATGACTCCAAAAGCCGACTCAAGGACCCTGAAAACAAGTGACCTGGATAAGGCCCAGTCACCAAGGATAACTTCCTTGCTTAACTCATTGTGTCAAAATACAATTGGTCAATGTAATTGCCCACCCTATCTCCCTTGCTTCGCTTTCCCATCCCATAAAAATGTGGTACAATCTCCCTTCGAGGACTTGGTTCAAATCCCAAACTGACACCTCCTTGAGCATGTAGAAAATAAAACTTTAATTTTTAAGTTTCCGGTGAGTCTTCTCGGCTTCTATCCTGAACCCAACAATATTATAGAGAATAAATAAATATTTTGAAAGAGAAAGATATTTACTGGGGGGTGAGGTAACATACACATGCAAAAGACACACAGAGAAAAAGACCCTTTGTAAAGCAGAGGGAGAGCTTGAGAGCTGAAAATCCAGTCTATTCTAGGCTTTTAAAGCCTCTGTAGAGTCGTACCCCCTGCCCCTCCCTCTTCACCTCCCCCCCCCCCCCCCCCCCGTCAATTTAGGGTTGGTCAGTTTGAAGAAAACTACGTTGATTGTCCCAGAACTGTGGTGTGACATGTCCTGATCCAGTCTTGAACTCCTTGAGGCTGTCCATCAGAGGAGACAAAGGTTGCCGGCCTTTGTCTCAAGTTTTAAGGTTGAGGAAGAAGCTGGTCATCTTGGAGATGTCCACTTTTTTTTTGTTTTTTTTTTTTTTTTTGGTTTTTCGAGACAGGGTTTCTGGCTGTCCTGGAACTCACTCTGTAGACCAGGCTGGCCTTGAACTCAGAAATCCACCTGCCTCTGCCTCCCAAGTGCTGGGATTAAAGGCGTGGACCACCACTGCCCCGCGGAGATTTCCACCTTTATTGCCTGGTCATGGCCTCTTTCTCCATTTGTCTGCCTATCAGAGAGTCTGTGGAACTCCTAGTCTCTCAGACGGTTCCTGTTGACTAGCACACGTGGCATCTCAGGTGTACACACCATGAAGAGTTTCTCCTGATAAAAAAAAGTTGGCTTTTCTTTCATTTTATCTATTTTTGAAGTTTCATTTTATTATTTGGAGCTCTGGTAAGGCAGGTCATCCTTTGTGAATTCGAGGCTGGATTGGTCTGCATAGCAAGAATATACAGTGAGATCATGGTCCCCAAATTAATTATCTACTTCTTAATTTTTAAAAGTTCACCTTCGGGGCAGGAGAGATGGTTCAATGGGTAAGAGCACTTCCTATTCCTGCAGAGTGTATGTGAGGGGGCGTAGTAAGGAAACTGCTCACATTGCTGCTTCATTATTAGGGGGTTTTATGGTGATTAAGAGAGAAAATATCCAGAGGCATCTGAAGGAGTCCAGAGCAGAGAGAAAAGAAAGCAGATTAAACATACATGTAGCAAGTAATTTTATGACTTTACGCTATCACCTTCTTGGAGTCACACTCTTGGCTCAACCCAGAGAGCACGCTGCCGCTGTCCCACTCCCGATATAGCTCCGCCAACAGCCAGCTACTTCTCTGACCCCCCGGGAGTTGCGATTGCTCCTCCAACCCCTCATGGCTAGCTCTGCCAAACCTCTAACAACCGCCCAGGCTGTGCCCTTTCTCTTGCCCACCTGAGTCACCTCGGATGGAAAACACTAGACAGCCTTTACATTTTATAATTAGCCAGATAACTCAACGGCTGGGCCAAGAATATCCTGCCCCATCCTCCTTAGCCTCCGCTGCCTGCAGAAGCTACATACTATAGGTGCCTCGAGAGACCTTCATGTCTGCCACTTCCTAGCCACTCCACAGCCTGGTCCGAAATCCCAAATCTCTCCGTATGCCCTTCTCTTCTTCCTGGGACCCGGAAGTCCCAGCTTTTTCTCTTCACCCAGTGATTAGCTTCTGCTTCTTTATTGACCCAATCAAGAAACAATTAGGGATTGGATTGGGGATTTAGTTGGGAAAGAGGGAGGGGAAAAGGGAAGGAGAGGGAGAAGGAGGAGAGGGAGAGAATAGCAAGACTGGGAACAGAAATAGAGAAATGTGACCAAATCATACGGATTCCAAGAAGGATGAGAAGTTGGGTGGAGGGAAGGGCAGGATGCGCCCGTGGACTTGGAGCTGTATCACAGGTACTGATGATACTGGGGGAACCTGGAGGCCAGCATGGGCTTCCGTATGCTGATAGGTGCCACAGGTAGCTAGAAGTAAGGGAAAAAGATTCCTTTCTGGCAGATGGGAACAGGTTTCTCAAGTTCCTGAGAAAAGCTGGTTTTATCTGACAGCCAGAAATCTCTATGTAGTCCAGCCTCAGCTCACTCTAGATATATGGATTACCTAAGACCTAACACAGAGGACCTAGGTTTGGTTCCAACACCCACATCAAAAGGCTCACAAGCATCCTTAACTCTAGCTAGTTCTAGTGGACCCAGCACCCTCTTCTGGTCTCTGTGAGCACCTACACACATGTGGTACACAGACACATACTCTCAGTTACACACATATGCACAGTAAATAAATAAAAAAACAAATAAATAATCAATCTATGTTTTTGAACGTCCAAGTTATAATTCTTTTGGAGTTAGTTGGGGTTTTTTTGTTTTTTGTTTTTTGTTTTTATCTTGCCTTAACCTGGATTTGTTAACCTCAAGACCACATAGAGAGGCTTCCTTCGGTTTTTTTGAAGAAGACTTATGGTTTTTATTTTTCATATTTTGCCATCTCTTTTTGGAAGTTATTTTTTTATGAGAGATGCCAAGTAAGAGTTCAGATTTGTTTTTCCCTTGAAAACCCATAAATAAATAAATAAATAAATAAATAAATAAATAATAGTTTCTTTTTCTCACTGGGTATGAAATTCAACAAGGATTTGTTCATTTTAATGTTGCTTCACATTTATCCATTCCCCTATGTAGAGATGTTTACATTTCTATCAATAGTGTGTACAAAGGTCTGCTTCCCTACACTCTTATCCATACCTCTGGATTTTTTTAAATGTACATTTTTCAAGACAGGGTTTCTCTGTGTGGCCTTGACTGTCATAGAACTAGGTCTGTAGATCAGGCTGGCCTCAAGCTCACAGAGATCAGCCTGCCTCTGCCTCCTACGTGCTAGAATTAATGGCATGCACCGCCACCACCTCTAGAAATGAAATTATTGGACTACATCTTTCAGCGCTCACATACATGACCCCACTGCTGCCCTCCACCATTGCTGATGAGAAGTCAGCACTTGCCTTTCCTCGCTCCTAGGTGATGAGTCACTTTCCTTTCTCAATTTTAATATTTTCTTTCTTAACAATTAATTAATTTTTATGTGTATGAGTATTTTGCCAGCATGTATGTCCCTACAACACAACCCATGTGTTCCTGGTGCCCTAGATGCCGGAAGAAGGGATCGGATCCCCTGAGACTGGAGTTGGAGTTATAAGCTGTCATGTGGGTGCAGGGAATTGAACCTGGATCCTTTGGAAGAACAACCAGTGCTCTTAACCACTGAGCAATTTCTCCAGCCTCACCTTCATGACTTTTCTTCTCCATCTTTTATGTACACAGGTGGGATTCTGTGTTTATTTTCTTTGAAACTGACTGAATTCTTTGGATATATATAGATTAAATGTTTTCATCAAATTTTGTGAGTTTGGGACTATTATTTTCTGCGACTATTTTCCTCTCCATCACTCTCTCCTTTTAGGGTTTCCATTACACATGTTGGCACACATGGGGACATCTTTATTAATTTCTCTTTCCCTTGCTGTGACCAAATATCCGACAAGAAACAACTTAAGGGAAGAGTTTATTTTGGCTCAATGTTTTATGAACTATATCCATTTTGCGGGATCTGTTGCTATAGTAAACACTATGACCAAAGGCAACTTGCCAGGAAAGAGTTTGTTTCAGCTTACAGGTTACAGTCTCGTGTATCCCAGGCTGGCCTTGAACTTACCATGTAGCTGAGCCTGACTATGAATTTCTGATCCTCCTTCCTCGGTCTCCCAAGTGCTAGGATTATAGGCATGCACCACCCGGCCCAAGTTATACAGTGTTAGTCACCAAACTCAGGGCTTCATACATATTGTTCCAGCACACTATCAACCGAGCTACAGTCCCAGTCCTTGACGTACTTTTTTTGGCAGCCTGTCCACTGCCAATATTTTTGGTGAGGAAGATTTGGTTCTGTCTCAACTTCTTACATTGCTTCTGGGTCATACTAACTTAGGTTTAAGTTTCAGTGTGACATGGTGTGGTGGTTTGAATAAGAGTGGCCCCCATAGGCTTATGTTTTTGAATGCTTGGTTCTCATTTGGTAGAACTGTTTGAGAAAGATTATGAGGTATGGCCTGTTGAAAGAGTCCACTTGGGGTGGACTTTTAGGTTTCAAAAGCCCATTCCATTCCAATTTCTCTCTCTCTCTCTCTCTCTCTCTCTCTCTCTCTCTCTCTCTCTCTCTCTTTCTTTATCTCTCACACTCTTCCCCCCCTACCTCCAACTTTCAAATCAGAAGTAAGCTCTTAGATACCATTCTAGTGCTTTGCCTGCCTGCCTGGCTCCATGCTGTCCGCCATGCATATCTATGATGTCATTGACTCTAACCCTCTGGAACGGTGAATCCTCAAATTAAATATTTTAATTTATAACTTGCCTTAGTCATTGTTATGGTTTGTATATGCTCAGCCCAGGGTGTAGCCCTGTTGGAGTAGGTGTCACCTTGTTGGAATAGGTGTGTCACTGTGAGTATGGGCTATAAGACCCTTGTCCTAGCTGCCTGGAAGTCACTATTCTGCTAGCAGCCTTCAGATAAAGATGTAGAACTCTCAGCTCCTCCTGCACCATGCCTATCTGCATGCTGCCATGTTCCTGCCTTGATGATAATGGACTGAACCTCTGAACCTGTAAGCCAGCCCCAATTAAATGTTGTCTTTATAAGAATTACCTTGGTCATGGTGTCTGTTCACCCTAAGACAGTCATAGTATCTCTTCACAGCAAGAGAAAATAAACATGGCCAAGTAACTACACCTTACTGCATTTTGTGCTTCATCTGTAAAATTGGTTGATGTATTGGGTCTCAGTAAGGCTGTGGAAGAGCCAATCTTAAATCTCACTAGGCCATAACTACAAAGATCCATTTCTAACTGACCACATGTTAGATGTGGACTATCTAATGCTTCATTTTTCCTTTCAGGACCCAGGCTAGCAGAACAACCCTAGCTGGGACTTGAACTCACTCATGAAGAAAAAGAGCTGGAGGAAACACATCATTGCCCGACCCTGAAAGTTTAGGCTTGTGATTTATTTAGACCTGTATACATTCCATCAGCAAAAGGTGGGTCATTTGATCAAATTGTCATCAGTGGAGCTGGAAAAGATATCTCCATCTTGGGATGTGTGCCAGTCACCTAGCAACCACTGATGATAAATAACCCTTAACAGGAAGAACAGCTTATTAGTTGAGAACTGTAGTCCCAGTTACCACACAATAAAAGCAAGCAAGACACTCCTTAAAGCATCGTATGAAGCCCCTCTAGGACCCTAAAAATTGTTCTCCACTTAATAAGGGCTCTAAGATTTCAGCAACAGTGATTTCTTGCTTCTGCTGTGAGTTATTCTCATTACTGGACTGGATTAAACCCAATTTAATGGGAAGAAAATGGTTTGTAATTATTCCCAGTATTTAATGTGGAGACAATAAAACATTTGAGTCTATGGGCACAGACTTTGGAGTGAGATAGACCTTCCCTTTAAGGACAGATAGTATTGGAAAGATTTAACATCTCTGAGTTTTAGTTTCCTCAATGTGCAAATGTACTTACTTGAGAATTTATCATAGGCTTTTCTTTTTTTTGTTTTTTGTTTTTTTTTTTTGTTTTTCGAGACAGGTTTCTCTGTGTAGCACTGGCTGTCCTGGAACTGTAGACCAGGCTGGCCTCGAACTCAGAAATCTGCCTGTCTCTGCCTCCCAAGTGCTGAGATTAAAGGTGTGCGTCACCACTGCCCGGTGGGCTTTTTTTTTTTTTCCCATTAGGGCCAAATTAGCCTGGTCCTGTTCACCCAGAAGATGTAGCATTCAGTGAATTACTGAACACAGATTTTGTTTTTAAACACCCATTTCAAAGAGTCTGTGAACTGTATGCAAAAGATAACTATAGTACTATTAAATAGTGGCCTCAGTTCAAGTTATCTTTTCTACAAGGAACCCTCACTGCATGATTTATTTTCCTGCCTCTGGACACTTCTCCCTGTTTTTCTTGATTTACAACCTTGGTAAAGGCTCTGAACTATTGTTTGTTCATTGGCTTAGGCAAAATCTATCTCTGACACTTGAAAGCAAGCTCTAGAAAATCAGGGGTCCGGTTTTCTTTTTAAAATTGTATTCTTTTGTATTTTTTATTATTTTATTTATTTACATTCCAATTGTTGCTCCCTTCCTGGTCCCCCTCCCGAGTTCTTCACCCCATCCCTTTAAATTGTATTGTTAATTAAAGAGTGTTTGTTTGTGTGTGTGTGTTCTGTGCGCGCGCTTTGTAAATGAACTCAGGCCATCGGTCCTGGCTATTTATTCTATTTACTCTATTTCCATTCTCCGCCTCGAAATCCTCACTTGTACAGCTTTTGAGAGGGAGGAGGAGCTCAGAGGCCTGGGCGGGCTCATGCCCCGCCCAGTTGAGGTTGAACCCGCCCTTGCCGTCCACGGGACCATGCCCCCGTTGTGGGCGTGCCCCGCAATGTTGTGGCGGCCGCATGCCGGCGGTGTTACGTCACACGCACGCTAGCGCGGCGCCCGATTCGGCGGCCGATGGAAGCGGGGCGTGGCCAGGCGCTAGGGCCCCGCGGCCGCCGGCGCCGCCGCCTGAGTGACCTGCTTGGCGGCCGGCGGCGCTCAGCTCCCCGCCGCTCAGGCAGCTGGGCGGCCACTCTGTTTTGAGGTCCTCGCCGCCCTTCCACGTCTCCCGGAAGAGCTAGCCGGCAGGTCCGGGAGCAGCCGGCTGCTGTGGCGGCCGGGGCGGGCGACGAAGCCGCGGCGTTGCCGCTCGGCGTCCTCAGGTGAGGCGCGACCAGGCCGCGGGCGGGACGGCTTGGTCTATGAGACCCGGTCTCCGCCTTTCCCGAGCGCCGACGTGCTCATCGTCGTCTGGGCCAAGGAAGGGGACGCCACAGCCCCGTAGGCTCCGGCCGCCTAGGCTGACCTGCCCGCACCCCGACTCTGCTCTGGGGGCGCAGTGCTGTGTATCCTCGCCTCCCCGGGACCCATGGTCACACTGTCGGGCCTGACCCCTGACCCCGCCTCTGTGTGACATCTGACCTTCCCGGTGGCTTTGCACCACGGGAAGTCCCCTCTTGGAGTCTGTCAATGAGACAAGAGGTCAGTCCCAGCTCAGTGTCTACAGTCCATGTGAAGGATGTGTTTTAAAGCCCCGTTAACTTTCAGATGGGAGGCAAGACATTAATTAAGTGTCCTTAGGCTTTTTTTTATTAGGAGAGCTAATTTTCTCTCGCTCATCACCAGTTTTTACATTGCGCTTGTGTGGCGTTTTATAATTCAGAATGCATGTTACATTCCGTTTTCGTTTGATTTCTCATAAAATGAAATATACACCTAATGGGTTTCCTAAAGAGTGTGTTTAGACAGCTAACTCCTGACGAGGTTAGATGCGGAGAGGAAGAGGTTAAAGAGTGGGTTTACCACTAGGTTGAGTTAGATTCCAGTGTCTGAGGTGCCATCTAAGTTCTGGGATCTTTCTAAACCAGACCCATGTTTGTTTGTTTCTAAAGGACATTGCAGTTTACCACATAATGTAGCTGATACTGTTTTTCGTGATACTGTTTGCACAACACTTGACATATAAGGATAGATTGCTTCAGTAGTGTTTCTAGGAGTACCTGTGTGGGCTAGATTCGGAATTCATTAGCGAGCAAACCAGGCGTTGTGTTTATCCACCCACTCCCTGTTCCCTGCAGGGAGAGACAGATGTTTTAAAACAACAGTTACAGCAGCCTGAAGCAGTGTAAGGCAGAAGAAGGGCATGCGCGCAGAATAAAAAGACCTAGCTTAGATGAGAAGGAAAGAACTCTGATGGCAATTTAGTGAAGAAAGCCCAAGAGTTAGCTACATTAACAGTTCCAAGCCAAAGGAATGCTGACCACATTCAACCAACATTATTAACTTTTTAGTTTACTTTATTCTACAGCGTGAAGGTTAATTATTACTTTGTTGCCTTGACTTATGTGGCACCTGTAAGGTGTTTGCATGTGTTGGTCGAATAGATAATTTATACAGTCATTTTTTTTTAAAAAAAATTTGAACTCAGCTCAGCATGCACGGGGTAGGTACTAAGTATTTAAATTACTGAAAACTTACTTTAGACCTATTTATGCTGTATGCATAAATCACAGGAATGCTTCACTTTTTGTTTTGTTTGTAGACTCTGTAGACCGGGATGCCATCAAACTCAGAGATCCACCTGCCTCTGTCTCCCAAGTGCTGGGAATAAAGCCATGTGCCACCACTATCACTTTAACAATAATAACTTTTGTTATAATCAAATGGGGTGGTTTTTTTGTTTTGTTTTTCTGTTTTCTTTTTTTTTTTTTTCCCAAGTTCAGCCTTTTGAAACAGATTTCAGAGGCTTTTTAATTTAGTTGTGCTGGAATTTTGCCAACTGTGTTTCTGTTTTTTGTTTTTTTGCTATTTGAATCCTGTATGAGTTTGTTATGACACCCATGAAAAAGTATCATAGGCCAGAAGGATTAACAGTAGAAATTGATAATTTTCACAGTTCTAAGTCTACAGTGAAGGTATTGGCAAGGTTGACATGTTTATATTATTATTATTTTACTTACTAGTTGTGTGTGCACTTGCAAATTTGGGCATAAGTGTGACCAGAGGACAACTTTCTTGAGCCCTCTGCCCCATTCTTCCATAGGTTCTGTGGTTTGAATTCAGATTGCCAAGCCTCGGGGCTAGGGCTTTTTACTTGTTCAACTGTCTGCAGGCTGATTTCTGAGGATTTTCTTTTGCCTTACAGATAGCTGTCTTCTCTCTTGTTTTTACATGGTCTCTCTTTATGACTATGTGTGGATATATCTCTTCTGATAATAGACATCAGTTTAATTTAAATTATATCTTTAAAGACCCTCTTTCTATTAAGTGACATACTGAGGTCTTTGGGTTTGGCATTCAGTATGTGAATTTTGGAGAACACAGCACAGTCTGTAACATGTTTTTGCTATGTTAAGATTTGCCCTTTATTGAAATAATAAGGAAATAGTAGTAGTTGTAATAGTGGAAGCTAGTAGAGGGGTTTTCTGTATGCCAAGCTTCTCAAAGTGTTTCCCCCATTATTTGATCTTTAAACTGTCTGAGCTCCATATGGTGATGAGTCCCTGGAGCCACAAGTACTTGGAAAGTTCAGATAGGAAATTGATTTGTTCATAGAAACTTGGGCTGCACAGCACAGACTCGTCACAGAAATACTTACAAAACATTCTGTAAAGAGGTATACTTACTGTTCTCCATTTTCACGATAAGGTTTCTCAGTTTCTAGTAGTAATTTGTTCAAGGTTGTCTGGCTAGTATGAGGCAGGTTAGGATTTTAACCCAGGACTCTTTTCAGAAGACAGTGATCAAATCTTGTCCCTTTTTTTTAAAAACAGGTTCATCAGTAATATTACTTTGCTACCATCATGTCTTGGTTTGCTGATCTTGCTGGAAGAGCCGAAGATCTTTTAAACCGAGTGGATCAGGGGGCTGCAACAGCTCTCAGAAAGGAGAATACCAGCAACATTTTCTATAGCAAAAATAATGACTATCCTGAACTTCACCAGCATACCACAGACTCAACTTACCAGACTGGACAGAAAGCTAACTATATTTCCTCAGCTGCTGATAACATCCGACATCAGAAAGCCACGATCCTAGCTGGCACAGCAAATGTGAAAGTCGGATCCAGGACAGCGGGGGATGCCTCCCATCCCACTGAGCACACATCTGTCCCTAGGCCTTCATCCCAGTTTGTTCGAAGGAAAAAGTCAGAGCCTGACGATGAGCTGCTGTTTGATTTTCTTAACAGTTCCCAGAAAGAGCCCACGGGGAGAGTGGAAGTCAAGAGAGAGAAGGGCAAAACCCCTGTCTTTCCAAGTTCTCAGTCATCAGGTGTCAGTTCTGTCAGCACCAGTGTAACCACCATCAAGGCCACAGAAGAAAGTTCTGGGAGCCAAAGTCCTGGTAGTTAATCAGTCTGTTTCTTTCAGAATTAAGTAGAGTGGATGTGCCATCCTAAGTTAAAATGTGTGGATACTGTTCTTCATCCCGTTACAGGATCTCTCCCTACAGGTGTAAGAGAAGGACCTTTGCCAGTGTGTGGTGTAAACAAGGGCAACAACACTGGCTACTACTAGGCAGTCCTGTCTGAGAGTAGTGTTTCAAGGCTAGCCTGGTCTACAGAGTGAGTTCCAGGATAACCAGGCCTACACAGAGAAACTCTGTCTTGAAAAAAACCAAAAAGAAAATTAGTCTCTTTGACTCCAAAGAATTTAAATCTTAATATAATTTTTATTTATATGTTACCTTACAGTCTTTCTTTTGCAATTTTTTTATTTTTTATTTTTATTTTTTTTTATTGAATAACATACAGATTTTTAAAAATTACGTGATAAGTGGTAAATGCATTCTAAATTTATGATTTTTCTTTGACTTTTGAGTTAAATTTTCTCAATTATAAATAAAAGATTTTCCTACTTTTATGTTTTTTTAACTTTATAATATTGTGATCGGATAAAAACCCTTTTTTGTTTATTTGATCTAATGAAGATGTCAATATTTAAAAGTGTATATGTGTGTTTTCTGGGGGTGTGTGGGTATACTTGTGCCACAGAGGCATGTAGAGAGCAAAGGACAATTTGAGGGAGTTCTCTCCTTCTGCCATATAAGTTCTGGGACTTTAACTCAGGTTGTGAGGCTTGGCAGCAAGAGCCTCTTATCTGCCGAACCTCTTATCTTGAAGACTTTTTTAGGGAAAAAGTCTTTCTTTCTTATTTATTTATTTATTTATTTATTTATTTGTATTTGGAGACAAGATCTAGAACTTAAAATTGTTCTAGTTCTTATCATTGTAGCACTCCTAAGTCCTAGGATTACTGGTATTGGCCTGGATCTCATTGTAATATTAGTTTTGAGAAATATTCTATCCTAGGCTAGCCTTGAACTCACAGGATAGCTGAGGTTACCACAATCTCATGGTGATGCTTCTGGCTCAGCCTCTTAAGAGGTAGAATTATAGTGTGCACCAGCACACCTGCCTTCTTGTGTTTTTACTTGGCATTTACTCAGTTCCCAAAGACACTGAGGCACCATGTTACTACTCGTTTATCCAATCTTATGGAAAGTTCCCTTCTGTCCATATAATTTTAAAAGTAAGTTAATTGTGGAGCTAAAGAAACAGCTCAGTGGTTAAGAGCACTGGCTGCCCTTCCAGAGGAGCTGGGTTTTGTTTACAACACCCACACGGCAGCTCACAACTGTCTGCAACCCCAGTTCCAGGGGATCAGGTCTCTTCTGGCATTTATGAAGTGCACAGACATACATATAGGCAAAATATGTATACACATTAAAAAATAAAAATAAAATAGCTTAAATGTGAATTTGCATCACACTTAGTTAAAAACAAGATAGATTTGAACTCCTATGGCATTCTTTGGCAAGACATTTTAGATTCAGTTTGGGTGTAACAAACTGCTGTGACCTGTAGAATTAGTCTTCTTGACTTGAACCTCACACCTGTTCTGTGGTACCTTCTTAGTGTTTTCATTGCTGATACTTCTACCCTGTTTATTTTATTTATTTTTTACTGGAAAAAAGAAAACTCAGAGTTTAAATTATCTCTGGCAGCCAGAGGCAGGTGGATCTCTGTGAGTTTGAGGTTAGCCTGGTCTACAAAGTAAGTTCCAGGCATTCAGGACTGTTACACTTAAAAACTCTGTCTCAGGGGAAAAAAAAATATTTCTGTCTTCTTCTCAGAAGTGTTTTATATTCTGACTTCTTTCTTCTAGTGTGTCTAGACTTTGAGGAACTTTGTAAGTCTGTAGATTCCACTTGTAAGAATATATTTTCATTAGAAGGGTATCCGTTGAGAATTAATAGTATTTTTCTGGGATCCAAACTATAGCAGCCTTCCAGAAGCAAGTGACTGTTACTTACATAGTGACTATATTATTGTATGCAATTGTGTTCTTGTTTCACAGAAGCAAACAGTTCTGATTCTGTGCCTGAAGTTCACAAGGAATCCTCAGAGGAAAGCACAGCATCAAATGCTACCAGCATGGAGCACAGCTCTGCACTTAGTGATGGTAGCAGGTCACACGAGCTGTCTAATCTCCGACTGGAAAATCAGTTGCTCAGGAATGAAGTCCAGTCTTTAAATCAGGAAATGGCCTCATTACTTCAGAGATCCAAAGAAACTCAAGAAGGTAGGACCTTAATGGGGCTTGTGAAATATTATTTCCATGGAAAAGTAGAGTCTAAATTTAGAAATAGAACCAGTCCTTCTACGAGCATAAATAGAATCTTGACTAGTTTTAGACTCTTAATAAACCACTAAATTAAAAAAATAAAATAATGGAGGATAGAGTATAACCCTGTAGCCAGGCTAGCCTCATATTCAATGCAGTCTTCTCTTTCTGTTTCAACCTGACAAATACTGGGTTCACATGTATAAATTATTAAATTTAAGAACCAGTAGAAACCAGATATTAATAATCCTTTAATTATTTATTCAGGACTTTAAAGATTTATTTGTTTGTTTATATTATGTATGAATATACTGTAGCTATTTTTAGACACAGCCGAAAAGGGTATTGGATCCCATACCGATGGTTGTGAGCCACCATGTGGTTGCTGGGAATTGAACTCAGGACCTCTGGAAGAGCAATCAGAGCTCTTAACCACTGAGCCATCTCTCCAGCCCTATTCTGAACTTTAAAGGAGAACCATTTCATGAACCAAAATAAAGTATGCAAAATGTTAGACACTAGTAAGCATGGTCACGGTGTCACCACTCCAGGGACCATAAATGAACATGGAAACCAATGGGAATAATGACTTCCAGAAATGTTCAGAGACATGATCTGTAAGTAGAAAATCTCTAATTCATCAGAAATGATTAATTTTAAAAGAAATTTGGGACGGAGACATAAGTCCAGTAGGTAAGAGAATTGACTGCTCTTCCTGAGGAGCTCAGTTCTGCTCCACCACCCACATCATGGGTCAAAACCGTCTATAACTCTAATTCTAGGGGACCTGATGCCCTTTTCTGACCTCTAGGAGCATGTGGCATGCATGTGGTGAATAAACAGACATGCAGACAAAGTCCCATACACATTTAAATAAGTAAATCTTTTAGAAAAATAACTTTGGGCCTGTGGTGTGGTATAACAGAGGGTTATGAGTATGTGTGGCTGAGGAGAGAGAAAAGGGACAGGAAATGCTTGTCCTGATTCCAGTGGGGCCATTGAGAACAGCGCAATGAACAGTAGGAAGTTTTATTTAGGCATGAAACAAGGCCAGAGGGGCATAATGAAGTTATTAAAAACTGACTAGGAAATGTAGATAATGAAATAGAATATTTGCCGGGCGGTGGTGGCGCCACACCTTTAATCCCAGCACTTGGGAGGCAGAGGCAGGCGGATTTCTGAGTTCGAGGCCAGCCTGGTCTACAGAGTGAGTTCCAGGACAGCCCAGGCTACACAGAGAAACCCTGTCTCAAAAAATCAAAAAAAAAACCAGTTTAAAAAAAAAATAAATAAATAGAATATTTTCTGAAACTCTGTAAAATTTGTTTCAAATCTTTAAAAATTGTTTTTGGTGATCGACTACATATATCACTATGTATACCATGAAAAGATGTGTTGTTTTGCTTGACTCAAGAAATTCTATTTTTTATAGAATTAAATAAGGCAAGAGTAAGAGTTGAAAAATGGAATGTTGACAATTCAAAGAGTGATCGAATAACTCGGGAGCTACGAGCCCAAGTGGATGACCTCACTGAAGCGGTGGCTGCAAAGGACTCCCAGCTGGCTGTCCTCAAAGTGCGGCTGCAGGAGGCTGACCAGGTGCTGAGCTCGCGCACAGAAGCACTGGAAGCCTTGCAGAGTGAAAAGTCACGGTAGGTAATTCTGCTAATGCAGACGAGGCAAGCTGGAGTGTGTAAGTATGGAAATACTGTAGTGTTTTCCACCTTAGGAAGAATCATCTTTTTAGAAATTTGCAGAGGGAAGATTTCTTAATAAAGTTGGAAATGAGAATGATTAAAACAGATTTACTTTTTTTGACCCTTGAGATACATGGTTAGCAAATTCTAAATTTAAGAGTATTTGAAAAACATAATGCTATTATTTAATATATGGTATGTATTTATATGTGGCCTAAAAATATTCTGTTAAGAATGTCTTAGACCATCTTTGACTAATTTATAGGTGCTCTAAGAATTATGGTGCCTGATCGCTTGTTCCCTGTGGAAATACATTCTTTCATGTGATGAAATTTTGTTTTATTTTTTTAGAATAATGCAGGATCACAATGAAGGTAGTAGTCTACAGAATCAAGCTCTGCAGACTCTTCAAGAGAGGCTGCATGAAGTGGATGCCACTCTAAAGAGAGAACAAGAGAGCTACAAACAAATGCAGGTTAGAGGGAGATACTGTGTGTGTCCTCTGGGTACAGAGGGAGGGGGGATGCCTCTGCACTTCATAGCACCTCAATTCAGCAGCAGAAACAGAAACCTGGATATTTGGGAAAATTACCTTAATCCTTGCTAAATTATTTTTATTTGAAAGAAATTAAAATGGTTAATAGTCATCAGAGCTGTGCATCTGTCAATCAATTTAGATGTAACAATCATTGGTATTATTTCACTTAGTGGTAGTTTGTGGCATCTTATCTATTTAGTTTTGTCTAGTTCTAGTTTAACCTGATTGGTTTATTTCAAGAGAAAATAGGTTTTTTTGGTTTTTTGGTTTGCTTTTTTTTGTTTGTTTGCTTTTTTGTTTGTTTGTTTTTTGTCTTTAGAGACAGGGTTTCTCTGTGTAGCCCTGGCTATTCTGGAACTTGCTCTATAGACCAGGCTGGCCTCGAACTCAGAGATCTGCCTGTCTCTGATGAAACGAAAGGTGTATGCCACCATACCTGGCTTACAGCTCTACTTTAAAGCTGTTTTTACGTGTAGTTTAGTCTTGAGAGTTTCCTGTCTGAATCCAATGAAGGCATTAGTGTTTGGGGGATGCTTTGGTTTTGTTTTTATATTGTTTCTGAGACAGGGTCTCACCATGTAGCCTTTACTGCTCTGGAACTCATTATGGAGATCAGGCTGGCCTCAAACTTGGAGATCTGCTTGCTCTGCCTCCTAGTGCTGGGGTCCAGGGTATGTCCAGTTTAAGTGGTTTATTTTTATAAGACTCAAGGGTAAAACCAATGATGAGCCAAAGTTGCAAACTCTTATTTTATATCTATATAAACATTAAAAAAAAATCTGATGTACTTCTTTCTGGTCCTGGTGAATTTTTGATAAGGGGCAAACAACCTGTGTTTCAGCATGTAATTCATATTTAAAAATATAAGTAAGATATCTTACATTCTCTTCTGTCTTCTGAGTCTTTAAAACATTGTGTGCCTTATACTTACAGCACATTGCAATCTCAACACTCAGATATTGAAACTTTATTCAGGTATTTGGTCTGTACTTAGATTCCTTAAAATTTATAAATGAACAAGAGTCATATTACCTAAGTTGTTTTAAAAATATTCAGAAGTTTTTCTAAGAACAGGCAGTTGTTCAGGAAGCTACATATAGAGACATAGAATTCACATATGGTCTAACAGTTCTACTTCAGGTATCTGCCCCAGAGATTAAAAATGTATGTTCACATAAAATTTTGTTGATTATGTGTAGAGCAATCTTCGTATTCTGGGAAAGCTAGAAATACAAATGGCATTTGCTGCTAGGATAAACAGGTTGTGGAATGTCCATACAAGGAAATCCTATTAAGGACAGAAATATAATGAAGCGGAGAGAGATCCTTTAGTAAGTTGTGTGCTGTGCCAGCACGAGGGCCTGAGTGAAAAGGTGGACATGGTAGCACAAATCTGCAACCTCAGCTCTGGGTTAGCAGGGAGACAGGCAGATTCCTGCAGCTCTCTGGCCAGCTAGTTTAGCCATGGTGAGCTCCAGGTTCAGAGAAAGACTGCCTCAAAAGTAAATTAATTAAAATAAAATAAAATGTGGTCTTCACTAACCTGCTGAGGGTTGCTTCTCATTGTAGCAACCGTTTTACCTCAGTCTTTGAAGTACTGAAGTTAGGTGTGCAACACTGTACCTGGCTCACCTGTCATATTTCTTAGAAAACAGATCCCCACTACCAGAGTTGGAAATTACAGTTCATGAAGCCTAGAAAAGACCTCGTAGCACCTTGAACAAACTCCTAGTTGACTTTAATGTATTGCTGTGCTCGGGAGCCGCAACTTTATATTTTTCTATTTTTTTACTCCTCATTTTTAGTCAGAGCTAGTAAATCCCCTTAAGATATCTGAATTAATGGTTGTAAGTATATTTCAAGATAAATGATAGAATATATATAATATAAAATTTTCCACAGAGCGAGTTTGCTGCACGCCTTAACAAAATGGAAGTGGAACGTCAGAATTTGGCAGAAGCAGTTACTCTGGCAGAGAGAAAGTACTCCGAGGAGAAGAAGAAGGTGGGCGAGCTCCAGCAGCAAGTCAAGCTGCACAGGTCCAGCTTGGAGTCTGCTAAGCAGGAGTTAGTTGACTACAAGCAAAAAGCTACAAGGATACTCCAAGTAAGCACGAGTGCACACTCTGGTGTGCCCCTTGGTGGGAGCCGCCAGCCCTCTACACACTGGGACGTGCGTTGGCTGCAGTGCCCTGCTGCACCCTGAACTCTGATGAACAGGGTAGAAAGTCTCGATCCTACCACTGCCTGTGTGGTCAGATCTTCCTCTCTGATGATGCTGTCTTTGGTTCCTATGAACACTGTAGTCACCAGTGTAGCTCTCAGCATTTCATCCGAGAGAGAACATGTGCTTTCATTGGTATTTAGGTTAGTCTGTCTGCATGGAGTCTGTCTGCTTGCTTCAATTTGAGTTGTTTTTTTTGTTGTTGTTGTTCTTATGAGTTTGTGTCTACTGCTACTGTGTCTTAGCTCATGAAAGCATGTGGTGGTCACTAGTGGAAGAAAGAAGACTAGATTGGACTCCCCACACACTAGAGAAAAAATAAGTTGTTTTCTTGCTTTTGTTTTGCTTTGTTGTAGCTCTTTTTCTTTGAACTGTCCTGTTTTGTCTCAATCCAAATGTATCAGAATACCTGGGGCTATAATGTCTTCATTTATTAAGCACTTGTTCTCTTTGTTCCATCAAATAATTTCTGTCTATCACATTTCTAAAATTATCGTCTCAAAAAGGTCTAGAATGGGGCTGGAGAGATGGCTCAGTGGTTAAGAGTACCATCTATTCTTCCAGAGGTCCTGAGTTGAATTCCCAGCAACCACATGGTGGCTCACAGCCATCTGTAATGAGATCTGATGCCCTCTTCTGGTGTGTCTGAAGACAGCAATGGTGTACTCATATACATAAAATAAATCTTGAAAGAAAGAGAAAGAAGGAAGGAAGGAAGGAAGGAAGGAAGGAAGGAAGGAAGGAAGGAAGGAAAAGGTTTTTTTGTTTGTTTATTTGTTTTTTTTTTAAAAAAAAGGTCTAGAATGACCTGAATTTATGTTTGGTGTCATATGTCAATGTTGTTTGCATACATTTGACTGTGAAGACACAGTCGGCTCTGTTATTCTCCCTCCATCTTGGAGATCCTGTCTTCCATGCCACACACCACCTTGTCTCCTATTTTGTCCTCCTGTCATTGTCTCCAGCTCTCTGGGTTCTCTTCCCAGACCCCAAAGACTAAACGTGCCTTTAGGTCCTGCCTTAAACACTCTTTCCTACCTCATACTGCTGTATGCTCATTCTGCTTCTACCTGTCACCTCAGGAGACTTCAAGCATGTCTCTACTCACCTCCTAACCTCTGGTTCTTGCTGCTTCCTGTTTAGGTGTTGGGAGTCGCAACTCCTAAACCAGCTTCCTCCTTGTTTTGCCCTGGTAAATATTACTGTCAAATAATAGTAAAGTATGAACCCATACACCCACAGAGTCATTTATAAAACTTGAGTTTGTTTGTTTTTTTTTTCTTTTGATTTAAGGGCACATTCAGTTTAGCAGAATTTTAACTTTTTTTTTTTTTTTTTGGTTTTTCGAGACAGGGTTTCTCTGTGTAGCCCGGGCTGTCCTGGAACTCACTCTGTAGACCAGGCTGTCCTCGAACTCAGAAATCCACCTGCCTCTGCCTCCCAAGTGCTGGGATTAAAGGTGTGCGCCACCACCACCCGGCTGCTTAGCAGAATTTTAAAAATCAAAATAATTGACAGGGTAAAGTCATTGATGCAATACAATGGGACTTGGGGAAGAGAATAAAGCCTTTAAGTGCCCAGGGATGCTAGGTTCACTGCACTGAGCTGACACTCTAAAGAGAATCTCGAAGGATAGGTATGAAGGCTCACATAGGGGTAGAGATTGCAGATACGAAGCTGTGCCAGAGGCAGCAGTCCTGAGAGAACATGGGATGCCTGGGGAACTAGTGCTCATTGCTCGAGTATGACGTATTGGAGATTAGATGATAGAGATGAAATGCAGTGATGGACTGGAATCAGATTATGGAGGCCCATGCAGGTTTTATCCTGTAGGTTAGGGGGAGAGATTCTAAAGAAATTGAGTAGCAGTATGAGATTTGAAATTTAGATGCGTAGCAGCAGTGAAGAACTTAGGCTAGAGTTGGACATTTTCCTGCTCATTTGCATCCCAAACAATATCTGGTACTCAAGAGATGTCATGCAGGAACAGGTGAGGTGGTGAGCTCAGAGGCAGGTGGATGCTAACAGGTGATCCGAGGGTCATGAAGTGAGCATGGCTAGTTAGGGGAGCTAACAGGTAGATGATAGAATATTTGAGAAATTTACATTGAAAATTTAATCAGAGAGAATGGAAAGAAGTCAAATGGAATCTGGGATGACTCTGGGTTTCTGCTTGCATGTAAGGATGTTTCTTGTCCTCTGAAAGGCACAAATAAGAATGACAACATGTAGGGTTGAAGGGTTATGACAGATTATGATGAGGTTGAGAAACTGATGTGACATTGAAGAGAATGTCAGGAAGGTAATTAGACATGTAGCCTGAAGCTCAGCAGAGAGGTGTGGCGTTAGCCATGGGAGACGGTGTCCAGAGTGTAAGTGAAACCAATCCTAAGTAGCATGCCACTCAAGAGGAGAAAGCCCACGACTAATTACAGCATTTTAAAGTCAGCGTTTACAAACTGGGCAAGGAAAACTCCCCATAAAGAGTGGACAGTATTTGGAGAACCCGGAAGAAGCTGGGCCAGGGGAGAGAGTTAGGCAGCTTCTGTAACTTGATGAGGGCTAAATAAAATTCTTGGATTTGGCATATGGAATCCCTGGGATTCTCCAAAAGGGGAGGTGAAGACCTAAAGGTAGTGACAGCGTAGCTGGCAACGTAACGGAAGGCCATAGCTAGATGCAGATTGAGGGTCTTAGGATTGGAGTGGAGGCAGTTTATACACAGCGATGTTCAGTGCAGCAAGTTTGAAAACTAAAGTCTGAAGAAATGGAACTGCCTATAGTTCTCATTTTACAAAGGAAACGTTCTTGGACTGGAGAGAGGGCTCAGCAGTTAAGAGCACTGACTGCTCTTCTAGAGGTTCTGAGTTTGAGTCTCAGCAACCACATGGTGTTTTACAAGCATCTGTAATGGGATCTGATGCCCTCTTCTGGTGTGTCTGAAGACAGCTTCAGTGTACTCATAAAAATAAACAAGTCTTTAAAAAGAAAAGGAAAATCTTTTTTGAAAGGGCAATAACTAAAATTCTGTACTCAAGATGAAAGATTTAATTCTTACAAGTTGAGAACGGGAACTTTATACATTGATCTTCATTAGATCATCTAAGATCTTCATAAAGGGATCCTCAGATTTTTCTGTAAAGGACCACGTAATAAATATTATATATTCTATGGGCTAAGTGGTTGACATTGTATATTCTTTGGTTTTACTTCTTATAATCCATTTGAAATGTGCAAAAAACATGTTTAGCTTTTGAACTGTACAGGAACTGGCCAGATAGGTCCATGAACCGTGATTTGCACACTTGCTACACCACATTGCTTGGTCAACCTTCCTGAAATGCTCTTTGTCACAGCACGTCCCTTCTCACTGGTAATTTGATTTAGCCTACTAAGTCAAAGGAAATAATTAGGCCTCCAGATAAGTTGGCACCTGCCTGTTACTTTGGCAGTTAGGACGCTGAAGCAGAAGGATTTTGACCAGTTCAACGCCAACCACGACTACAGCGCAAGACTCCATCTCCAACAAAACAAAATAAATAACACACACACACAAACTCCCCGAGCTGCCTCCCACAGTGCTGTCCCACACACTGCCACGCTTTTGTGTTTCTCCGTACGTTTTAAACATGCTATGTATCTCAGTGTCACTGGACATGCTCTCAGGCGAAGCGTCCTGTCCAGCTCAGAACTTTGAGTAATCTGACTAATTCCCCTTGCATGAGTTTATTGCTTTCTTTTGCTGGTGCTACTAATTTCCTGTTTAGTTTGTGAAGCAGAGGGTGCTTTTCAACGGGGGACATTCTCTTTATCTCACGGGGCTCTTAGTGCAGTGCCAAGTGCATTATATATGCTCTCTAAGCATAAGTTGGAGTATTATTGGGGAAAGAAGAATAAGAAGAAAAAATAAGAGGGAAATCTTATGAAACATTTGCAACTATAACATGATTATGGGATCTAAGATTCAGGGACAGAGCAGCAAGGATCTCTTGCTTATTTATCCCCACAGCTTCAGTAAGCTATGGATTCCCTCTGTGGATAAGTGTCTGGGGGCTTTGTTTCTGTATGGTGAGATGACACTGTGTAAGCTAGCTGGGAATAATGCTCAGTGGAGAAGTGTACTTAGCATGTGTGTGGCCCTGGACTCAGTCTCTGGCATCATAAAAAGAAATAATAAATAAAATGAAGTAAAGTACAAGCTAGGGTCTGAATAGATAGTTCACAAGTTAAGAGCACTGGTTACTCTTAGAGAGGCTTTAGTTCCCAGTGCCCACCTGGTGGCTTACAGCCATCTGTACTAGTTCTAGAGGATTCGATGCCCTCTTCTGACCTCTGATAACCAGGCCTTATATGATATACAGATATGTTTATTGGCAAAATACTTAAACAGGTATAATAAATAAATCTAAAATAAAAATAAGCTGATATCATCTTTGCTTAATTTTACTCTCTGTTCCACAACAGTCTAAAGAAAAACTGATCAACAGCTTAAAGGAAGGCTCGAGTTTTGAAGGCCTAGATAGCAGTACTGCTAGCAGCATGGAGCTGGAAGAGCTTCGGCATGAGAAGGAGATGCAGAAGGAGGAGATCCAGAAGCTCCTGGGCCAGATCCATCAGCTGAGATCCGAGCTGCAGGTAACTCGTCGTTCAGCATCCCAGACAGCCATGTCCCTCAGCTGCATCAGTTTGAAATCAGGTCATGATTCTGTATTTTAGGGGGAGATGGCATTATTAAAACAGTGTGTTTCATTCTGCTAGAATGTTAATTACCATGTAGAACAACATCTACAGGAGTAGGTTTCTTGTCTGTTGACTGACTGTACCTCCAAGGGGTAACGCATACATGTGAAGTGTGAACCATATGCTGCCATGTACTTAAGCCCAAAGTTGCACCAGAAAACCGACAAGTATCTTTAAATGTTTAGAGCTTAAATTCTGCTATATAAAAATAGATTAGTTGGGGTTTTTCTATAAAACTGAAATGTTTCCGTGCATTAGCATGGGTTCAGAAACTAATTACAGTTTTATGTGTAGTCTTATAATTGTAGTTTGTGTCTAAGCACTGTTTCATCTAAAAGTAACAATCTGGGATGTGACTCAGTAATAGCTTGCTTGCCTAGCATTTGGGAGCCCTCGGTCCAATTCCCCTAGCACAAAACAATAAGCTGGGCCATTTATTCCACATAAATAGGGGATCTTTGACACAGATATCATAGGGTAGAGTCACTGATGAGAGATTAAGTGCCGGGTAATAAGCCTTCTAGTCTTTTTGCTTCTAAGTAGAATCATTTAAAATTTGTAAATATATATGAATTCCAAAGAATTTAGTCATGTCAAATTAGAAATTGTATAGATGCTAAATTTACTCATTATCTGTTCAATCCTTTTTTGGTAAAAAACCATAAGAACAACTTGTAATATTTCATCACAGCATCATGCATGACATTGATCTATTTTTTCTTACCCGTGCTGAAGAAGTTTAGGGAATCTGTATGAGATCTATAAGAAGCGTTACACCCAGGAAAATACAGAAGCTGCTAGTCGAGCTGGGGAGCTGGCTCAGCAGATAAAGGCACTAGCTGTACAAGCATGACAACCAGAGCTCAATCCCCAGAACCGACATAAAGGTAGAAGGAAGGCGCTGACTCCACATCGCCCTTTTACCTACATAACACACAGTGGCAGGCATGCCCTTCATCATTCATAGCATCATCATCATAATTTCTTAATTAAAAATAGATATAAATATCAAATGTTAAAAAGTTGCTAATAATCATTATGTTAAATCTACTGAGCACTTAATACACACCTGTGCTAACATTTTCTTCCTTGTAGCCCTGAGAGGGAGGTGCTATTCTCTTTTTATCTTTGAAGAAATTTAGGCACAGAGGAGAAAAACAGCTGAGGAAGTGCTAGAGTGAGGACTAGAGCTCAGCTCCCAAACGCACGCTCTGAGCCCCTGTGGGCTCTGTCTGACTCTGAGGAACTGACGAGTGGGGAGAGTTGGTAGCGAAGATTAATTTGCTACTCCATGAACTCCAAAGCTGGGAAAATTGTTATTGTCTCTCCTTTGAGTCCACAAATGTGTGTGAGTTTGGAGGATTGTGTTGTCTCAGTTCAAGAGTTTGAAGAGATGCAAAATGAGTAAAGACAGTGCTTCAAAGGATGAGATGCAGAACGTGTTGGCTCTCATCTCTCCTCCTGCTGCGTGGGCCGGTGGTTAACCTGTGTGGAGAAAAAGTGTGACTAAGAAATATGGGAAGGTGCAAAATTGGGTAGATAGAAGCAGCTCACATGCTAACTTTGGTAATGTCAGGATAAATACTCTCTGTGTGCTAATGGGTGGTGCACACACTATTTACAGCCTACAGCCACAACTACTGTAGTGAAGTCGCTTTTGGTGTTGTTCTTTGAAAGTGTTAACTTCTCGATAGAGGCATGAATCTCCTAGCAAACTACTGCTCAATCATAAGGCTAGGCGGTTTGTGAGCCAGGCAGCTGGGGCATCCTGGCCATTCACTCACTGCTAAATTACATGGTGAAAGTATCTGATTTAATTCCTGTGGTCCCTTATTCCTCGGGGAACTGCTGAGCCCAGGACAGGATGTGATGGTTGTTCAGTACCTGTTGAACAGAACCCTTTGTTTTTTGCTTTCACGTGTATGGTTCTTCTTAGGATATGGAGGCTCAGCAGGTCAGTGAAGCTGAATCAGCAAGAGAACAATTACAAGATCTGCAAGACCAGATAGTTAAGCAGAAGGCATCTAAGCAAGAGCTGGAGACGGAGCTGGACCGAATGAAACAGGTAAGGAGAGGGCACCTCCCAAGAAAGCTTGTAACACGGGCTCAGAGCATTAGTGTTAGGTGAGAGCTTGCAGGTTCCTCTTGCCTTTCCATCCCACCCTCTCTGGTTGGAGGTTTTGTTTGCTCACTTGTTTGTTTTGTTTGGTTTGGTTTGGTTTTTCGAGACAGGGTTTCTCTGTATAGTTTGTTTTTTTAATGTTTATCATTATTGTTTATATGCATGATATTTGAGTATAGGCACATGCATGCTATCACATATGTACCACTGCTTGCTTGTAGAAGTCGAAGGACAACAACTTTGTGCTGTCGGTTCTCTCCTTGTGTGTTTGCATAGGTTCTGGGTATTGAACTGAGGCTGTCAGACTTGATGGAAATGCCTTTACCAGCTGAGCCTCTTCTCACTCTCACTTTTGGCGGGGGGTTGGGAGGGTGGGATAGGGAGCATGGGTTAAAGGCATGAACCCCTCGTGTTTGTTTTTTAAGATAGGGTCTCTTTGTGTAGTACTGGCTTTCTTGGAACTCTGGAGACCAGGCTGGTTCACAGATTACCACCTGGCTGCTGTGGCCTCTGTCTCCCAAGTGCTGGGATTTGTTTGTTTGTTTGTTTGTTTGTTTGTAAGGTTTCTTTATTTGTGAGGCTTCTGTGTGAATATACACACAGGTATGTGAGCAGGTGCATGAGCCTGTGCATGCACACATGCTAGAAGAGATCAGGTGTCCGCCTCTATCACTTTGTTTAAAAACTGTGATTTATTTATTTATTTTAATGAGTGTTCTGCTGCATGTACACCGACATGCCAGAAGAGGGCATCAGATCCCCCTAGAGATGGCTGTGGGCCGCCATGTGGTTGCTGGGAATTGAACTCAGGGTCTCTGGAAGAACAGCCAGTGCCCTTAACTGCTGAGCCATCTCACCAGCTCCCATTTTTGTTTGTTGTTTGTTTGTTGTTTGTTTGTAACAGGGTTTCTTTGTGTAGCCCTGGCTGTCCTGGAACTCACTGTGTAGATCAGGCTGATTTCCAATTCAGAGAACCACCTGCCTCTGCCTCCTGAGTGCTGGGATTAAAGGTTTGTGCCACTACTGCCTGGCCTTCTGTCACTTTCTACTTATTCCTTTGAGACAGCATCTTTTCCTAAGTGTGGGGCTCTTGTTATCTCAGCTTAGCTAGAGCCAGTAAACCCTTGTGATCCTCCTGTCTCCGCCCTCATCCACTCAGAGTTGGGGCTACAGGACACCTGCCTTGTAAAATGGATGCTGGGAGCTGAACTCCAGTCCTCATAATAAAATGTTCTTACCTGCTTGTCCATCCCTCTAGCTCATGATTTGTTGTTGTTTTGTATTAACAGATGGAAAATTGGGCACAGAATGGTGTTATAACTGCCCAATACTATAACATGAGTAGAGTTACAGTAAACCAGTGTCATCAGCTCGGAGCCCAGAATTCTTTCTACTTCATATGTCTGTATCCCACCTGTCTGTCGGGGGTATAAAAAACACAAAATCCATTGTGCTCATTACATCTACTTTCCCTGCCAGGAACCTGTTGGTGCCATATTAGCTACTTTCCATTAGGTCCCCAAATCAAATTATTTTACATCAATATATTGTAGTACATACAGTGGTTTCTATATTGAAGCAGTTGATATTAAACATGTTTATAGCCACATTTTCAAAGTAAGATTATACATCTCATAGTAATAATTACTGACTGTAATCATGTAAAATAACATAGTAATAACCACTGTTGTTAGCACTTGCGATCTTTATTTCATACAGTGAAAAGTCAGTACCATTTAATTAATAGAAAATTATTGTGATTCTTAGTGTATTACTCATAACGTTTCTAATTTTGTGTATTTTAAATTCTCTTTATCTTTTCAAGTATATTTGAATCTTTAAATGAGTTTTTCATTAAGATTTATTATGGAAATAGTATTTAAAATTATTTTGTAAGTGTTAAGAGAAAAAACAAGCAGAGACCTTCAAGGCATGTGTACCGCAGGCTGCTTTAGTTAATGTCATTATAAGGTTAGCTGTCCTTTCACAGTTGCGTTGCAGTTAATTCAAGGAGCTGCTGTGTATCAAAGGGCAGCAGTTTAATGTGATTGATAGAGGATAATATCCATTATTATTGGAGATGTTTTCCTGTAACCACTCTCAAATGCCGTTTTTAAAATTATGAAGTAGAGGAACATGAGCTGACTTTAGCTGTAGGCCACTTACTTATCAGAGATTCTAGATGTAGTATTTAATTTTAGGATTAAATGTGTACCATGTTGAATAATTTCAGCCTTGAATTTGTACAGACCTAGAACATGGAAGAAATCTGGTAACCGTTCTGTAAATCTTTACCAGAACATGAGCCTTGTACCCTCCGAGCCCTTTATATTTTTAAAATATTATTTATGAACAATATATTATTAACAGTATCAGTCTTTATTATAGATAGCAAATTTCTTCAGTTTGTTGTCATAACCAGTAATAATACTATTCTATAATAACTCTTACACTCACATGTGATGTCCTACGTGTCCTCATTGCTGTGAGATAAGAACTGTAATAACTCTTACACTCACATGTGATGTCCTACGTGTCCTCATTGCTGTGAGGTAAGAATATTTTGCATTTTCTAGTGATTTATCCTAGTAGCAGTGCTTACAGCATCATGCTAAAGTGTTGACTTTCCATCCAACCCATGTACATCCGTGTGCAGTCCCTGCATTGTGGTTGTGGCATGAACTGAGTGCTCGGGATGAGTCTCGTGGGCTCGGGCTGTGGAGATGTCACGGAGCCCACTCAGACTGACGTGTCCACTCCTCACACTAGGAGCTCCATTACACGGAGGAAGATCTGCACAGAACAAAGAATACACTGCAAAGCAGGATTCAAGATCGAGAGGAAGAAATTCAAAAACTGAGGAATCAGGTAGGAATGGGGAAAGTGGGTGACCCGAGTTGCTTCAGTAAGGCCTTCTCTTTCCATATCCTTCAGAATTTTATGTGAGGTTTGGGGCTGCTGTACAGGTTTCATCTCGAACCACTTGCATCTTCATTTACATACACTAAGGCTTCCTTTTGTAGAAGTGTCTCAAAGCCTCTTTATGTGAAATTAGATTTATCACTAAAACTTCATGGCTTCTCACCCTAGTGTGTTCATACTGATTATTATATTCATGGTTTCTTTTTTCTATCAAAAATTTACTGATTGATCTTCATATCAATTAATAGGACATCTATAAAGTCACTATACTTCTTCTATTTCTTAAAATATAAAATAATGGCACCTATATATGGTTTTCATTCTTTCAAGACTATTGTATGGGACAATAAAAAAATCATTGTCCCTTTTGTAAAGTTTACTTTTTTTTTTTTTTTTTTGAGATAGTGTGTCATTTTGCAGTCCTAGTTGGTATGGAACTCCTTGTGTAGATCAGGCTAGTCTCAAACTCAGAGAGATCTACCTGCCTCTGCCTCTTTCATACTGGGATTAAAGGCATGTACCACCATGACCAGCCTCAAAGATTGTTTTTGATGAAACTACGCCTAAGCTTATAAGGACCTGAAAGAAAGTATGAGATCCTTTTATGCAGTTTAGTCCAAAGATTTCTTAGAGGAGACACAAAAGGCCTAGTCATAGAAAAAACTATGAACTGAGTTCATCAAAATTTAAATTTCTGCTTACCAAAAGGCAGTCCAGACGTGAAAGAACAGCCGCAGATTGCAGAGGAGGTGCTGGCACCTCCGCTGTCCTCTTGACATGTCACGCATGGCCAGCTCTGGAAAACAAACAACCAGTGTAAGAATCCTGTTGATGGGAAGCTGCCGTACCATTGTTGTTAGTGGACAGAAGGCCTGAATGGACCTTCTCCAAAGGGTCAGATGAGCTCGTGAGTGGTGCTCGGGCTCACAGGGATATCAGGATGAGTCCCACTTCACTCCCAAGACAGTGGCTCAGCCTTGGAGTTGTGGGCTACTGCACAGCACTAGGGAAACTGCCTCTCCCTTCTTTTTTTTTTTTTTAAATTGTAGTTTGTTTGTTTGTTTTTGAGACAAGGTCTTGCTATTTAGTCCTGGGTGACTTTGAATGTACTGTAATCCTTCTGCCTTGGGCTCCAAGTTCTAGGCTTGCAGTCATGCACCACCACCACTTCTTGCAGGCAGCTGGCTATTTCTGGTGAGGTTATCATCCATTGTCCCTGTGACTCTAGGTGCATTCCACAACACTTTGAGGTTTGCATTTATTCATGAACAGTCCAAACTGGAAATAAACCAGATGTCCCTAGAGATGAATGAATGAATAAACCAGTTGTGAGCTGGTATATACAGGAGCTGGAGAGATCACTCAGTAATTAAGAGCACTGGCTGTTCATCCAGAAGACCTAGGATGCCTGATTCCCAGCATCTACATGGCGGCTCTCAGTTATCTGAAACTCCAGTTCCAGGGAACCCTCTTCTGGCCTTCATGAGCACTAGGCATGAATATGTTGTACAGACATGCATGCAGACAGAACACTCATACACATGAAATGATAAATAAAAACAAAAAGATAAACATCTCTAGAGTAATGTGTTATTCTTCTAGGAACGTTCACTCACAGGAAACTCAGGAACAGGCAAAAGCTCACTCTGGTGCTAGAGTTGAAAGTGGGTTGTGGATGATGATGGGAATGGTCTGAAGTCACATGGGATCTAGGGGATCATAGAGCACGGTCTTTCATGGGGCCACACTTCACAGTGCCATGCTGTGGAACTGTGATTTAGGATTGTGCTTAAGACATCTGAACTGTGGCCTGTAAACGTGACCATGTCACTGCAGTAATAATACAGTGTACAGTGTCTTCATAGTCACATGTATTCATGATACAAAACCAGAGCAGAAGCCCAGCCTGATGGGCACCTGCCTGTAACCTGTACTCAGGAAGCTGAGGCAGGAGAGTCATGAATTGGAGGTCAGCCTGAGCTATGTAGTGAGTTTAAAGCTACAAAAGGAGACCATTTCATATCAGCAACAACAAAGAAACAACAGTAATAACAGTAATACCTATATACAGTGTACTATATGACTTTCCGGAAATATCCCCTTCTTTTACATTCTCCACCTGCCAATGTGTGGCCTACTGATTTAGTTTAAGAATCACCTCTAACCAATGAAAAAAAATCATTATAGAGATTGAGGACCCAATTCATGTCCTTTCTATACCATCCATCTTAGAGCCTGTGTACTGATTTAGTGAATATTTACCCCTCAGCTTACCAACAAAACTTTAAGCAACAGCAGCCAGTCAGAGCTAGAAAGCCGACTCCATCAGCTAACGGAAACACTCATCCAGAAGCAGACCATGCTGGAGAGCCTCAGCACAGAGAAGAACTCCCTGGTCTTCCAGCTGGAGCGCCTCGAGCAGCAAGTGCACTCCACCTCCACGGGGCCCAGCAACGGATCCTCTATTAACATGTCTGGAGTTGACAGTGGTGAAGGTAACCCTACAAAGGACATGGCACCAAAAACATGATCTTGAAAAATTACAGAAAGACTTTTTATTGAAAAGAAACTTTCTTTAGTAATTCTTCTCCCAATGTGAGACCTAGGTCCTGTGCCATTAGTAAAATCATCAGAAATATGTGTTTTGGAGTAATATCTCATGAGGTTAGACTTGAAGAAAGAGGGCCTGAGATTGGGGAGCACATTGAAATAATAAGATACTTGACAAGACAGAGACAAGGCAGGAATTCAGTAGCATAGAAATTTCAGGACAGTTAAAGGAAATATGTTTTCATGATACCTTAGTAAATGACTGTTAGTGTTGAAGTCTTTATTAATTTGCATGTTTGTCCATGTGCTTTAATTAAGAGAGCAAAGTCTGAAGATTATTAAGATGCATATTTAAAAAGAATATGTCAGCACCAATAGCAGTACATCAGTTTTTAACTTATGAACCTCATAAAGCCTATACAAAGTCATGGAGCAAATCTCTCAGGTCTTTGATTTTAACATTAATTTAAAAATAAAAACTTTAAAGAGAGAATGCCAGGTATGGGCATCAATTGTAATTTAAGTAGGGTGACCAATGGAAAATCCAGTTGAAAAGAGACAAATTATCAAAGTTCCAAAGAGTATGATAAGAAAGTGACCTGTGAGGAGGTCTGGAAGAACAGTGTTCCAGTCAGTCAGAAGAGCAGGTGTAAGCCGTGAGGGGCTGTGTCCCTGGAAGGAGCGAGGCTGAGAGGAGTGCCCGATGGGTTCAGAGAGCTGAGAGGAAGCTGCAGAGACCTGCACAAGGACGTTACACAAGGCAGGGTCTGATGGCACTGTATTGGGATGTCTCTGGGTGACGTAGACTTGGTCCTGGTGATGTGGTTCAGTGGTGCAGCATTTGCTAACATGTAAGCGACCTGGGTTTTTCCCCAAGTGCCACAAACAAACAAAACGAAAAACCCAGAAATCTCAGAGGGCTAAGAGTAAAGGCAGAGAGGCCAGGGTGCCTTTGCATTAATCCCTGTAAGGGATGGTAATTGTGATCAGAGTGAGATTAGTGAGAGATGGAAGGATGTGAGAATTTACTTGAAAAGTGAGTTAGCAGAACTTACTGACAGATTGGATATAAAGCTAGAAAGAAAAGAGTGAAAGATTTGGTCTGAGTGGATGGAGGAGTTGTTATTTACTAGGATGGGAAAACACGAAGAGAGGGAGTTTGCCAGGGAGAGAAAGAGACTGGAATCAGTTCTAGGTACATGATCTGGGTGTCCTAATGGATCGAGGAGACAGGGGTAAGCAGTCAGATGGTTGGAGTGGATGGAGCTGGATGTACACACCTAAGAGCCAGCATCCTCAGTGGGGCAGAAGCTACTGGCCTCTCAGAGCCAAAGCCCAGGAATGTTAACTCTTGCCAGCACCAGATAGTGTGAAGTTTTTATTGTCTACTAATATTGGGTGGACATTGAAGCATTGTGTTGGTTGATCTGTGTTGTGGTTTCAACACTGGGGGTAGTCCTTAGAAACTTAGTCTTAAGAAGTTCTTCATATAATCTGATACATTTTCAACTCTAGTTCTCTTAGACAGGCATTTTTTTTTTTTTTTTTTTTTTTTTGGTTTTTTCGAGACAGGGTTTCTCTGTGTAGTCCGGGCTGTCCTGGAACTCGCTCGGTAGACCAGGCTGGCCTCGAACTCAGAAATCCGCCTGCCTCTGCCTCCCAAGTGCTGGGATTAAAGGCGTGCGCCACCACCGCCCGGCTTAGACAGGCAATTTTAGTGTCACTATATGAATCAATCTGTTCTCTTATTTAAATAGGGACACGCCTGCGAAATGTTCCTGTTCTTTTTAATGACACAGAAACTAATCTGGCAGGAATGTATGGGAAGGTTCGAAAAGCTGCTAGCTCCATTGACCAATTTAGGTAAGCAGTGCCACTCAGCGGGAGTGATGGGGCCTCAACTATTTTTATAATGTCTTCCAGTTGGTACAGTCACCCTGAGCCCATTGGGCAGAGGTAATATTTAAAGTGGCAGTTCCCTTATTCCTTTTTGGTACTTCCAAGCTCTGTGAAGTTGCCTTCGGCAGTCTGCCAGCGGTTAAGCATTGTTAAAAGTTGTTAATCCTGGCCGTCTTTTCTTCAACAAGCTCGCCTCTCTCTCTCTCTCTCTCTCTCTCTCTCTCTCTCTCTCTCTCCAAGACAGAGACAGAGTTTCTCTATAGCCTGGCCATCCTGAAACTCATTCTGTAGACCAGGCTGGCCTCAAACTCAGAGATCCACCTGCCTTTGCCTCTCAAGTGTTGGGATTAAAGATGTGCGCCACCATGGACAGCTGAGGCTGTCGTCATTCACTGAAACGAGTCCCAGCCTATATTAAAGAGACATAGACAGGAACACTGACGTCATGAGGTCAAGACCAGCTTGGGCCAAATAGACAGATCATCTCAAAACTCTCTCATGAGAAAGTGTTCATGTGATGTCTCATCCCAGTACTTCATTGTGGATTTGAAGAAAAGAGGCTACGATATAGAGCTGGACGACAAGCATCTACTTTATAAAAAAAATATTTTAACAGTTTACCTAGAGCTTTGATAAGTTTCATACCTAAAAAACCTCTAATATGTCAGTTTTTCTTTTAGTGTTTATAGTTAGACATGGTCTTAATGAATTGTGTGATAAGACTAATGTTTTCTTAGCCTTTCTGAGTTAGAGCAGAGCTGTGGTGTTAAAGAAGAAAAGAGACAGGGAGGGAGGGGGTTAGTTCCTGAAGCCGCAGGACTTAAGTCACTGTCTGAGGTTCATGTATTCCCCATAGCATAGTAGAGAACTTTCCTACAGTGTAGGTGTGTTTACAAGCACACATACACGCACACGCATATGCACACATATCTTGATAAGGAAAGGCCTGCAAGGAGCTGTGAGCAGTGAGGTGGACATCACACTGCTGTCACTTCACTTGTGTCTGCCTGAGTTTGTTCATTTCCTCTCTCCCTCCCTCCCTTCCTCCCTCCCTCCCTCCTTCCCTCTCTCCCTCCTCCCTCCTTCCCTCCTTCCCTTCTTTCAATCTTCTTCTGTTTTGTTTGTTTGTTTTGTCTTGTTTTGAGACAGCTTTGTAACTTTGGCCTAGAATCCACTGTATAGTCCAGGCTGGCCTCATACTCGCAGAGATCCACCTGCTGCTGCTGAGGTTAGAGGTGTGTACCACACCTGGCCTTGCTCAGTTCCTGTGGCCTAGTCCTCTGGAAAAGTGTGTCTGTGCAGAAGCCTAGATTAACCATTTCCAAGTAAATGCTTGTGCTAAGTCTTAATCGCTAACTCCAAATAATGATAGAAGTATTTTGTTCACTGTGACCTTCCTGTGTCACCCCATTTTAAGTGATCACGTGAGTCATTTTTCTGTGGTAGTCACACAAATAGTGTGAGTGAGATTTTAAAAACATCAGGAAGATTTGCTTTGAGTATAATTGCCTTTCTCTCATCGTTTGCACAGTATTCGCCTGGGAATTTTTCTCCGAAGATACCCCATAGCACGAGTGTTTGTAATTATCTATATGGTGAGTAATGAAGAAGTAATGTCACACTTGATTTCTGTCTGTTGTTTGAGCTGCTAATCTTTTTTTTTTTAATTTTGTAATTATATTTACAGAAAACTTAAGTGTACATTTAACCCAGTTTAGTGGCAAGTTCTTTAACCTTTGCTTTTCCAAATTGGCAATGTGAGCCACAGACTTAGGACCAAGGACATTGCCTCGCTATTGGTGGTGGATCTCGTCATATCTGTCATTATAATTGGTCGTAGTAGCTTCCACCAGCTTAGCCAGAGCACCCTTGTCTTCAGAGTTAACCTGTGTGAGGGCAACAGTGGTGCATGTCTTCCTGTGGCCCAGGCGTCCCAACCTGACCTTTCCCTTGATGATGCAGTAGGGCACCCCCATCTTTTGACACAGGGTAGGCAGGAAAAACCACCAGCCCAATGGGGTCGACATCATGGGCAATTACCACCAGCTGAGCCTTCTTGTTTTCCACCAAGATGGTGACTGTATTGCCTCCTGCTCGGAGGACAGGTGATCTCTTGGTTGGGACATCCCCTTTGCCAGCACTTCTCAGCCCGGGCCAGTAGCCTTTGCTTCTTCTCTTGCTTTGTCTCTGGCCTGTATTTGTGGACAAGCTTAAGCAGCTGAGTAGCTGCTTGTCTGTCCATGGCCTGGGTGAACTGGTTAATGGCAGGAGGTACTTTGAGCTGCTTATAGAGGATGGCTCTTTGCCGCTGCAGCCTGATGTAGTGGGGCCATTTGATGAAGAGTGTGAGATCTCTTTTGAGCTGGATGTCCTGCCCAATGCTGAAGTTCTTGGCCTTTTCTCAAAGGATTGACCACCCTTTTGGCCTGTTTCTTGACATTGGGGGGGTAGGGGGTGGGGCGGGGCCGCCTTCTTCCCCTTGGCCTTCTTTCCTTTGGGCATCTTGCTTGGCTGGAGGAGAGAGCTTAGCTGCTAATCTTATTCGTATTTTACCAATCAACTTTGAAAGAGAATACAGCTCATTTCTGACCATTAAGCTTTTCTTAAAATACTTTACAAGTTAGCATTTATATTATGTTGAGAACATAAGTATTCAGAGTTTTCCTGCCCATTAAAATTATCTGTAATGTAGGTTAATGGTCACTTCCATTTTTAAGCCTGTCTAATGACAAAAATACATTATAGAACAGCTGGCTTATTTTTTATCTTATTCTGTAAAGTTGCTTTGATTTTTTTTTTTCATGTGTTTTACTTTATTTTTCTAGAAGGATGTTAAGACCAATGCATTTTCTTCTGGGTTTTTAGTTGCAGAATCAATTGCAATAGTTTGTGGTGTTGGTTTCTGTGTGCTGTGCCTAAAAGCCCACTCACTGTGCTGAGTGGGAATGTCTTTAAGAGGTTAGGCTGAGTTAAAGCTATTTTCTTAAGAAATAGAAACCTATTTTTAAAGGAAATTTCTGTGTGTTCCACTAGAGGGAAGAGTTACTCCTCTAAATAAAAAGATTTAAGAAAGGAGGATGAGTGGGGAGGAATTAAAAAAGGAAGGATATCAGAAAGGATTTAGGGTGCACCCTGTAGGGACTGTCTGCTGTGAACAGACACCATGCCTAAGGCAACTCTTATAAGAACAACATTTAATTGGGGCTGGCTTACAGGTTCAGAGGTTCCATCCATTATCATCAAGGCAGGAACATGGCAGTGTCCAGGCAGGCATGGTGCAGGAGGAGCTGAGAGTTCTACATCTTCATCTGAAGGCTGCTAAGTGAAGACTTGACTTCCAGGCAGCTAGGACGAGGGTCTTGGAGCCCACACCCACAGTGACACATCTACTCCAACAGGGCCACACCTCCAAATAGTGCCACTCCCTGGGCCAAGCATATTCAAACCATCACAGGGGCTGATTGCCCAGGTACTGGCCTCCACAAGTGCTATGGGTACTGGTCAGTGTCAGATGCAGTGTGTTACATCCTGCAGAGCTTATACACCCCAGCCGATGGGACTGCCTGGCATTCATACTACCCCAAGGAAGCCAGAAATTTGTCACTAATTCAACATCTATCACTGACGTGTTCCTGTCAAGTATACTTTGTCATCTCTTCATCAACAAAGCTGACTAAACTGTCTCTCAGAACACCAGTCATTAACTGTTGTACAAGGTCTTGCCAGCCGAAATCTGTCTAGTGGTGCTATCCAAGCTCTCTTTGCTAGTTTGTTTCTGCAGATGCATGCAAGCCATGAACGTTTGATGTTCAGGCTCTTCTCCTCTCAGCTGAGAGGTCTGCAGTGTGCAGCTCTGTTCTGAGCTCACTGGGTCACACATTTCTCCATTATTCAGCCAGTAAACACGTACTGAGCCCCGGCTGTGTCCACTCTGTCCCAAATGGGTATGAAGACAAGGCATGGTCCTTGTCCTCCCTCTCCAGTCCTCAGATAAAGACTGATTTATTGGCCGACACGTGAACTGTTTTTTCTCCCTCCAGGCTTTGCTTCATCTCTGGGTCATGATTGTCCTGCTGACTTACTCACCAGAAATGCACCATGACCAACCATATGGCAAGTGAACCGAGCCACTGGTTCCCATGAGTGCCTGCCGTTGTCCAGAGCTGGGATCTGCAGAAAGAACAACACTAAGACTGCTCGGAACAGTGCACAAGATGGCTCCATCATGGAAAGCTTTTACTCTCTTAAGTTATTTCTCTGATGTCTGACTCTCCCTGTTTCCATAAGAGTCTCTAAATGCACACAGTAATTTGACAAATTAAGCTCGACTTTTATTGAGTTTATTTGCCCTACATATGTATAGAGAAAGAGAGAAAAAGAGATTTGGGGGTTGTTGACTTCTGTACAGACCTTTCTATATTTTAGGTGACACTGATTATGGGTTATAATCAGGGAAATTAATTGTATTTAGGGATAAAAATAAAAAGATTTCCTTTTTAATAACTTAGAGTGCTTTATATTTTCATATATTTAACTGCAAATATTTAATTTTTACATGTTAGATTCTTGGTATAATTCTTTTTTTAAATACATAAATAAAATTGACTGTGCATTTTTCTTTTTTTTTAATAACGACCTTAATCCCCTTTACAGACCTTTCCAATGGTTATCAGTGAGTGCAGCTAAAAGTCACAGCCGCAGTCACTAGGTGGCTGTAGTAGTTTCCTATTGCTCTCCTCTCTACCCGAGTTGTCTTGCTTTTCCCTGTGTATATCTCATAGGGTGTATAGCTCCTTCTTGTAGCATGTTGGTAAAGTCTGTTTATCAGTACTGTAGCCGGGATACCACAGTTACAGTGAGTGAGTACACAGTTTTCTGTGTGGTCAGCATGATCTTCGAATTGTCCTTTCTCTTCGTCTTCGTCTCTAGATTCACATGTTTTTTGTCACCCAAGTCCTGGCGGTCTCTCTGTATGTAGTTAATGCTTGTGGCTCTTGGACAGCGAGTGGGAACAGTCCCCTCTTGGGCCCGTCTTGATGTGGTCACTTGAATGCCCTCTGAGAACCTTGGTGACATCATTGTCACAACTTGAACTGGCACATGGGCCATAGAAAGCCCTCAGAACCTTGCACATCATGAAATGGGTATTTCCTATTTCTTATAATTAAATGTTAGGCATATTTGGGCTTTTGTTTTCAGTGTATCGGAAATGAAAAGGGCAGTATGTTTCCCATCATATAAACGGGGGCTTGGCACAGAGCTCAGCACTGAGATAGGAGATTGATAGCCAGAGTCTTCCTGGGGATGGGCCATGGCAGTCTGAGCTATGGAGTTAGGTCTAGCTCAGAAGAGCAAGGAAGAACTCAGTCTTGTTAATGGATTTTAAGATTTTTTTTTCTGTTCATTTGGAAACGTTTCAAGAAAATGATTAAAACCAGGTTCCACCCTTAAATGGAAAACAGCACATGCTCAGCACTGTGTTGCCAGACTTCCCGTCTTTGTGTAGTCCTGGCTTTTGTTGGGACATCTGTAAGTCTTTTGTCCAGTCTGCACATTCTTGGCTTTGGCAATGTTTGACTAAGTGTTTCCGGTTCTGCATTCACTTGCCTTTAATTGAGTTTCAGATTCATTACACTGACCACTCACAAACTGGGCAAGGTCATGTAAAACCTTGACCTCATCAGGAGGCTTGCAGGAATGCCACGTCAGTGTCTTCTTGTGTCCAGTGCATATAGACAGAGGGATTTCAAACATGCATATACAGTTCCCGGACTGCCTTGTATTGATTGATAGGTGTCCGTTGAAAAACATTATTTTTAAAATTCTCTTTCTAGAAATTGTCCTTTATGAAAACCACCATTTCTACTGCTACAGAGCAAAACTTTCCAAGGAAAGTTTAAAAAAAAAAAAAAAAAAAAGATCTCTCTCTGTTGAGTAGCTGGGAAGTCGAAGGTAAAAGGCCCCGAATCCAGCCAATGGCCAGCTTACCTTTGGGGTAAGGTACACTTCTCAGGCCTCACCAAGCTCCAGCTCCCGATTTCCAGGGGTCACCTGAGAGCTGCAAAGGGCAGAGTGGGCCTCAGTGTGAGTACAAGGAGGCAGGAGCTGCTGAAGCCTCAGAATCAAGGACCAATGACCCACAACACTTGGGACTATGACTGGCCTTCAGAATTCCAACAGAGAAGCAAATGGACCTCTCCCTTCTTCAGCCTCTTAGAATTAAGGGTTAGAGCTGTACAGCAGACCACTCAAAACCAGCTAGGCCTGTCATTTATAACAGCTCCTTCCCCTTGCATCGCCATATCCCCTAGTAGCCTTACAAAGTTGCTTGTTCCCGCTCTGTATCTGACCATGACACATCCAGAGAACCTGTATAAACAAAAAGGGAACAAACACCACTTGAAGTTTCCTATCCATACCTTCCAGAAGTTCTCCACCTCTTAGGTTTGTTAGAATTCCACCATGGCTCCCGTAGTAGGTTTTAGGAGGTTGGAGCCCTTAGAGGTAAACCCTGACTGGCAGAAGGCCACTAGGGACAGGCCTTGGCCCCACTCCTGTTTTCCCTGTCTGCTAAGATAAGAGCAGGCTGCTCATGACTGCACGAACCCAGCCATGACTTCCCTTCCATGATGGAGGGGACCCTCTCAAACCACAAGTCAGAAGAACCTCTCCAGGTACTGCTTTCTGGTATTCTGTCAGCACTGAGAAGAGGAACTATACATTTCAACTCACAACTAACTCTTCCATTAAAACTTGACCTTCAGACAAGCCATCAAAGATGCCAGCAATCCACCCTACCTCTTGGGTGTACGCTACTGCTCATCCCTGTTTTTACCTTCCCTGATTCTTCCTGTACGTAAACGTCTATTTAAACTTCTAAATAAGTCCAACCTCACAAAAAGAGGACGGGCTAAAAGGGATGCCCCGTTGTCTCTTCTGCTCACATTCAAACCACACCAACACTCCTGTTTACTCCTGAAAACATAGGCTGAATGGTCTTGCTCACCGGATACCTCAAAGTAAGCACGGCTTTTTCAAAGAACACTTTGGAAAAGAATGGGTAACCTGTTTTGTAAGCTACCTTGAGGGTGGAAAGGTGACAAGATAATTGTAGAGATAATTAAATTTTTCAATGTTTAAAAATCTTTGAAAACATCATATAATATATAAATAATATATAATATAATATAATATAATATAATATAATATAATATAATATAATATAATATTAGAAGGAAGAGTTTATTTGCGAATTTGGTTCCAAAGAGTAGGATGTGTAGATGCCCATATATATGATAAAGGCATGGCAAAAGGAACAAGAAACTGAGAGGTCATGTCTCAATTGCATACAAGAAGAAGAGAACAGAAAGTCAGGTGAGGTTATAAACCCTCAAAGCTGTTGCCTTTCCTCCAGGATCCATAACCTCCCTAAACAGTAGCTAAGGACTAAGTGTTCAAATACATGAGTCTCTGGAGGACATTTCTCATCCAAGCCACACAAAGGTGGGTGCCATCACCTCCCGGCATTTGTTTACATTTCTAAAAGAGAAAACTTTGGAATAATTTTCTTTTAAATGGTAGTAAGACTACAATTTGAATTTGAATTCTGAGAGTGCTGTGTCCCAGCTACTTCTCGGATGTAGACTATGAACATCAGTGTCTGCTCTCAGGGATCTTACAGTTTAGTGGGAAGGCAAACTCTATCATTTAGTGTTAAGTCACTAAACAGAAGTAAAATGGGCCATGGGTGTGTAGTGGGGCAGCAGGGGTGGCACTTGTGTGGCAGTGAGAAGAAGGATATGGGCGGACTTTCTCCGAAGGTTCAGTGTGGATGAAGCACCTTGGCTGAGCACACACAGTATGCTTAGAACGGCAAGGAGCCAGTGTGGACCGGAACAGAACTGGAGGGGAAGGCACCACACAGCCAGCCTCAAGGGACTGACAGCCAATGGAAGGACTTAGGTTTCAACACCCTGTGTCTGAATAGTAACTCTGTTTCCCCCGAGTCAACACCACCTTTAAACAGAGAGAACCTTTAACACCCCGTGTTTGTCCAGGGTCTGGACATTACAGTTGCCCTGTATGAGCACTGAGAATGTGGCAGTTGGCTTTGCTGAGGTGAAGACAGCTGCGCCTTTATCGCGGCCTTCCTGTGTATTAACCAGAAAGACGGAAAGCATTGAACTTCACGGAACAGCTGCATAAGCAGCTCAAGGGGAGGATTTATGTTGGCTCACAGTTTGAGAAGGGTCAGTCCATGGTGGGGAAGGACAGCACAGTGGAGCGGGAAGCAACAGGAATGCAGTGGATAGGACAGGGTAGCACATGGCTTCCAAGAACACCCCCTTCTAACTTCCTCTAGCTAGGCCCTGCCTAGCTTCTTGCAGCACTTCTGTATTATGAATCCATGAAGGAATCAATCCATTTATTAGGTCAAGGCCTGCAGGGCCTAATCAGTTCCCCAAATCCTAGCAGCTTGCTGTCTTGTGTCTTGTCTCCCTGACTAACTTTAGCATGAGCCACTGCCCAGTATCTCTGCCGTCATGCCATCAGAACTTAGACATACCTGATCTCTTATGTGACAGCCATAGCTAGCCCCTGTGGTGTCACAGGATATTTTTGGCATATAAGTGGTGCTTCTCTACTCTCCATAGTAAAACATCTTCTCTGGGTTCCAAAGCCACAGCAAAGCAGAGAAACAAAACGCACAGGTATGTGGCCAGTTAGGGGTATTTAGACTGGACAGCTTGAGAGTGTTCCCAAGAGGGAAGGCAGTAAGAATTTAAAGCATCAAAATAGGGGCTGGAGACTTGACTCAACAGGTAAGAGCATGCACTGGTCTCAAAGAGGACCCGAGTTCAATTCTCAGACCCGTGTTAGGTGGCTCACAACTACTTGTAACTCCAGCAGATCCAACATCCTCATCTCATGTGGCAGTACACACACAGACATATAGACACACACATACACACTCAGAAAGAGAGAGAGAGAGAGAGAGAGAGAGAGAGAGAGAGAGAGAGAGAGAGAGAGAAGGAGGGAGGAAGAGGGAGAGAGAGAGGGAGAGGGAGAGAGGGAGAGGGGGAGAAAGAGAGGGAGAGGGGGAGGGGGAGGAAGGGGGAGGGGGAGAGGGGAGGGGGAGAGGGAGAGGGAGAGGGAGAGGGAGAGGAGAGGGAGAGGGAGAGGGAGAGGGAGAGGGAGAGGGAGAGGGAGAGGGAGAGGGAGAGGGAGAGGGAGAGGGAGAGGGAGAGGGAGAGGGAGAGGGAGATGTTAATTTTTTTAAACACCCCAGAGCATCAGGCTGGGATATGACCTAGTAGTAGAATGTGTCTCTAGGTTGCATGAGGTCTGGAAAATAAAGGTGTAAATTGAGCTGAAAATATTCCTGGCCATAGATATTTGTAGTTGATCAATTTTGGCTACTGATTGTTTTATTTTCATTTTTAAAAAATGCATGTGTAGAAGAGGAGCTAGAGAAATGGCTCAGTGGTTAAGGACACCGACTGCTCTTCCAGAGGTCCTGAGTTCAATTCCCAGCAACCACATGGTAGCTCACAACCATCTGTAATGGGATCTGATGCCTTCTTCTGGTGTGTCTGAAGACAGCTACAGTGTACTCATATACATAAAATAAATAAATCTTTTTTTAAGTGTGTGTGTGTGTGTGTGTAGGTGTCCATGGAGGCAAGGACAGGGTTTCAGGTTGCCTGGAGCTGGAGTTACAGGTTGTAAGCCACAGGATTACCATGGGGCTGGTAACCTAACTTGGTCCTCTTCAAAAGGAGCCAGTGCTGTGACTCTCTCCTCCCCAAGGCTGTTGTTAGCAAAGTTCTATAGATGGTGTCTTAGTCAGGGTTCTCTAGAGTCACACAACTTATGGAATGTCTGTATGTATTAAGGGAAATTACTGGAATGATTTACAGTCTGCAGTCCAATTAACCCGACAATGGCCAGCTGTGTTGCTCAGTCCCAGGAGGCTGGGTGTCTCAGCTGTCCTCTGTGTGAGGTAGAATCCTGAAGAAGTGGGTTCCAACAGATGCGCTGGCAAGTTAAGTGCAAGCAGGCGACATTGTCTTTATGTAGGCCTCCAGCAGAAGGTATGGCCCAGATTAAAGGTGTGTACCACCAGGCCTGGACCTAAGCTGTTCTTTACTTGGAATTGCTCTGTCCCAGGCTGACCTTGAACTCAGAGATCTGCTGTCTCTGTCTCCTGGGATTAAAAGCATGTACCACCTTGCCTGGGCCTAAGCTTTTCAAATGGCCACTATGCCGCAAGGTCTGGATCACAGGTGTACCCTCCATTTCTGGATTGTAGTTCATTCCAGATACAGTCAAGCTGACAATTGGGACTAGCAATCGCAGACGGCAGGCTCATAACAGAAGCTGATCTCTCAGTTCTCCAGCTGAGGAGTCCTGAGCTGTCTGTGCAGGCACACTCTGTTTCCTGATTCAGTCACCTCACAGCTGCCTCAGGTGGTTCTGCCTCTGTAAGTCACCTCCCAAAGACCTTCCCCTCCAGATACCCTTACGATGGGCATCAGGTTTCCACGGGAATTTTGCAGGGTCCTCAGTGACTACTATGCACATCAGAGAAAGCACGTGCAAAGAGAGGCCAGGACGTGGCATGGTAGAGAAGGCTTCCAAAAGCAACAGAGTATTCTGACAGGATTGTGCAAACATTCTGTGATGTGGCACTTAGGTACAGGAGGTTCCTCCCTCCTCCTTCTGGCCCTGCCCTGCCTTGCCTCTCCACAGAGGCCTCGATTCTTCTGTGTTTGGTGCTTGCTCTGCCGCTGTTTACATATGGCCAGCTGGTGCCTGTAACCGTATCAACCAGTAGCAACCCGCTTTGATTTGTGAATGTGGTTTAGGTTAGTTGAATCCGAGAATTAATTAAGTAAATTTCAACATAATGAGGAACAGAGTGCGCGGCCTCAGTGCCATGAAAACCTCTTCTTACTGCTTTTACCCGTGAAGCCTAGACAGGCCTGCAGTACGTAAGTAACAGCACTGTGACCTTAAGAGTCCATGCGGCTGGGGTGTGGCTACGTCAGAGACCCAGCTCCTCCCTCACCAGCCCACTGAAGAAAGAACTGGCTTTTCAGTCAGATGTGGTCTGGCCTCACCATCTCTAGCTTCGGCTAGTGCTCATCTTATTCCCCCTGTACCAGTCTGTTACCGTCCCAGCTATTTGCTGCCTTTGCCTGTGGGAAAGCTTGATTTTCTGTGCCCCATCTCCCTCACCCTACCCCCCTCCCCCCCCCCCCCCCCGAGCCTGAGCCATGAGACCTAACTTGATTTGAGGTTGAAATATCAGTGAAGATGGGGGGGGGAGCACTCCTCCTAGAAAGGTGCCTAAGGTGGCTATGGGGTGGGGGGGGAGGGGACGAAGCCTGGATGAAGGCCCTGAGACTTTTTACATTTCATAGGCTTTTACTGTGACATATTTATCGATCACTAATAACCCCCCACCCCATCCTCAACCCCTGTTGCTTTTAACTTGCTCTTAACCCAGATAGTCCCTCTGCTAGGATACTTTTCTCCCTGATATACCATAGCCTGGTAATTTAGCTGCAACTTTCTCCGTGAAATCAAAACTAAGACCCCTTCCACCAAATAAATAAATAAATAACAAAGCAAACAAACAAACAAAATCCCAGAACAGAGGTCAACAGCACACCGAATAATGTTCCCCTAACCCCAAACCAAAAAACCTGTTTTCATTCCAGTGACTGGTGTTTTGGGTATGGCCCAGTACCATAAACTAGGATTGACCTGAACTAGCAAGCTTGCCTTGAGTCTCAGGATCCTAGAGACAGAAGGGAAGGTGAAGGGTCAGTGTATGTGACTGTGAATCCAGGGGACAGAGCAGTGTGGTGCTGGCTTTGAATGTGGACGGAGGGGCCATGAGCGCAGGGACATTTCTAAAGCCAGGACTTCTAAAACAGGAATAACAAAAAGACCAGAAGCTGAAGGCAGATGCTACTGTCCCTGACTGGTGGGCACAGGCTGTAAAGGCCGTCGGATGCTGCCCCGCCCTCCCTCAGGTCTCTTTCTTAGAAATGGATGAAGTTCCTACTCAAATGTCACCTTTGTTAGTTGGTTTGTTCTCAATGGGGAGGAGATAGAAAGTACAAAACGGCCTCCATGACAACCAGTTATCACTGCCCCGTGGAACAAACTCAGACCTTGAAAGAGATATTGGTGAGAGCACTGTCAGGAACACCATCCCACTGGGCACTGCTCCTCTCTGCCAGGAGACCACCGTTCCTCCAGAATTAACAGCGTGGCCGTCCCTCTGGGTGAGTGTTTCTCAGCCAGGGGTTTCGACCCCTTGGGGGAGGCGAATGACCCTTTCACAGGGGTCAGATATCAGATACTCCACATATCAGATATTTATGTGACGATTCCTACAGTAGCAGAATTACAGTTATGAAGTAGCAGTTATGAAATAACGTTACGGTTGGGGTCACCACGGCATGAGGAACTATGTTAAAGGATCGCAGCATTAGGAAAGTTGAGAACTACTGTACTAAGCTGACCTGCTGTTTCTGATGGTCCAGGACTGAGGGGACAGTAGATAATGCTATACGGAGACAGCGGCAGGCTCATCCTACCCTTAGCCATCAAAGAACAGATACTCCCAAAGCAGGTAAACAAGAGCATTTGTTGTCTTTTTTAGCCATAAAATTGGATCTAAAAGCATTTCAAAAAGTGGGGTTCCCCCCTGAATTATTAGAGTATCTTAATTGTGGAAGACACCCATTTAAAAACCAAAATATCCCTCATTCACAGATCCCTTATCTACATCAGCCAGCCAGTATGTTTTGTCCTGGTCCCTTCCAGATGTTTTTCTCTGGCTGTGTATGCACATCTATAGAAAGGTCTAGAAACAGAAGAAGAAAGCTGTAAGTCAGCAGTTCTCAACCTTCCTAATGCTGCGACCCTTTAATACAGTTCTTCATATTGTGGTGACCCCCAACTATAAAATTATTCTCATTGCTACCTCACGACTGTAATTCTGCTACTGTTATGAACTGTAATGTGAATGTCTGTGTTTTCTGATGGTCTTAGGTGACCCCTGTGAAACGGTGGTTGTTGACCTCCAAGGGGGTGGTGACATAGAGGTTGAGAACCACTGCTGAAGGCACTGCTGAACAGACGGCTCTCTCTCCCTCTCCCCTTCTCTCTCTCTTCTCTCTCCCTCTACCCCCCGCCCCACTGCTAATTTCTATCACAGAGTTCCATCCCCAGCCCACAATCTCCATTTTTAATTGTATTTTTATATCATATAATACGCAAATGCACGCTCATTGTAAAATTCTGAACAGCCCATGTCCCTCAGCCCTGTCCCTCCCCCCATTCCCTAGGACAGCTTAAGAAGAAGCAGGATAGCCACAGAGAGTTCAGCAAATATGTGCTGGGGGCAGGGAAGAGGTAGCTATGGTGATTTGGAGTGGATTCTTCCTGTCCCTCTGTAATGGTCTGGAGGTGTAGTTTGGCGGCAGAAACATTTGAATGACATGTGTGAGGTCCTGGGTTCGATTCCCAGCACTGTCCAAAAAAATGAAGGAGGTGAGATAAAGACTCAATGTGGCTTTCTATCCAGATGAACACACAACTGTGTGTGTCTATGTGTATGAACGCGCATGCACATATAAGCACAGATATGGAAGCCAGAGGTCAGGGTGGGACATCTTCTACCTTATTTTTTGAACCCAGAGCTCACTGTTTCAATTGTGCTACCTGGTGAACAAGCTCTGTGGACCTACGATTCAGGATCAACATTTTGGGGAAGAATATTCCATAGAAGGTTCCAGAACAGTGCATCACGGACATCAGCGAGGCTGCTCAATCACTTAGTACAAACAGTCTCTGGGCTCTGGGGAGATAGCTTATCAGGTAGGAATACCTGCTGTTAGAAGCATGAGGATCTGAATTTGCACCCACAGCGTCCATGTAAAATGCTGGGTACGGCCACACACACACCTATAATCCCAGCATTGGGATTCTGTTGCAATAAGATTCTCTCTCACTGAGAGAGCTGGACACCTCATGTCCTCCTCTGGCCTCTGTGTGCTGTAGAGCACACGCATGTACGTACACCACACCAACACGTACACCCATACTTCATCTGAGGTTGCAAACCAGGATTTTCACAGTGTCTTATGGTTTCTTCTAGTATGGTTAGAGGCTCTTTTCTTTTGCTGTGTCCCCATTTTAAATTCTAACATTATGCCTCCAGATTCTTTCTGAAATTAATTCACTATTTTATCAGTCTTAATGATAGTGTGAATTCCTAATTCACTCTGCTCTGACTCTCTCCAGGAATCAGGAAGAGTCCATGAGAACACCGATTACTGATTCGCTCCTCACGCTCGCTCAGCTTGCTTCTATAGAACCAGGACACTTTCCAGGTGACTCCGCCCACAGTGAGCTGGCCCGCCACATCATCATCAATCAAGAAAAGGCCTGCAAGGTTTGTCCAAAGGCCGATCTCACGGAGGCATTTTCTCAGATAAGGCGCTCTCTTCTGAAATGATCCGAGCTCAGGTCAACAATGAACTAACACACTGTATAAATCTTAAAACTGTTAACCACCACCTAAGATTGCTTTTTTATATTCTCAGTCACCGCTGTGGTAAGCTTTTCCCACTGCACGGACACTGGATGTCTAGGAGAGAAATCCTCCATTCTCAAGTAACACTGTCATGAAAGACTGGATGCTCCAAATCTTTCCTTGGCTTTGAAGTAAAAATGAGGGGCCAGGGCACATCAGAGTCCATTGGGTTGCAGGTCACGTGATGATCTTCAGAAAGATTGCATGGATTCACCCAGTGAGGCACACTCTGTGATCCCACAGACGGCAAGTACTAGAAAGGCAGGCACGTTGGCACACAGCACGCCGGCTTACTGGTCTCCTATGCCTGGACAGGAAGGTAGAATCTTTTGTGTCTGCTCCTTGAATAGGCTTTACAAAAGCTGCTCATTTAAAATAGAGATCTGAAGGAGTGAAGCGGCTATTCTGGAAGCCCTGGTACTATTTGACCCCTGAGCAGCACACCTAAGTTAGGGGAGAGAGAGAGAGGGCTTTCCTTTGTGGACCTCTCTCAGAAAGCTGCAGACCTTGCAAGAGGCATTACTAGAATGTACTAGCTTTACCTGAGCAGGGGTCTCTGAGGACTCTGCAGGCTATCACGACCGGTAGAATGCGGCTCTTACAGGCTGCCGGGGCTGCAGAAGCCCACACAGCTGCCATTAAGTCTGTGGAGACTTCTCCACAGAAGACAGCCTCAGCCATTTTTGTGTGACTTCCCACTTCCAGGATGTAGGGCATCTCGACGGCATTCCCACAAGGACAGTCCCCAAAGTGTGTCTCTAGGGCTCAGAACCTAGCAGAGTGAACTTTGAAGACACTAAGGGTGCCAAGCGACCATTTGACTCAAATTCCTCATTTTAACAGGCCTGGAAATTGGGTTTCAACCCAGTTCCTTGAAGCTGGCTGGACATCTGGGAGCCAGTAGTACAGCACTGAGACCTAGCCCGGTGGCCTCAACCTAGTCACCTCTCCATGCTGTGACACTCCAAGGTGTGTGACTGGCTGTGTCTCACTGGGGACCAGCCCAAGTCAAGTGTGGGCTCCTGCTCTGGACCTGGGATGTGGACCTGTCTGAAAATAACAAAGGAATCTTACAATGATTTCTGGTATCTTGGAAATGTGTGGGGTTTAAAAGTTTAAAAAAAATCCCACTTATCTATTTGTGTGGGCACACACACATGGTGCCGTGGCTCACATGTGGAAGTCAGAAAGGAGATGGCGTTAGGTCTTCCTGTCCACCATGTGGGTCTCAGGGACTGAACTCAGCTCCTCAGGCTTGGCAGGCAGCAAACGCCCACTGAGCAATCTGTCCGACCCAGGGGTGTGCTTTTTACATGAAAAAAAAGCCTGGGTCCCTGTGGCTCAATCTCCTGTGACACAGCCAGCTCACATATGGGAAGCTTTTGAGTTTGGGAAAGTGTGGGCGGCTTCTCAAAGTCTCATGGGTAACAGCTGTGTAAAACAAAGCATCTCCCGGGGTCCTGCTCCTTGCCCTTGGCTCCAAGCCTCATGAGATCTGTCTCCACTGAAATGGAACAAGTGGGAAACATTCAAGAATCACAATCAGCCTAGAGCCTGACAGACCCCAAGGGGACAGGAGCAGAGGCTCCATCCCTACAGAGCAGCTTGGAAGCCACTGCAAGGTGAGTGTCCTCTTATTCAAGTGCATTCCAGGACCACCTCATTTTTGTCCAATCCTGAGCAGCAGAAAATGGGAACATACTGCTCCCAACACGCTGTCACCGAGAATAAATGACACAACGACCCCATCAGTTAGCTACCGCTTTCTAACAAAAATCACTCCTCAAACTCAGTGACCTAAAACACGCTATGGCTCACCGCTCAGTAGAAAGCTCTGTCCATCCGCGCAGGTCAGCTGATCTTGGCTGAGCCTGCTGATGGGCTGTAGTTAGCTAGCCGATGTCCTGGGTAATGGCTGGTCTAAGTGGCCTTGTCCTTTGTATGAGTGGGTGACAGAGCTGGATTGTTCACCACTACCAAACAGGATAGTTTGAGCATCAGCACAAGGCTGCGTGTACATGTACAAAATGGGACCTGTTACAGGCACACATCATCCCTGTCTCAGAACACTGGGTAAGGCTTGCCCAGCTCCAAGAACTAGACACTTCTCTTCCTCTTCCTCTTCCTCCTCTTCCTCTTCCTTCTCTCCTCTTCTTCCTTTTGTTTCACCTTGTGTGTGTATATATGTATCTGTGTTTGAACACGTGCGTGCATATGCATATGTCGTGGTTTCCATGTGGAGGTCAGAGAACAACCTGGGTTCTCTCCTTCTACCATGTGGGCTCTAGGGATAGAACCCAGGCTGTCAGGGTTGGTGACAAATGTCTGACCCTCCTGAGCCATCTGGCCATCCCTAGACTACTTAAAGAAAGTGAAAAGACATAGGAGAGGGCAGGACTTATAAGTCACTCGGCATTCTTTTTTTTTTTTTTTCAATTAGTCTATTAAAATAAGAAAGCCACAAGCCAATGGGGCTGTACAGGAAAAAAAAAATCTCAGGGAAAAAAAAAATGACTCCCAGGTACTGTGCTCTATCCTAGGGAGAGTCTACCTAGTTACATGCCCATGTTTTGAGATCCGTGTAACTCCCGTGTGATGCCCTGTTGCAGAGAGAGCAAACAACCTGAGGCACGTGATTCGGCTGGGAGGTGGTAGAACCAGGAAATGAACCAAGCAGAATGGCACCAGGGCCAGCTTTCTCCCCATGCCAGCCACACTGCTCCTGTGCTCATGGGGCTGGGCTCAGGACACCATGTGTGTGGCTGTGCACACAACCCCTCTACTTAGATACTTCGCTCCTAGTCAACAAATGTGATGCTAAGCTGAAAATAACGCGCGCCTGGTGATCTTTCAGACTGCAGGTCTGATTTTGTACATGCTAGCCACAGCCTTGAACTGATGCACAAACTATCCTGTTGGGTAGATGGTAAGTAACTTCCAGCTCAGTTCAAGGATCCAAGAGACCACAGGCGGTGGGTGTGCGAGCCGGTAGCTCACGCAGCTCCCTGCTTGCTGAGTTTCGTGGTCTCCCATTTGTTATCTTGTCTGCAAAACAGGAGCATCTTCTGCAGTGATGGTCAGGATTAGGGGAGATTATGAATTCGAGAATGCCCGGCACACAGAGACTGGCTGAGTGAACACAGGCGCTCTTCTTTGGGGCCTTGTTTCCTTGTTCACTGGGGAAATCCTAGGTGCTTGGAAGGGACAGCTTTTCCAGGCTCTGTGAGAATAGAGGTTTTTTTTCAGACTCTGTGTCCTCAGTTGTCTCCTGTGGTTTGTTCTTCCCTGCCAGAGTGTAATTAAATCCAGGAGCTGCAAGCACGAATAATGAATGGTGGGACTTGTTAGGCGTGTCTTCCGTTAATGGTTGTGACTGGGGAAGAGCCTGCCACAGGCAATTAGTGAGTCTCCTGTAATTAGGATGCTCAGTTGGCAGGAACACAGAGAGCAGCTTGCCTGTCTAGGTGGCAGATGGAGGCTGGGCCTTGCCTGGGCCTAGTGGGCCAGACAGGGGCAAGAGTCCCAGAGCTGGTTGTGGCCCACCTGACCCCTATACACAGAGGCCACAGGGAGGGCTCAATCCTGAGTGGTTCTCCCCACAACTGGTGGCCTTTGAGCTCAAGGAATTAACGCTGAAGTCTGGCTGGGTTTTGTTTCAGTTAGAGTAACAATGAATAATAAGTTAAACATTTACATTCTGAATACCCAATGAATTTGCATGATTCTAACATCAAAATCAGCTTTTGTTTAAAAAAAAAAAAAGTGGGCCTGACATGGCCTGGTCAAGCAAGGCCTGATGACTCGAGTTTAACCTCTGGAGCCTACATAAAAAAGCCAGATGTTGTGATGTATATCTGTGATCCCAGCACCCCTACAGTGAGATGGGAAATGGGGTCAGGCAAACCACCTGGTACCTCATGTGCAAGCTACCCTGGAGTACTAAGCATGGTACCCGCCTCAACAAAGGAAGGAAGAACAGGCACCAAACACATCCTGTCTGTCCTCCATACATGCACCGTGGCATGTGCACACGCGCATTCATACACATACATCCTACACACACTACTAATAGTAAATTAATATAAATTGAGAATATATGAACAGGAGTGCTGTCCTGCTACCAAGGTTGAAGTCTGATATTACCGGAAAGCCTTGAGATTGGTGCAGTATGGCGGACTCTCTTTGTCAGCAGGGCTTCTCTTTCGTTGATCTTGTCTGAGGAGCTCAAAACCCCTATACCCTCTACCTGCAGAATGTCACATAGCCTCGATTAGATTACAAGTTCAGCTTTCTTTCTCCCAACAAGAACCCATTCAGCAAGCACCTGAGGTCCCTGGAATGCCCCCTCCTGCTAATGAAGTATCTTAGTACCTTAGCCTTCATCCAATGACCTTTGCCCATCCTGGATATCCCTACCCTGTCCCAAAACGATATAACTCTTGATTCACCCAGAATAGAGTTGATCTGTCTCCCTGAAACTGATCCCAGAATGACTTTGTTCCTACTCATGGGCTGTTCAAGACCTTGGTCATTGACTGTTCCCTGCATCCTTGTGGGCCAGAGGCCAATGACCTGGAAGAAAAGGGAGACCCACAAAGACACAGGAGGTGATGGGACACACCTGTAACCCCAGCCTGTAGTCTTGGCCCACCCAGTAGGCTGAGACAGGAGGATTGCAGGTCTAAGGCCAGTGTGAACTACATTGTAAGATCTTATCTGAATAGAACAATAAAAAATATAAAAAGACAAACTGAAAAATGTCCATTTTACTGTTTCAAATACAAGTCCTCTCCCTAGTTAACAAACACAAAAAAACCCACAGCTGGGGATGGTGGGGCACACCTTTAATTCCAGCACATGGGAGGCAGAGGCAGGTCGATCTCTTGAGTTTGAGGCCAACCCAGACTACAGCAAAGAAACCCTGTCTTACAAGAAAAACAAACAAACAAACAAACAAAAACCAAAAAGTCCCAAACCCCTACAATGGTAGCAAACATAATAAGACTTTTTCTTACAAGAAAGCTTCTTCTTAGAGTAATGGAACTGCTCTGTAATATACAGTGAGCCCAAGTTATTATCATTCTGCACCTGTCCGAATCTATAATATCCACCCAGCACACTGGTGTGAACTGTGCGCCCTGGGGGTCACCTGTCAATCATAACCAGTGCACCCTTCTAGCGAGGGATGCTAAGAGTGAGGAAGACTCTGTGTGTGTGTGTGTGTGTGTGTGTGTGTGTGTGTGTGTGTGTGTGTGTGTTAGCAGAAGGGATATGCTGTACCAACTGTACATCAATCATAACCAGGGCAGCTCTCTAGTGAGGGATGCTAACACTGGTGAAGACTGAATGTTCAGAAACAGGATGTAAATGGGAAGCCTCTGCACATTCCTCTGAGTTTTACTGAAACAGTAAGTCAATCAGTGTCTTGTGTTTTAACACCTGTACAGAATTCCATAGACAGCAGTGCTTTAAACTGTAGCCAGTTATCAGCTAGGGAGCTGTATTAGTCAGGGTTCTCTGAAGGAAAGAATCTATAAGGGTGAATAAATATATTAAAAGAATGTACAAATTCAGCTTACATTAAAATAGTAACAAGTTATCTCTCACTTGAGAGGCTGAGAACTCCAGAGTTGCCTGGTCCTTGAGGTTAAATATCTCTGCAGTCCCAAATCTGGAAGGTTCCTGGAGAGCTGCTGGTCCTTAGTCAGTATCAGAAGACTGGACACTCTGGTTCTGGTATCAGTGAAGGAATCATCTGCCCCGCCATTTTGATCTGGACTATACCAGATGGTAATGTCCACATCTGGGAGTAGGGCTTCCCACATCAAGAAAGGCAATTAGGGCAATTCTTTGAGTGAGGCTTCCTACTGAGGTGATTCTAATGTGTAGCAAGTTGACACTAAAACCAACCAGCACTTGGATAGTCAGGCTGTGTTGTCTTCAGATCACAGAGCATCCCCCAGGGACTCACACTGAAGGGACAGTGAGGAGCCTGGTGCTTTGCCTGTGTCAAGGAACAGGACAGTGAGAGATGGAGAGAACATTCATAGCCCATCCAGCCTAAGCCAGGTGGGTCCAGCTTAAACAAGACAGTCTTTAAGCAGAGGCAGCAACAGCCGCAATGCAAAAAGCTCTGTCCCCATTCTGTTGGCAGCTTGGTTGCGTAGCCATAGTTAGTTGCTGGGTGAAGCATGCCAGTAACAAAAGGAAGGAGAAAGCTGGCACCGCCAGCCCTCACCCACGAGCAAGATCCTTGTCACTGGCCATGCTAGGCCAAAATAAATGAGTTTTTAAAATTATAATTAACATAGAAATTGCACAGGTTAGTGAATTCACCATGGTGTATCCATCCATACAAGTATCCACTGTGCACTGATGGTGTCTACCCACCCATCTACCCTTCCTCATCTGCCCTTTAACCCTTTCCCATCCTTGTCCTTCCTGAGTTCCTTGTAATAAGCCGTCTTCTGCTTTTAGGATGTCTACTTATCTTAAAGATTTCTTTGTAAAAAGTATGTGTGTTTTCTTTTTATGTGCCTGAGAGATACCCCTACGGTGCAGACACACCATATTTTCTTTATTCATTCATCTGTTGAAGGGTATTGAGGCTGAAACTCAGCTCTTGTGAGCAATATTTTAATTAGCATTAACAGGCAGATGTCTCTTGTTTAAGGGAAAATCTGTTTGAAGTCTGGCCTCAAATGAAAGGCACCAAGGGTGGGAGGTATTGGCTGGTTACTTCCTTGTGGTTCATACATACACATACACACATACATACATACATACACACATATACATACATATATATATGTACATATGTACATACATAGATATACATACACATATATACATATACACACATATATATACACACATATAAACACACATATGTACATACATACATATATACATATATGTGCACACACACACATCTTAAGGGACCAGGGAGATGATTCAGTAGCTGAGAGTGCATACCACCCTTGCAGAGGATCAAAGGTCAGTTCTCAGCATCTGTATTGGATGGCTCACAATAGCCTGAAACTCTAGATCTAGGTGATAAGATACCCTCTTCTGGCCTCTTTGGGTACCTGCATTCATGTGCACACACATGTACCTTCATGAGGGCACACATGTGCATGCCCTTACCCACAATACATACATACTTAAAAATAATAAAATAGATCTAAAAATTAAAACAGACCAGAGAACTCCAAGGCAGGTGTTGGGAGATCAGACCCTGAGCACTGTTGGTGAGATTAGTGTGGGGGTGAGTTGAGTGTGTGTTACAATAGGTCACCAGCATTAAAGAGGAAAGAATTCGGTAAATCACAGACTTTAGGGAATGATCATGTAACATTGCTGGCTCATCAACTGTCTCAAATGCACAACACGACACATGGAACCCAGGAAGGGACAGGCACAGTCCGTGGGTGTGTGTCATGGGAGCTGAGTTGATTTCCTTCTTGTCCATCTGTCTGGTCTGTTCTTTCTGCTCCATTTTTGTGAACCTAAAATCACTGTACAAAATAAAGCCTGCTTTTCTTTGTTTGTTTCTTTCTCTTTTTTTTCTTCCCCAATATCTCAACTTGCTTTTGGTTAAAGCAGAGGCTGGGCCATGTCACCTGCTGTCATGGGATGAGAAAGCCGCAGGCTCTTTTCAATGGGCTCTTATTTAGGAGAGAAGGTCACCTGGGACTCGTCTCTAGGTCAGAGAAGCTGCAGGTCTTGAGAGACCTTGAAAGCAGCTGTTGATCATCCTGGCCGGGACTACACTCCACAGAGCGCTCCCAGGACAACAGATGTTTGCTGGCCTTGCCTCCCGCAGCCATCTGTCCCCAGATGGTTGGAACCTGGCAGTGTAGAGTCAGGCAGGAATGGGAGTACAGAACCAACAAAACCTCCCATCACCCACAATTCCACTGGCTCCAGGACACTGGTGCCAATTACTTGTCTGCCAAAGGGTGGCAATGATCTTCAATTCTTCTTCAACTCTGCCATGCTTTCCCAGTTCAGTGGCAAGCAGGAAGGGGAGGCTCATGAGACTAGGCTGTGTCAAAGATGCCACTTGCATTCAGGGTAGCTAGCCGAGGCAAAGAGGAGGCTAATGCTGTCACAGCCTTTCACCCTGGCCCCTGTGGCTGGCATGGGCACGTGTATGAACCCCGTCCAGAGAGATCTTGTCCCTGAGATTTTTCCTCTTGATTTTAACTATAATTCTAAATAATTCACAATATTTAAATATAATTGTATATTTGGGTTTTGGTAAAATAATATTCTTAAGCCAGGCAATGATGTATATGCCTTTAATCTCAGCACTCAGGAGGCAGAGGCAGGCAGATCTCTGTGAGTTCGAGATCAGCCTGGTCTTCAGAGCAAGTTCCAAGACAGCCAAGGGCTACACAGAGAAACCCCGTCTCAAAAAAAAACCAAAAACAAAATTAATAATAATAATAGTATTAATTATTTGAGAATTTCATACAATGTGTCTTGATACATTCGTGGTTTTAATAACCCACAATCACTTTGAAGTGTTTTACACACTTTACTACAAAAACCAATCAATGTTCCAAGTGCAGAACCCTTGGATCATACAGATAGACAAGAAGAAGGAAACTAAGAGCAACTGCCTTAGACACCAGGAAGAAATGCAGCCGAAGGTTTTGAGGTAAGCCTTCTGGTCCTTTCTTCCTCGGTTCCTTCTTCCTTCATTGGACAAAAGCTCGTTATGATTCACTGCTGTCAGCACTGTCCGTTGTCCTTGGACCAGGAAACCAATGGTCAGTGGGCCTGGACCTCAGGAAGCTGGATGCTCACACAAATGCCTAACACACGCACCCAGAGCTTGGCTCCCGCTGGCAAACACATAATTACTTACAAACATTTTTTTCCACATAATGCACGATGAACACTTCCCACGGGATTCAATGCTGTTTCAAAATACCATCTCCAAGATTACATGGTACCCAGCTCTGGGAGTGGGCCATCGCTTATTTAAGATTCTTTATTTACTGTTGAACATTGAGTGCTCCAGCCAAGGTCCTTCCAGCTGGATCTTTATACATATTCATGCTTATTTCCCTATTTTCAGGGTTTTTGTTTGTTTGTTTTTGTTATCAAAATGCATACAGCACAAAACTCAGCGTTTTAGCCATTTTTCGATACAGTGCTCAGTGATACTGGTAAGTGACTCTGGCTCCCTCTCTGCCCCAGAACCCTTTGAATTTATGGAGTTGAGACACAGTGCCTTTTACACACCAGATCCCTCTTCCCTTTCACCCCCCCTCAGCCCTCAGACCTCCTGCTTCCTATCGCTATAGATACAACCATTCTGTCTAGTCACTGATATATGTAGAACCAGACAATACCTGTCTTTTTGCTCTTAGCTTGGCGTCCTCAGGGTCCCTCCATGCAGCAGCATGCGTCAAAAGGCTGAGTGACATTCCACTCTGACAGCTCACACTGACAACTCTTCAAACTAAATACCTAAAGTAACTGGAACTTCAATGTTGTCAAATGCCTATTTTTAATGATGGTTCTTATATGTTTTAACCTCCCTTGTAGCCCACCACCCACCAAGGTAAAAGAAAGGATATGGGGAAAGTGGACCTGTTTAGAAAGGTTCCTTTTGAGCAATTCTGGTCCATGTTGTCTGGAAATCGGCAGTTCAGTTCACAGGTCAGCAGTGCCAGCTCGATCCCGAAACACTCACAACACCAGTCCAGTTCAATAGAGTCGAGATAGCAAACACAACCAGCAACGGTGGTATGACCAGGCCTCAGCCTTAGCACGAGTCAGCAGGAAGGATGGGAGGACCACCAGGAGAAGTTCTCAGCTGTGCCTCTCTCAGAGAAGCGAAGATCAGTGAAGACTGGAGAGTCACAAGCATTGCACAGCGAGCTCTATAAGCAAGCCTAGCTCAGCCTCCGTCACTGTCCACGATAAGTCCTATTTATAGCCTGCAAACAGCACGTGTCTCCACGGGTCCTGCCTCAGGAGTGAGTTTGTCTCAGCTGACATCACTCTGCCAATCAGCCCAAGTCTGTGGCAAGAAACTGCAGCATACCACTGCAAGTTTTTTGGTGCATTTCTCTCTATGGAGTCCCAACAGATATAGCTCAACTACGCAATGTAAGGCGCACCAATACATGCGTGTCGTGTCGTTAGCAAAGATTCTTCCATCACAAGTTCTTTCACGTGCTTGCTTTAGCAGAACATCCTTTCACCTGTGTTTGCTTCAGGAAAACATTCCTTCACGAGTCTTTCACCTGTGTCCATGTTCCTTCTCGTGTTTGCCCCAGGCAAACACCATCCAACCGACTTTCCAAAGAACCCTTAAATTTTTCACTTCAAGTGACCTTGGTAGGTGAAACTTTTTGCTCTCTGTTGCCCAAGTCTCCTCTAAAACATTTTGGACAGCTTCCTTTCCTGTTTTTAGGATAGAGTCGTCAACCCTCTGTGACCTGTCAGCGCTGAACATTATAAGGTTGTTGAGGGGAATGATGGGCTAGGGCCAGGGAATATATGGATGTGTGTGGGGGGTATGATGGCTCATGTGTGTGCTATGTGTGCAGGTATGCCCGTACAGTCTGCCCATGCATGTGGAGAACAGAGGTCAACCTCTGGTGTCATTCCTCTGGAACTGCCCACTTGGTTCTTGTGTTGTTGTGGTGATTTGGTTTGGGGCTTTTGAGACAGGGTTTCTCTGTATAGTTTTGGCTTCCCTGGAACTCACTTTTCTAGACCAGGCTGGCCTCGAACTCAGAGATCTGCCAGGCCCTGCTTCCTGAGTCCTGGGGTTAAAGGTGTGAGCCGCCACCACTGTCTGGCTGCCGCTTTGTTTTTTGAAACAGGGTCTCTCAATGGGACCTGGGACTTGCTGATTCAGCTAGCCTGGCTGTGTGGCTGTTTAATAGTCCTGAGGGATCTACCAATCTCTACTTCCATAGTTCTGAGATTATAGGTGAGTGACCAACACTCGCTTTTTACAGAAGAGCTGGGGATTGAACTTCATGCTTGTACAACAAACACTATATATATTTATGTGTGTGATTATACATGTATGTCCATGTACCACATACGTGGCTGGTGTCTGTAGAGTTCAGAAGAGAGTATTGGATATTCTGGAACTAGAATTACAAATGGCTGTTAGCCACCATGTGGGTTCTGGGAACTAAACTTGGGAGAGCGTTTGCAAGAGAAGCAAACGCTCTTAACCACTAAGCCATCTTCCCAGCTTCAAGCAAGCACTTTATTCACTGAGACATCTCCCAGCTCAATCATAAGATTTTTCAAAAATAAAAACTCCTTTAAAGATGGAAAAAAAATCTAAACTTCAATAATTTGATGTATAATTTAAATTTTACAGAAATAAACTGTATAATTTTTTCTCTTTGAGACAGGCTTTCACTATGTAGCTTGGCTGGCCTGGAACACACTCTGTAGACCAGGCTGGCCTCGAACTCACAGAGATCCATCCCCGCACCCCCTCTTCCTCTTGAGTGCTGGGATTAAATGTGTGTGCCACCGTGCCTGGCATTACAGTATAATTTGAGGTTTATAAAACATTCTCAAGAGCAGTGTACGGGCAGCAGGCATCTACCACTAACCTGCTTCTCCTCCTGCCTCTCTCCCAGGGAGATTGTAGCTATTAACGTCCTTTACCCAGCACTGTTTCAAGGCACATTTTCCTAACGACCTCTTACATAACCGCTGTACAACTACGAAAACAATCGGAAATTTAGCCTTAGATCATAACCCATAATCCAGATTCAGAATTCACGAAGGAGGCCCTTTGTTTACTCCCACCTAGGTTTAATTTCCAACTTGAAAGACCCAAAATGGTATCTTGGTTTCATTCTGATAAGCTGAATATTTCTTCTGATTTGTCCTTGCCCCATACTGTAGACTGAGTCCAGTACCAACAAGCACTCCACCAGCAGGCACTCCCAGCCTGTCCCTCTTTTGCCTACTTCCGGTAGGTGTCCATTACACAGGGCAGGCTGTTTTCCTTTGCACACGGCCCACTGGTGTCCTCGCTCCTTTTCCCTCCTGGCTTTCCCCCAGCATGTTAGTACTCGGACTTGTATAAACAACCCTCAAAGCCTAAAGAGGGGAACGACCGCTGCCCTGACCCTGGCCCTGGCCCTCAGATGAGCCTCTTGCCAGGGATTTGAAATATCACAGTTGTCTGCTTCAAGCCAACACACCCCACCTGTCCTTCCAGGCCCTGGGGAGCACAAGCCAGTGATTCCTGTTTGGGTTCAATGTTTCCTGCAGGATCTGAGGCTCTGCCAGCCCGGTTCTCTTTCCAAGAGGCCACCTGCTGAGTGTCAGGAGTGGTCAGCAGCCCCGAGGTTGCTATTGATCAGTGTCTGTGGCAGCCAGGCCTGGTGTCCAAGGCCTGATCCATCCTGGGAGTGGACTGTGAAGCATGGGAAAGTTCCCATGCTGACTGCAGGGATAGGCTTGTTGGGGGGACTTCTGAGGGATAGAGAAGGCACTCAAAGCCACCGGCAAAGCTCTGCCAGGGCCGCCAGAACACACTGTCACTGTCCTATTGCTACTTTGTATACAGGTTTTTTAATTGAATTAGTTATCTCACTCTTTCCAGGAGTCATAAAAAGGGAAAGATAAGAAAAACCAAATTCCCTATTTGACTTGGCTCTTTTGTATCACATTTTCCCTCGTTTCTGCCAAGATAAGTGTTATGTACACAGGGACTGAAGAGACTGCTCAGTGCCCAGTGGTTAAGAGTACTGGATGCTTCTTCACAGGACTGGGGCTCAATTCCCAGCACCTACATGACAGCTCACAACCATCTATAACTCCAGCTCCTGAGGGTCTGACACCCTCTTCTGGCTTCTGTGGGTACCAGGCATGCGCATGGGTGCACAGACATACATGCAGACCAAACTCCCATACACACAAAATCAATAAATATTTTAATGTAAAAATTATAAAATACAGTTAAATACATAAAATTAGTGGAAAATAGGCTTAAAATTCCTATATAGTTATTGTAATAAGTTTTGGTCTCATCCACACACCAATCTTGTCCCCTTTTCAGATTAATATGGAATACATTTCCTGTATCATGTGCTTTATACTGTAGTTCATATCTACAGAAGCACTGGTTTGTTTTAACCTTGTAGCACTCCTAAAGATAGCAAACATTTCTTTCTTTCCTTTTCTTTCTTTATTTCTCTTGGCTCTTTATATATTTTAGATATTGATCCTCTAATAAAGATTATTTTTTTCTATTATGATAGATTTTCTTTTTATTTAATTTCATGTACATTGCTGTTTTGTCTGCATATATGTCTGTGAGAAGACGTTGGTTTCCCTGCAACTGGAATTACAGACAGTTGCGAGCTGCCATATGGGTGCTGGGAATTGAACCTGGGTCCTTTGGAAGAGCAGTCAGTGCTCCCAACTGCTGAGCTAGCTCTCCAGCCCCCAGCAAAGGTTTCTTAAGAATACAGGGCAATCTTTCTTTTCCTGTGGTTAGTTTGCCAAGCTAGCTCCTAAGCAAGGCCTACACCTTGTATTTGCTTGCTTGAGGCCATCATTACAAACTAGCCCTTCAAATTTCATAAACTCAAAGATAATCTTTAGTGTTATTAAATAATAATTTACAAATCAGGGTCTGGAGAGGTACTCGCACAAGCCCGAGGATCTGACTTTGGACTCCCAGTAGCCTCAAAACAAGCTTGATTCTGCAGGGTATCTGGGGAGGGAGGTGGCATGGAAGAGGGTGGATCTCTGTGGCCCTCTAGCCAGCCTGTCTATCCATCAGTTAAATCCAGACTCAGCTAGAGTCTTTGAAAATAAGGAATAATCCATCGGGCAAGGTGGCTTCATGTTTCAGGGTACCTACTGCTCTCAGAAGACCTGGGTTTGATTCCCAGCACTCCGACACCCGTGTGGAGTGGTTCATGACTGCCTATAACTCCAGGTTCAGGGGATCCAATGGTCTGTGTTGACCTCTGCAGGCATTGCACACACACACTATAGGAAGATGCGAAGATATGTGCCTTAACTAGTCTGTGTTATCTCTTCCTCATTACACACAAACACAGACACACACATACACACACACACACACACACACACACACGATTGGAGAAGAACAAGAAAGTGACTGGAGAGTGTGGAGATAGGGATGGGTGTCAACAGACTCAGCTCTGTTACCGGTCCATGGGTGAGCAGATATGAATACAGATGTGAATACGTCATAGTTGTTTTGGTAAAAGGGGAAGTGGAGTGACAGACAGGAAGTCTCAGGGTTCCTCCTTGAAGGCGACTTGCTGATGTGAGTCAGCTCTAAGGCTCCGGAGGAGCAGCCCTGGGGTGGGGGTGGGAGGTAGACAGGCTCAGCCTGGCTGTCACCATCAGAGGCTGCTGGCTTTCCTGGTACAAAGACTCTCCAGCTCTCAACATGGTCACAGCCAGACCCTGGGATGGGCCTCGGGAAGCTGGCCTGGCTTGCAGATTTCTCATGGAATTTAGATCCACCTGGCTTCTGGTCACATTTACTGAACTTTTGTCCCTAGATCCTCTGATGAATGGTGGTTTTGTCTTCAGTGAGGCCAGAGACACCCAGGCAGACTGCCCAACATGCACCCCAGGCCTAAAATTCACCCAACCTTTCCCTTCCCTTTCTGTTTTTCTCTCTGCTCCTTCTCTTTCTTTCCAACCTCTTCCAGTTTGGGGTATCTCCCTCTTTAGTAAGCAGTTTTGTAATTTTTTCAGTGCACTAGGGGGAGCTACTATGTAACAAACCCGCAGGGACTTGGCCTTGGTCCCTGCAAGGGCGGTGCTCTGGTCTGGGACCTGCAGGGAGGATCCTGTTACTTACTGCAGGGTTACATAAACCAGAGCTTATCCTTTCCCACTGACACAGAGGAGGGGGCTCAGGAGATCTGGGTTCAAACCTGCCTCTGCCCTCCTAACCTGGAAGACCTGCTCTCCTTCCTGGCTGGGTTAGGAGAGAATCGGTTTGGGACAGTACTTAGTGCCGGGGCTTGTGACCCTGTCACCTATCTACTGTGTGATCATGGAGGGGTTGCCAGACCTCTCTGAGCCTCCTTCTGGAGGGCACCAAGGCAAAGTAACTACATTGCTCTTGGCACAGAGTCTGGGGAAGGCAAGCATTTGATAGGTTCAACGGTATTGCTGTTTATGAGAAAAGCTGGCACAGATAACTATTTCCCTCCTAAGTCCAGGGCCTGGGAAAAGCTTATATGTTTGTGTTTACGGCCTGTGAGGCAGTCATGGCTTAAAAGCGGCATTTTGTATGTGGGGACATTACAGGTTCTATAGTCAAATATCCACTCCTCCCTCCCAGTGACACGGACCTTGCTGGTCCTTGTAAGATGGCTTAAATGCATCATTCATCGTGTAACCATGGCAACTTCTTATGGTATCTAGGCTGGTCCTCACTAGGAGCTCAGCAAAAGAGGACTGGTATGGCCCAACTGCAGATGCTTAAGAGAGACAAGGTGGTCCCGGGCAGGCTTGTGGGTCCTGGGCACAGAGTGTCTGTGAGCTTCTGTGTGTGGAGAGGCACTGAATAGCCACTGGGTGTGAACAGGTCAAAGCCTGTCCCTGACTTTCAGGTAAACTGAAAGGAGTCAGCCTCTGTGGCTAAGGCCTATGTCTTAACTCAGGGTCAGATAAAATAGGTTCTGGATATTTCTGCTAAAGTAGAAGGAGACAGACCTCAGAGATCTCTGCCAAGAATGGGACCACCGCCTTCGGTCATCCCCTCAGTCCCTGAAGTACTTCAGGGGAGGAAACCCACTCTCCTATTTCTGTAATCTTCCCTTGAGCCCTAAACAGTTTGTCAGCTGAACCTGGGATCCCCAAAGCTGGTGGTATTTCCATGGCTGGACCTAGAACACTGTCACCCTGCATGGCTGGATGATGCAGGAAAGCAGGGTGCTGCCCTCCTGAGACGAAAGTGAGTTTGTTATTAGACCAGGTCAAAGACAGAAATGAGTTAGAGATGGAGATGATGAAGAAAAGCCACAGGGACCTTGGGGACAGAACAGAAAGAAATAAAAATGGTGGGAAGGTAATGTCAGAGAAGAAGAGGCTGAGAAATTTGTAGTGTAGGGAATAAAAAAGTAACTTTTAAGATGAAGAAGCCAAAGAGCCTTGAGCAGGAAAGACAAGCCCACACTGGACACATTGGAGAGAAACGTGCCCCATCTGAAGCTCGAGAGATCTTTAAAGCACAGCGTAGAAGACAACTAATATACAAAGAAAACCAGACTCGCAGCACAGCAACGCAAACTGGAACAATATTTTATAATCTCATAAATATAATCGTTCACGATAGTTGGAGGTTCTGGAGGGAACTGTTTAGTCCTCGGCAGGTGCAATGTCTCAAATACAAGTTGTGGGAATAAAGACCGAGAGAGCTGTCACTGACCCGTGTTGGAGACAGGCTGAAAGACAGCCTACATTGAAGTACAGGCCAGGAGGGAATGCTAACTGCTTTTTATTTCCTTTTGTCTTACAGAGACAGGCTCTTGTGTAGCCCAGGCTGGTCTCAGGAGCGGTGGGGGGTGGGGGGTAGGATAATGTGCTGGAGTATGGAAGAAGGAAGTCATGAGCTGAGGAATTCAGAGAGTTCCAGAAGCTGGGAAGGGAGGGCAATGTCCTCACCAAGAGCTTCCAGAAAGAACGTAGCCCTTAGGTTGGCTTACGGAGAGCCATTTTGAACTCTGACCTCCAGCACGAGTGATACGTTGTGTCGATTTAAATGAGAAAGTCCATAGTACTTAGTTACAGCAGCTAGCAGGAAACTGTCACAGACATAAGGATGGACCGTGGGGAGAGCAGAAAACACAGAGAGCTTATCTTTCCTAGAACCAAGGAACTGCACTGGGTGTTTATACTTTTGAAACTCCTTTACCTAAAACTATGTCCTTTCTCTTAGTGTAACTCATGGTTACTGTAGTGGTTGATAATTCACAAGCTTAATGCCTGATTAAATGATAGGAACCAGTTCATTTTAACCTATATTTAAAGAGAATCCACACGCTGTTCACCATAAAAAGCAGTAGGAACTAAAACCCAAGGTGTTTACTCTTTGCCATGTTAAGCAATTTTCTTCCCTTTTTAATTTTTAGGGGTATTAAAGACAATTTTTAGTGACTAAGTATTTCTTGAGAGGTAGCAGGCTTAGCACTGAAGGGGACTTGCTGCTTGCTTTTCCAGAGGACTGGAGTTCAGATCCTAATACTTAGATCTGAGGGCTCACCACTGCCTATCACTATGGAGCCTAACAGCCTCTTCTGGCCTCTGTAGGCATATACATATCCATTTAAATAATTAAAAGTATATCCTGGGCTTCATTCAGAAAGAAGACAGTGAGTTAACATCTTTTTTTTCAAAAAGTATGCTTGAGTTAGAGAGATGGCTCTGCAGTTAAGAGTACTGACTGCTCTTCCAGAGGTCCTGAGTTCAATTCTCAGCAACCACATGGTGTCTCACAGCCATCTGTTTTGGGATCCGATGCCCTCTTCTGGTGTGTCTGAAGACAGCTACAGTGTACTCATATACATAAAATAAACAAATAATTCTAAACAAATATGCCCTCCTGTCTCATCTTTAGCCAATAGATTATACAAGGGAGGAAGGGACCCAACAGGCTGTCAATCATCCTAGACTTCAGTCCTTCATCTCAGCTCAGGTGACACTTGTGATATCTGTGCCTCTCCTATAATCATCTTTCATGCCCTTCCTGTGTTCTGTGGCTCTCTAAAATTCTGAGTATAGTTAGTGTTTGCTGGTGTCAACCTTGTGCCAGGGGCATCAGGGCTGGGATGGATTAACTCAGCATAAACAAACCATTTACAGTGTGTACAGGCTAAGCTATGAATAACATGCAAACCAAACAGAGGTTCTTTTTTTCACAACATGAAGTGCAATTGTGTTTTTAGGATGCAGAACAGGAAACTGATCCTATCAATAGTCAGGAAAGAGTATGAGAAAGCAAGATTCAGGCAGAAGGACTGTCATGTGCAAAGGGCCTGTGGCTAGAAAGAGGCCTGCTACCTCTAAGGCATGAAAGTGTGTTTTACATGGCAAATGGTGGGTGGGCATGTGTGGAAGGGAGGCAGTCAGGGTTGAAGAGTGGAGGGCTTTCGATCCTACACAATGTGCTTCAGGTTCATCCAACACATAGTAAAGAAACATAGAGCACGAGCAAGAGAGAGGCAGACCTGTGCTCCATGCCCTGAACCTGGAAGCTGAAGGAAAGACAGTCTTGGTGCCTCTCTGATCATATTACACACCATGATGGAATCTTCTGGAAAGAACTTCCAAGTGTCAGCAGGTGATAAGAACCATGGAGGTTTTCAGCAAGCAGGGAGATATGGTCAGATCAGCTGTGTGGAGAGATTCCTCAGTGACACAGCAGAAAGCAGAGGGCATGGAGACGGGACACAGGGAGGGCATGTGGGGTTGGGCATCAATTCTGGCATGAAGTTATGTGGGCTTGAACTCACTGGTCCTGTCATGGCTAGAGATGGCTGAGAGAGATTTGGAGGAAGTGGAGAGACCAGGCCGCCCAAGGACAGATCGCAGATGACAAGGGCGACGTGTGGAGATGAAAAGATATGAACATGAAGACTCAGAGAGAATGTTCCTGCCAATGAACTCCTGTAAGCAAGGTCACCTTGCTGAGTGACATCTCAGCCTGGCTGAGATGAAGGGCTAATGGCACCCACTGTGCAATGGGAACTCAGCAAATCCAGCATCCCCCTTCTCTCAGCTCTTCCCCAGAAGAGGCCTGAGCTGCAATTTCCATCATCCTGTAAATCCTTTCGCTCGGATGGAGGATGGGTGGGTGGGTGGGTGGGTGGAGAGCCCCACTTTAGCAGGAAGCAGCTTTCCAGGTAAGCAGAGACTCAGGGCCAGCGAGAGTCCTAGGCGTCATTTGGTTCTGAGCTGCTGCAGACCAGATTAGATCGCCACTTACCAAATTGCTATTGCCTTGGTCAGATGAGTGGCTGGGAGATGAAAGGATAATGATAGACGTTCAGCTGGCCTGTGTGACTAATGAATTAGCTGCTCTGTCTCTGATGAAGCCTCCTGCCAGGTGGTACCCAGACCACTTGCTTGGCCCCTCTCCTGACTGCTTGTTCCATGCACAGAAAGTACGGCACCATGGAAATCATGATAACATGAGGATAACCAGCGTAATCACCTCGCTATGGGACACTGTAACCCTGATATTTACTCCTTGGTATTTTGGGACCTTTGCATTTCCAGCCAGCAAGTGTGCTGGAGAGAACAAATATTCAGAACACCACCCTTAGGAAGTTAATATGCTTGCTGGTGTCCAGCTCATTTTCTCCAATCTTAAGCAGTTCAAGATCCACTGCCTAGGGAATGGTGCCACCCATGGAGGGTGGGTGAATCTTCCCAGCTTAATTACCATAATCAAGATAATCATTCACAGACATCCTGTACAGTCAATTCCTTGTTGAGATTCTCTTCTTAGGTGTTTCTAGATTGTGCCAAGTTAGCTAGTAAAACCAACAGTCACACCATGCAATGGCACATGCTACCCCTGGAGGAAGTCTCAGTCTTCCTTGGTCCATCTGCCCCCTGTTCAGTCCAGTCTGGCTCTCTCTGCTTGCTAAAGTCTCCTGAAAGTCATATGTTGAGACTTGATCAGTCAGATTTACATTCAAGGCCTTAGAAGGTGGTTGGATCATCAGGGTAGAAACTGGGTTATAAAAGAGACTCCAGAGAACTGCCTTATCTTTTCTACCATATAATGGTTTACTAGGTAAAGGCACCAGCCATCAAGTGTGAGGACCTGAGTTCAATTCCCTGCACCCACGTGTGGCAGAAGGAGAGAATCAACTTCTAAAAGTTGTCCTTTGATCTCCACATGTCCTGGCACGTGTGTGCCCATATACACACATACCTATGTATATGCATCCACATGCATGCACACACACAACACTAAATAAATAATACAGTTTTTAAAGCACCATCTAGAAGCTAGAAGCAGGCCCTTACCTGCAGACATCAAGTCTGCAGGCACCTTGATTCCAGGAGCACCTTGAACATTTTGTTCCTAAGCCACCTGGCTTATGACATCATGTCCCAGCAGCCTGAATAGACTGATACATTGTCTACATAATGTCAATGCCCATGGGCCCTTGAGGGTCTGTAACCTGAGTCCCTGAGGCTGGAATTCTCTATTTAAAACGGGAAATGGCAACATTGTTTTTTTTTTTTTAAACTACATTGTTTTGTTTTTAATTCAAAAATAAAAATAGGGAGTATTTATTTTTACAATTTTAGATGTATATCTTTTTATTTTATGTGTATGAGTATCTTGCTTGCACACAGTCCTGTGTACCACAAAGTACCTGGTGCCTGCATAGGCTGGAAGAGTGTGTCAGGGATTCTAGAATGGAGTTCCAAGCAGTCGTGTGACACTCTTTGGGTGCTGGGAACCAAACCAGTGTCCTCTACAAGAACAACAAGTGTCTCTACCATTGAGCCATCTCTCCAGACTCTAAAATAGGAAATTAAAATGACTTGTTTTTCAGTGAGAATCCGTTTTTGCCACGTGTCCTTCCAGAATGTTCTCAGTCCATACACAAACTTTGTTGTTCTGAAACGAGAGTGTCAGCATACAATACTTTGCACTCACAGGCTGCTTGTTATTTTTCCGTGTACATTGTGAGAGCGTGACCCTGTCAGGACACCTGGGTCTCCACTGTCATTCTTCCCTGCAGAATAGTCTATTGTAAGAAAGGGCTTTAATTGAATCGCACCCCTGGGCAGGCTTTTCAGTTTACCCTCTCTAAACTTTTCCTACTGTAACCAGAGTGTGTCGTCATTCACAAGCCTGGGCAGAAAGATGGCCTGCTTAAACTTGGGGGATCATCTGGTCCCCTGGCTCACGTCATAAAGAAAATTGATTTTTATTTTCCGAGTCAACGGTGATTAAATGAACAATGGTTGCCAGGCAACCTGGAAACTGGACTTCTGGGTGGAAGCCAAAGCAAACAGCAGCCTCCACCTGCACCCCAGGTACCACAACATCTCTCATGGGGCATGGTGCTTCTAGGGAACAAGTCCATCCCTCAGACTGCCAGTGATACTCAAGACTTAAATCCCTTGCCTCTTGAGAACACAATCCCTGCCCGCATTCCCAGATACAGATGCTGACAAGCAGAGTGTTCTTGCCAAAGATTACAGCCAAGATCTGAGCCCAGCTGCTCGTCGGCCCACATTCTTTCCCTGTCCCCACCTGTGGCCTTCCTCCCTTCCTCTTCTTCTTCTTCTCCTTCCTGTTCTCTTTTCAGTTTCTGTTTCCCACTCTCTCTCACCTCCCTGTGCCTCCTCTTCCCTTCATCCCACTTTTAACTTCCTTTGTTTTTTTTTTTTTTTTTTTGAGACAGGGCCTCCTAGGCTCCAGGCTGACCTCAAACTCACCATCTAGAAACAATGGCCTTGAACTCCTGATCCTCCTGCCTCTACTTCCCAAATGGTAGGATTATATTTACCAGCATGCCCAAGTCCCATATTACTTTCTTTAAATGCTATTAAAATTGTTACTACTTTCTCTTTCTTTTTCCTTCCTTCCTTCCTTCCTTTTTCTTTTTTCTTTCTTTCTTTCCTTCCTTCTTCTTTCTTCTTTCTTTCATTTTCTTTTTTTCTGTGTTTTTGTATGTGTGTCTCTGTATGTCTGTGTATGTATATAGTGTATGTATATATGTATGTATGTATGTATGTGTGTGTGTGTCTCTCTGTATGTGTGTGTATGTATGTGTGTATGTATGTAAGTATGTATGTATGTGTGTCTCTGTGTGTGTGTGTGTGTGTGTGTGTGTGTGTGTGTTGCATGCCACACATAGGAGGAGGTAGAAGTTGGTTCTCTGCTTCCACAATGTGGGATCCTGGGCTTAAACTCAGGTAGTCAGGCTCAGCAGCATCTGTCTTTAACCACTGAGCTGTCTTGTTGGTCCTAAATGGCATGTTTGTTTGTTTTTTGTTTGAGGCAGGGTCTGTCTATGTAAGGCCGCTGTCCTGGCACTCCATGGCCTAACTGGGACATTGAACTGGGGCAGCTTCCTGAGCTTTGCTGGATGTAGCTGTCCTGTGTGGTCAGGAGGATGGCTGCTAACAGACCTACGAAGCCAGATAGCCAAAGGGCTATGCTGTTGGATGGCTTTCACTCTGGCAGAAACCGGCGGCTGTCATGAAGATCCGAAGGAACTGTTCATGCAATCGGAGCTGGGGGTCTCCTGTTCCTGGGGACAGTCACACAACTGTCATGAACACAGACAGGATTCCTCTGCAGAAACTGCTAAGCCTGAGAAATGTAAGGGGTCTGGGTGATTCTGGAAAAAATCCCTAAAGGAAACAAGTTTTTCTTAAAGACTCAACACAGCACCCAGGACACACCGTGAGCTTTGAGACATGAGTCTGTGTCTCCTCAGGTAGGAAGGGCAGAAACTTGGCTCTATGGAGTTAACAGATGAGAGAGGTGAGTTCCACAGACATGTGCCTCACGTGGATGGATGCTGCCAGCTTAGTCAAGGTGGGGTTCAGCTTCACAAAGGGCAGAGTGATGAGTGGGCAGGCAAGGGCTGGTGTCAGCTGGGGCCGAGCCGCTGGCACCTTCTCTCTGGAGTATATCTGAAGTATATCTCTGGGCTGGGGATCAGAAACAGGCCAGCCCTCCACCTAGCCTCAAGCCCCAGTCCTCAAGCTTACACTCTACATAGTCCCCCATACCCATTAGTCCCCCTGCCTCTGGGGAACTGCTCAAAGACTTCTGTCCATCTTGGCTACTAACCAGCACCAACACTGCCCTGGGCTATCCCAGGCTTGCCCTTCTATGCAGTACCATTATTTTGATCTCCTGCGCTGGCTAGCTTTTATGTCAACTTGACCCAAGCTATAGTCATTTGAAAGAAAGGTACCTCAATTGAGAAAATACATCCATAAGGCCTGGCTGTAACAAGCCCGTAGGGCATTTTCTTAATTAGTGGTTGATGCGGGAGGGCCTTGCCCATTGTGGGTGGTGCTACCCCTGGGCTGGCGGTCCCACGTCTTAGGAGAAAGCATGCTGAGCTAGTCACGGGGAGCAAGCAGTACTCTCCTCTATGACGTCTGCATCAGCTCCTGCCTCCAGGTTTCTGCCATGTGTGACTTCCTGTCCTGACTTCCTGCAATGACGAACAGCGACATGGAAATGTAAACCCAATAAATTCTTTCCTCTTCAAGTTGTTTTTGGTCATCGTGTTCCATCACAGCGACAGTAACTCTAACTAGGACACTTCCCCGCAGCCCAGATTCTATATTCATTTCTTGTCCCCCACCCCACCCCCAATTCCTTCTAGCCTCACCTACAACCACCTCCACTTGGCCCTCAGTGATCACTGGCTCCACCCTGTTCCAAGCTGTCAATCACTCTATGTTACATAATCAGTTAGCTAGCTGGTAGCCTGCTATCCAACACAGCCCCTCTACCTCCCTCAGTCCAATACTCCGCCCAAGGATCTGTTGGGGATTAGTTCTAATGCTATGTCTTAATTCGGCTCCCCAAAGCCACCCTTCTGAGATACTGAGGGTCCCTGCCCTCAACTGGCTTTGATTGGTAATAAAGAATTGCCGTACAGAGCTGGAGAGATGGCTCAGTGGTTAAAAGCACTGACTGCTCTTCCAGAGGTCCTGAATTCAATTCCCAGCAACCACATGGTGAATCACAGCCATCCGTAATAAGATTGATGCCCTCTTCTGGTGTGTCTGACACACCAGTGCACTCATACATACAATAAATAAAATCTTTAGAGAAAAAAAAAAAAAAGAGCTGCCGTACAGCCAATGGCTGGGCAGAGAGACGGAGGTGATTGTGTGGGCAAGAAACCAAGGGTGAAGAAAGGCAGAGAGAATTGCCATGACACCATGATGGGAAGCAGAGAGATTAAACTTAAGGTCCTGTGGACATGTAAGAATCAGGATAAGTGGCCACAGGGCCACTCCCCTGGCTGGGTCTGGGGCAGCAAAGATAAAATATAGATTTAAAAGGTGTTAAGTAAAGATTACCGGAGGAGAGTGTGTGCTAGCTTTGGGGAGGTTTGGGAAGTGCCCAGCCATTGAGCTAGTAAGGCATATTAAAAATTAAGCTGACATGTGTGTGTCTTTCATTCGAGAATCCAGAGAGCTCTGGTGGGTGGTTAAAGGCTCCATCACTCTCCGGGAGGGAGCTCAAGGTGGATTAACTATTCACCACTACAGAGATCTGTAGAAACAGGTGTCTGATTGTGGCCTTTCCTGGGTTACTGATCCTGCTCACGTCCTAATTCCTGGCATCCCTGTCCACTGTCCCAGGCCTGCATGGTCCTGCATGGTCCCAGCTAGGGATCATAAACTGGGAGGCTGTGGAACCTTTAGGGATTTGGGGCCTCACTGGAGGAAGTATGTTGCTGTGAGCAGACCTTGTCATTTATAACCTGATTTCACTCCTGTCCTGTCTCTTTCCTATTCCATGGAGACACAAATAGGTAGCCTCATGCGGCTGCCATGGCTTCCCCAGTGTGATTGACAGAAGAAAGCCTTCCTCCCTCAAACTGCTTCTTGTCAGAGGTTGAGTCACAGAAGAAGAAGTAGAAGAAGAAAGACAGAGAAGCAAAAGATGGAGGGAGAAGAGAAGGAAAAGAGAGAAGGGAGGGGGAGAGAAGAAGAGAGAGGGAGGAGAGGGGGACGAGGGGGAGAAGGGGGTAGAAGGGGGAGAGGGGGGAGAGAGAGGGGGAGGAGGGAGGAGGGGAGAGAGGAGGGAGGAGGGGGAGGGGAGGAGGAGGGGGAGGGAGGAGGAGAGAGGGGGAGGGGAGAGGAGGAGGAGAGAGAGGAGGGGAGAGGGAGGGGAGGGAGGGAGAGGAGGAGGAGAAGGAGAAGAGAGGAAGAGAGGAGGAGAGGAGGAGGAGGAGGAGAAGAAGAAGAAGAAAGAAGAAGAAGAAGAAGAAGAAGAAGAAGAAAACAAAAATCACTGAGTTTGTGCAAAGATCCAGCACAGGGCAGGGTTCAGCTGCTGCAGTGCAAGCTGCCTTTTAAAATGTTGAATAACACATTTTTTGAATAGAAGAAAAACATCTCATATTTTATATTGTTGGAAACGTACGGTAGCACCCTGTGGAAGGGGAGCAAACACACCCTTGAGTGTACAGTTACATAACTGTTTTCTTTTCTTTTTAAAGGCTACTTAGTCTTTGTGTGAATATTTTGCCTAATGTATGTGTGGTATCAATGACATGCAGTGACCATAGGACCAGAAAAGAGGGCATCAGGTGCCTGGAACTGGAGTTTACAGACAGTTGTGAGCTACCACGTGGGTGCTGGGGATGGAATCTGGGTCCTTTGTAAGAACAGCTAGTACTCTTAAGTGCTGAGCCATCTCTCCAAACCACTAAACAATCCTTCAACTCTTTGAGAACTTCACACAATGTATTCTGAACACATTGGCACATACACCGCCTTCCCCTTTTAAGAAGTGTTTGCTTTTGGATGGTCTAGACAAATTAGTGCTTGCTGCTCTTCGAAGGAGCTGAGTTCCTCTCCCATCACCTAGCTGGGCAGTTTGCAACTACCAGTGACTCTGCTCCAGGGGATCTGACACCCTTTTCTAAACTCCACAGACACAAACCCCCACCCAGACATACACATATACAAACAACAATGAATCTTTTATTTATAAATTTGTGTATATATGTCTGTCTATGTGATACATTTTTTGAGATACATTTTTATGATGTCGTAGAGGGAGATAAAATCCCACGAAGTATGAACTGTCTTCATGTTCTGATGAGGAAACTGAGGCAGACAAAGTTACTGGACCAGAACCACACACCTGATGGGAGGTGGAGCCAGGCTTCCCAGCCAGGCTTTTCTAGGGCCTTGGAAGATGCCGGGTGGGGGGGTAGGGTGGGGGGGTGGGTATTGGTCGGTGGGGGAAGCTAACATCTCATTAGTCAGTGGGGAGGATGCAGGCAGCTGTGGGAATGTAGAGTCACGGAAGACTCTAGGCAGCCAAGCACAAGAGAAGAGTCTGCCAGTGTCAATCAAAGGGTCAAATCATCCAGCCTCCCAACAGCTTCGTTTATGTGAAGGAAAAAAACATTAAAAGGCTACCACAAGGTAATGTTAAAGTTTCTTAGCCGGGTTTACCTATGCTGTAGACCACCTAATAGAAAGGACCTCCAGGGAGGGCGTGGGCCCCACGGTACATTTAATTCTCCGGTTAATTACTTCATCCAAATTATTGTTATTGTGTGTGTGTGTGTGTGAGAGAGAGAGAGAGAGAGAGAGACAGAGAGAGAGAGAGAGGACGAGAGAGAAGAGAGAGAGAGAGAGAGACGAGAGAGACAGAGAGGACAGAGAGAGAGAGACAGACAGAGATAGAGACAGAGAGGCAGGGAAAGACACACAGAGAGAGGTAGAGAGAGAGGAAGGGGTGTTTATATGCATATGCAAGGTACACACAGAGGCCAGGAAAGGGCATCAGATCCCTGCAGCTAGAGTTACACGTGCTTGTGAGATGCTTGCACTGGGTGCCAGGAACCAAATTCAGGTCTTCTGCAAGAGCAGCCATCGCTCCTAATTGCTGAGTCAGCTCCCCAGGCCCTGTCTCAGGTCTGTGCAGCAGCATTGAGAAGTCTCACTGGCATTAGCAAGTGAAACTCAGGAAGTTGTGTGATCTGCTCCCATACCACAGGCTATGAGGGATGGAGCAGGCTCTAAGCCTCCATCCATGAGGCTCCAAAGTCTTTAGCTATGACTCAGAACCCTGCCTCTGACCCCCCAGAGTGGCAGAACAGTGAGGACTTCACTAGCCAGGACTAACCACTTACCTTGTGATAAATACAACCCCCTAGTAATAAATTCAACTCCAAATGGCTCTAACTTTGGAGTTTCTTTTCCCGGTGCTAGAATCAATTCACGCCTGGCTTACCTCTAGGGCAAAGCGTGACACCCACTTCCCCAGCCCACCTTTGTGTCATAGGTTCATGTGAACTTGTGATTGCAGAGAGTCCCTATGCCTGCCTTTCCTCCAGCTGTGGTCCCCATGAGGGTTGCCACATTCTCTGCAGCAGGTGTATCATGACCTGACTGGAACCTGTTCTCTCTCTAGAGTCACTTTGCTTCTATTCCTTTCCCCACCCCACCCCCACCTCAGCTCAGCTCAGCGGCCACCCACCTGCAGTCTCCCGGAATAATTAGCTCCCCACCTTCTATCGCTTCTGATTAGACTCACAGGGTCTCTGAGCAACAGAGCAAGCGAGCGAGCGGGCGGGCGGGCGGCAGGAAGTCTGTTTCTGGACTCTAATTAAGAGAGGAAGTAGCTGACTCAGAGGGGTACAGAGACCGGCCAATGGCCCCTCCAGAACTTTAATCCCTTGAAAGTTCCAGGTGACGAGTCCAGCCTTTCAATTAACATTCAGTGAGCACCTACTGCATACACACCCTATTGTTGACACCGAAGTAAGCAAGACAAAGTCCCTACCCTGTAGTCAGGAAGTAAGTGTATTAGACAAACAGAAAACATTCTGTGCTATGACTAAAAACCAGCTCCGCCTCTCCTCCCCGGTTAGAGCATCATGGCATTTTGAAGCTTGCCTCCTGCCTCACACAGTACATGCCTTTTCCGAGGCCCTCCCCACCCATCCCTTCCTCCACTCTCACTGGAACAGGCTTTGCTATTGGCATCTCCAAACAGGGGCAATGCAATGTTGGGCCACCCTCCAGTTACAGGAAAGACAGCTCAAAACCAGGGATGTAGCTGGGGCTGGAGTCAAAGTCTGAAAGCCCAGGTCCTGCATCCTTCACCCAGAACCTCCTTGGTCAGGGAGGGCATCAGGCCAACCAGCCGAGCTGTGTGGGGAGGTGATGGCTCACACATCTGATCACAGAGCTGTGTTCACAGAGTGTTTACTTTGTGCCGTTCATACCAGGGGCCCAAAGATTTGTGGGATGGTGGTGCGTCAGGAGTGAGGATCCCTGAAACCACACACCTGGACGGGATGGGTAGGAACGGGTGAATTCAAGTCCTCAGGAGTTTGGGGTGAAGTGCTGGCATCTTTCAGCCACACTTGTCAGGCTGCTGTTAATGGGTTCTCTTCCTGAGGACCCTAAGATCATAGAAGGATGACAAGAAATATCTCCCACCCACCAAACTCAGGACACCTCTGAGGTGGTCACATCCAATTTCTTCTTTATATAAGTAGATAAAGAGGCCAGATGATGAGTTAGAGACCTAAAGTATCTCACTTGAGGTTGATAGAGTGGAAATGGTCACCTTGCCTTCCTCCCTTCTACATACACAGGGCAGTCTGCAAAGTTCTCCATAAGCTGAGGTGGAAGGCCCCACTTCTAGATACCATCTTTTCAGTTGACCTCCTATGGAACTTGGTTTGTGTAGCAGTCAGGATGGGTTGCATGACAAACACCTTCATCTCAATAGCTCAAAACCAAAGAAGTTTTTTTTTTTTTTTAACACACATTGGTGGTCTAGGTACCTCCAGGGTCCTGTCCTTTATGGGGTGGCTCAACTTTCAAAACGGTTCATCTTCTGACTCTTTCCTCTCCACATACTGCACTAAGCCTTCTAGGGTAGCTGGGGAGCGACACGCGCTGGTTCCTTAACGGGTTCATTCAGAACTGAAACACACAGCTTCTGCTCACATTTCATTGGTCAGGGGAAGTCACATGACCACCCTCAATACAAGGCATGGGCAATGTGACATTTTGTTGCTCACCAACAGAGCATGCTTCATCAGCCTCTGATGTCAGTCACTCTTTTGTACAGCTGACAAAATAACATCTGCCAACATTCCTTCTCTTTGCTCCATCTCCTGTATGGCACTATCGAGAATGGTGGCGGTGGGGCGCTCAGGTTTCCTGGCTCCCTCGCCACTGTGTGTAGGGGTCACTCTCCCACTTACAATATGTGCCAGCCTAGCTCATATTTTGTGTTCTTTTGAAGCAGGACCTGAGGCAAGGACTCAGATTTAGGGGATTTTTTTTTGAGGCCCTTCAGGAGGCTATACTGAGACAGAGAAGGCCAAGCGGTTCAGTTGTGTTATTGAGCTGGTCACTGATGTGGGCTTGATTCTTCCAAACTCCTTGTGCAAGTGTGTAAACTACACAGCTAAACGATGTGACCTCTGCTTTCTGACAGGACTGTCCTTTGAGATACATACGGAAGCCCTCCACCAGGAAAGTTCTGAAGCATGCAAGCTGAGACCCAGGAAAGGCTCCAGCTGAAAAGCCAGCAGTGAGTGTAGGAGCTATCTGCAGAGGCTGTGGCTGGTGTCAGAGGGGACCGGGGGACGCAGGACTGAGGGGTGCTAAGACTGAAGAAACAAATGGCTGTCACGGGCCGTATGGAACTCCAAAACAAAAAGCCTAGTTTTAGCCAAATGCCGGAGGCAAGTGTGTCTCACGACAGCTGCAAAACTATTTTCTTCTAATCTCCTTTCCCAATTTGGAAGGAAGGACCTCCGCCACGGGGGAAGGAGGGAGAATGGTAAGCAAATGGTACCAATTATCCATGTGTGGGGATGGATGGCGATGGTGGTCACAGGTGCTGAGGGAGGGAGGCTGCTTGCTGGCTCTGCCTTGCTACTCCGGAAGGCAGGACACTTGGGACACAGACATAGGCCTGCTTGGCACCTGCTAAAGCTAGTCTGCCCTAGAGCTGTGGAAACAGAAGACCCCAGCCTTGTCAGCACAGGTTCCACGCAGAGGCAGTGCATTGTGGGCAGGGAGGCCCACTATGGAAGCAGGTCTAGGTTCAAATCTTGATATAGCTGACTATATCCCCACGCCCAAGTCTGAGTTAAAGACCAGAACACAAGTGAACCATGTGATCTTCACCTTGTGAGAAGTGTGTTGTAGTAATTATTTAAAAGGGCCTCTGGCTCAGGCCTTAGCCCAGCCGCCATGTTTCTCAGCCTGAGGCCAAGCGCACACTGCAGCTAGAATCCGCTACCAGAAAACAGCAGCCCTGCCACCCACTAGATGCCAGCATGAAGAGATGGCTCTGCCAATCTTCCACGCTGTCTCCGCAAGGCAGGGCATTGCCCAGACCATTCTACCATCCATGTGGGCCCAGTAAGAGAATGAGACTCTAATTCTTATAGATTATAATCAAAGGCTTTATATGTTTGATAGTGACTAATAACAAGATGTCCATACAAAGAGAGTTGTATCCCAATTAGCTAACCTAATTATAAGTTTATAAGTTGTTCCCCACGAGTGCTCTCCTACCTGTGTGGTTCTCCATCCTCCTACATCTCTGCTCTCTCTCTCACTCCTCCTTTTTCTTTTCCTCTTCCTCTCCTAATTCCTCCTCTTCCTTCTATCTCTTCCTCTCCTAACTCCTCCTCTTCCTTTTCCTCTTCCTCTCCTAACTCCTCCCACCTTAGCCCCTCTACAGAGGTGGGCTCGGTATCCCCCTCCACAGACTAGAGGCCTGGAATTGGAGGGTCAGCTCTGGCCTGCAGGGTGTCAGACTGCAGACTTGAACCGGGCTCCTCTGGACTCCAGTTTCAAGCTCCTTTGAGCTCACAATTCTGGAGCAAATACAAAGCAAACTCTGGGTGGGATCACCACAGGAAGACCCTTCCACTTGCAGTATGACTTTATAAGGTGGTGAGAAGTGACATAGACAGGATGGGACAAGGGTGACTCACTGTATTTGCTTTGGAAAGTGGAGGGGACTCAGGCATGGGGGGGGGGGGACAGTGGAAGGCCAACACAAAGAGCACAGGGAGTCACTGGCTGCAAAAGTACCCTGAGGCTGCATCCTTGTAGTAGGCTGCATTTACCCTTAAGGCAATCTTGAGCTCTCTCTCTCTCTCTCTCTCTCTCTCTCTCTCTCTCTCTTCTCTGTGTGTGTGTGTGTGGTGTATCACAATGATCTCCTTCAATGATGAGTTTTTGGGTGAGGTTCTCTGAGGTAGCAGAGGTCAGGAGGGGACCATATCTTTGTTCCTGAAGATTTAACAAACAGAAATGGCTTGCCCCGATTTCAGAAACAAGGACTGTTTTGGTGTCCTTTCTTGTTGCTGTGATGATGTTTGACAGAAGTAGCAGAGACAATGGAGGGAGAGACCACCGGACGGGGGTGGAGACATCTCTGGGAGGAGCTAGAAATGAGGGCAATCGAAACTCCCAGGAATCTATGAGGGTAAACCCAGCTAAGACTCCTAGCAATGGGGGATATGGAACCTGAACTGGCCATTCCTGTGACCAGGCAAGACTTCCAATGGAGGGATTGGAACCCAGCCACAAAACCTTCAACCCACAGTTTGTCCTGCCTATAAGACGTGCAGGTGTAAAGATGAAGCAAGAACTGAGGGACGGCCAATCAATGACTGATCCAGCTTAAGACTTATGCCACGAGAGAAAGCCTACCAGTCGGCATTTTGTCTAGGCTCCACCCCACAGTTACCTGGCAAACAGCAGGCATGCTGGACTCACTATGCAAGGGGCTGCTTGCCCCTCCTCTCTTGCTCTCTTCTCCTCTTGCTCTTGCCCCCTACCCTCTCCTCCATCCCTCTCTGCCTTTCTCTATGTCTACTCCTCAACGCCCTCCCCATGCCCTGAATAAACTCTATTCTATACATATACCATCATCGTGTGACTGGTACCTCAGGGGGAAGGGATGCCTCGAGCATGGGCCAGCAGAGGCACCCTTCCCTGACACCATACTGCCCCTTCCACCAAACATATTCCTTCTTTCTTATCTTTTTTATAAAATTTAATGTTTAAAAATGTAATTAAGTTCACATGGGCATGTGCTTTAGTATTATCAACATCCAAAGTGTTTTTTTATTGGATATTTTATTTATTTACATTTCAAATGTTATCCCCTTTCCCGGTTTCCCCTCCATAAACCCCCTACTCATCCCCCGTTACCCTGCTTCTATGAGGGTGCTCCCCCAACCCCTTTCTTATCTTTTTATAAAACACAACACCACATCTCTGGTAATGATATTTTGCTATACTTGCAGACAGAAGCCTAGCATAACTGTCATCAGAGAGGCTTCATCCGCAACTGATGGAAACAGATGCAGAGCACAGCCAAACATTAAGTGGAGCTTGGGGAATCCTATGAAAGAAGGTAAGGAAGGATTGTAGGAGCCAGAGGGGTCAAGGACACCACAAGAAAACCTACAGAATCAACTGACCTGGGCCATAGGTGTAGGCAGCCGTGTTTAAGATAGCACCTGGGACGGTTGCAAAGTCTTATGACTAGCACTGACGATGTAGGCAGCTGGCTTCCAGCGTGGCCAGCTCAGCTAAACGGGGTAAGCAAGTCCTTTGTGCATGCATCGGCCTCGTTGCCCCTCCCGAGCGGGCTTATGCTAATGAGGTATTGGCAGCTTAACCTATCCTGAGAGAACACGTCACCAGCCTGCCTTGGGAAGATATATAAGCAGTGGTTTCTGCTGCTGGGGGGTGCCGTCCATAAGTCAAGATTCTTTCCCCGGAAAAAAAGTTTCGGGGGCCCAATTTGCTTTTTTCCCGGGGGGGAGTGACCTTGGGGCCCCCCCCGGGCTGCCCCTTATCCAATTAAACAAAGTCCAAGTGTTGTGATTGTTTTTGTGGGCTCAAAACAAAACCCACCGGCCCCTTTAAAACCCCAAAAAAGGGCCCCCCTGCCCCAAAGAAAACCCTAGACAAAACCGAAGAATTAATTTTTTCCTAAGGCCTACCTTTTTAAAAAGGAAAAAATGGAAAGTTTGGGGAGGTTGAAAGGGTGGGACAAAGGAAAAAAAAACTGTTTTTATCTTTTTTTAAAAACCCTTTTTCCAATTAAAGGGCCCCCCCCAAATGGTTATTAGGGGAAGTCCAGGCGGGGGAAATCTAAGGGAATTTAAGATAAAATTTCATTTTTAAGGAAAAAAAGGGGGGGATGGGGGGGGGGGGTTGGGGGAAGACCCCGGGTCCAAGGAAATTTTTATTTAAAACCCCCAAAAAAAGCTAAACCCTTAAACCGCCCCCGGGAAACCCAACCCCCTTTTGGGCCCCCAAATGGTATTAAAAAGGTTAGGTTGCAAAAAAAACTTATTTTAAATAAAAAATAATAAAAAGGAAGAGAGGGGGTTTTTTTTTTTGATTTTTTGCCCCCGTTTCCAAAGGAAAGGGGCTAAAACCCCCCCAAATTTTTAAAAACCCCCCACAACCCCCTAGTAAAATTTTCCCAAAAAATTTTCCAAAAATTTTTGGGGCCCTTTCTTTTGAAACTTCAAATTTGGGGAAATGAAAAAAACAAAATTCCCAAATTTATAATTTGGGAAAGTAAAAAAAAGAGGAGGAAGGTCCCCATTTTTAATCCCGGAGAAAAAGGGAAAAAAAACAGACCTCTGAGATAGGACCCATTGGGACGAGGAAAATTTCCCAAAAGGGAAAGAAATTTTGGTTTGGGGGGGTTGGGGAAAACCACCTTTAATTCTGGCCCCTTTACCTTTTTTGCTGGGGGCCCCACAAAAATTGACAGGGGGGAAAAGGGGGGGGCATTCTTCCCCGCTTGCCCCCACTTGGCCCCCCAATTTGTTGGAACCTGTGTCTTCAGGAAAAAATTATAAGAAGACCAGCTGAGAAGACACCCAGCCGCATGGGACTAAACAGCTACTAGATTCTGGACTTCCTATTCTAGCTGCCCCTTGTTGGGTTAGCTGGACTGCAGACTGTAAGCAATCCCTATAAATTCACTTTTATGTATAGATTTATTCTATAAGTTGTGTGACTCTAGACCACCCTGACTAAGACAGATGGTTCTAGATTGTGTCAAGTTAGCAACTTAAACCAACCACTACAAAGCCCCCGCCTGGTATCTTACCCTTAGACCCTTTGTCTCTATCCAAGCAGTGGGCTGGCATGGCTGCTGACCCTGCCCAAATCCTACCGGATGTTTAACCTGCACTCCATGCCTGACTACACAGGATCCTGTATGAGGGCTGGGTTTGCTGAGTTAGGGAATAGGCGACTGTGAAGGTCGTGTGTCTGTCCCCAGAGCTTCTGCACTAGATTCTGAACAGGCAGAGCAGCTGTGCCTGGAGCCAAGCAAGCCCAGGAGTCCATCTGTCTTTGCCTTCCCAGCACCGGGATTATTGAGCACACTACAACACCCAGCTATTTAAAATGTGGTTTCTGGAGAGTCGAACTCGGGTCCTCATGCTTACAAGGCAAGTAGTGTGCCAATAAGACATCACCCCAGTCCAGGGGGGAGTGAGCATCTTAACCCTTAGCACGGACCACGTTTGGCTCCTGTGGCAGTCAGGTACTGTGGGTCTTTTCTAAGGACCACTTCTTTCTCCAGCTCAGCCTTCTGGACCTGTATGGTAGATAGAAACAGCGCCTCCCTCAATGGGCCAGTGCATTGAGAGGGTGCACAGAATAGGTTCCGGTATTAAATCCTGTTAAATGACAGCTAAGTTTTAGAAGTTGTGATTATTGCTGCAGTTTATGTCTTTTGGTATTGAAGCCATTGAATGGGTAGCGACGCATCTACACTCAAGTGGATAAAAGGTTGGAAGTGGATGGTGTCAAAGAGTGACATAAACACTTGATTTGTCCCTTACTTAGTGCTTACGATCTGGTACCCATGGCAACTGCTGACTATCAATACCTGAAATAGGGTTTCTTTGTTGAGTACCAGAGGTAGGGTGAGGCTGCTGTTCTTTGTCATGCACAAAGAGCACCCACCTCCTTACTGTTTCTCTACCACAAAGCAAGGCTGTTTAATAGAGATTCAGAAGCCAAGCACCCAGAGGCTCCTGGGAGGCGCAATTGCTTGTCTGCACTTGAGTGAAGCAATGTAGGTAGCTGGTTGACTCAGGAAATAGCAGGACTAAGTCTGGAGATACCAGATACAGAGCCTCCCTCTGGAGAGATGGGGAAGCCGATTTCATCATCCCCCTGATGTGGGCTGACTTAGAGCCTGTGGGATAGCACCAGCTCAGGTCAAGCACCAGTGTGCAGGAGAGCTAGGCCACTGGGGTCAATCAACTCTGGGCAGAAGCAGTGGCTCAGCTGCTCATTCATTTTGCAAACTCAGGCCTCAGTTTCATTTGGGTTAATTGGTCCTAACTACATCCTCAGGAATGTCATACAGATATGATGGACCCTGTTCATAAAAGTTCACTTGTCCACAAGAAAGTGAACTCCACTGTCTTTACTGCTAATGTTTGAAGTGGACACAGTAGTAACTTTCTCCACCCAAGACTTTGGGAATCATTGACTGGATAAGTCAGGAGATCCTTCTTTCTAAATTGTTGGTTTATAAAGATGCTTATAAACTTTATAAGCTGTGCACCTCCCGAGGGATCCTAGGATGGCTTGAGTGGACACAGTGACCAAGAGAACCTGACTGAAGCTATGGGAGGGAGTCTCCCACCATGAGGGATGAGACTCAGAAATAGGAAGACCTGGGATCCTGCAGGAGGGGATGGGGGGATGTTTGCACTAGGCCATGGGCTTGAGAGTCAGATGGTCGAGGCAAAGACCTATACTGTTTCCTGACCTTGGAGTAATGCTAGTGAGGTGAGGCCTTGAGTTCTTGGTGGTGTTGCAGATGGTAGGTAGTTGTAGGGACTGAATGAAAGCCTGGAAAAGCTTGGCTCATACCTAGAGTACAGGTGCCCTGTACATGCAGCGGACCCACTTGTTCCAATCTCATTCTCCATCTACCCCCAGGGCTCAAGGTCTCCTGCCTCAGATCCTGTTGTCCTATCCTAGGTTTGTAAGGTGTAAGAAGACAGTGAATGAGTAGGGACACATCTACACTCAAGTGGATAAAAGGGAGGAAGTGGATGGTATCAAAGAGTGACATAAACACTTGATTTGTCCCTTACTTAGTGCTTACGATAAAAGCAGGGAATCAAGGGGGTGGTAGTGGTGGTGTGGTTTGTGTTAACTGAGCCTAGTGTGGGTCATTAAGGCATTAAGCACTTCACAACAGGATGCTGGCACACAGACCCAGCTCTGTCAGGAGTTGAGCCCGCATTTGTTTGTCTTCTGTTATCTGATCAGCTCAGACTTCTGCTCCTATCTGGGTATCCAGAGCTGGGACAGGACACAAGGGACAGAAAACTAGTGGGTGCTTGGACTAGCCTGAAAACCTACCCTAATCACTACTCTCTTCCAATTCCTCTTGCTTCTCCTGTGACCTCTTGTCCTCTTGTCCTAGTGTTAATCAGGGATGGTGGCCCGAGAAGTCTCTTAAGAACACTGTGAGCTGGGGCCGGAATCCCTAGCAAGGTTGCCCCTCCCTGTCAGATAAGAGCATCATTAGGTAATTGTATTTAACCTTATCACTCTCCTGTGAATGTGGCTTCTCAGCAATTAAACTACAAGGCAGGCTGAAGGTCTGCTGCTGAGAGGAGGCGTGGGAGGTGAGATTGCATCTTCAGATGAAAGGACACCCAGTCCTTCAGCTCAGGGTGTGCTGAAAGGTCCTGGTGGCTCCTGAGAGCACAGCCAGTACCTTGCTGGAAGTGCCAGAAAGAGCATGGAGTTTTGCTACAGGGTCTGCACTATTTAACCTCAGAACAAGTGCTCAACCTCTCTGGGTCTCAGGCTCTGCATAGGAACAGCAGGTTTCTCCCACAATGATCAAACCCACCTGAAACTTAAGAGACTCCTATACCTAATCCCTGTGTTTGTACAGTACCTTTAAAAATAAAAATAAAACCAAACTTATTGACATATATTTGTACACACTTAAATTACACAATTCAGTAAGTTTTTACTTGTGTGACTATCTGGTCAGTCATTACCACAATCAAAACTGTGGATAGAGGCATGGCCTTGTTTGTTTGCTTTTGTTCTGATGTTGCTGTTTTAGTTGTTACTCCAAGACAAGGTCTTGCAATGTAACCCAAGCTAGCCTTAAAATTCAATCTTCCTGGTTAGCCTCCTGAGTGCTGGGATCACAGGGACAGTCCTGCTTCTTCTGATTGCTAAGCATTGTTGTATTCACAGCAACGCCTTGGCCCCAAGCCTTTCTCCATCCATCTGTCCTTAGCTGGGATGTAGGGTGGGGCTCTCCAAGCTCTAGAGTTCTCAGTGTGTGCTCCTATCCTTTCTTCCTAATAGAAGAGAGCTATACGGACAGGTGACCTCCCAAGGACCTTTCCAGGCCTGTGACTCCAGGACAAATGCACTGGAGACCAGGCTTTCCTTTTGTATAGAAAACCTTTGAGCTCTCATTGCCACGGTCCTGGGTCCACTTTAGTATGTATTATGTATTAGTATTCAATGTCTTGGTAACAGGGTGCTAGGATTAGGGTTCTGAGCACCCTATCTTACCACAAGACCCAAACCACATGTCCTGGAGCTGAGAAGAAGGTGAGACTTCTGGGCTCCCTGATCAAGGGCGACAACAACTCAAGTTTTCTGGGGCTGTCCAAGGTGGCAGGATCCCCAGTTCTAAGCGTAACTCAGTAGGCTTTGTTATTCCAGGCTTCCCAGTTGTAGGAGGAAAGTCTTGCAGGGCCCATCTGAGGGAGCACAGCAGAGTGAGTATTTTGTAAGATGGCTGTGGGCATCTTGGACTAGCCTGAAAACCCTATCTCTGAACAAGCTTAGTAACCACAAGTAAGGCCGTCTGTAACAAACCATCTTTGGATACGATGTGGGACTCTTCTTTTTTCTTTTTCTTTTTTTAAGTTAAATTTTTTTTTTTTTTTACTTATTCATTTTACATCATGCTCACTGCCCCTGTCCTGGTCACCCCACCATAACCCTTCCTCTATCCCCCCTTTCCTTCTCCTCTGAGTGAGTAGGGGACCCCCTTGGTATTCCCCCCCCCCACCCTGGCACTTCAAGTCTCTGTGAGGCTAGACCCTTCCTCTCCCACTGAGGCCAGACAAGATAGTCCAGCTAGAAGAACATAGACGTGGGATTCTTTTTAAATGAGGATTTATTTACTAATTTGGTTACATGTTTGTGTCTGTGCCTGTGCCAGTGTGAGTATATGTGCACTATAAGTGTGAACGAGCCCGCGGAGAACAGAAAAGGGGGATTGGATCCCCAGAACTGGGATTACAGGATATTGTGAACCTACTGTGGATGCTGGGAACTGAACCAGTGTCCTACAAGAGCAGTTAGTGTTCTCTCTGTCTCTGTCTCTGTCTTCCTGTCTTCTCTGTCTCTCTCCCCTCTTCTTTTCTTCTCTTTTTTCTTTCCTTCTTTTTTTTTTGAGATAATATCTGTCTATTTAGTCCTGGCTGTCCTGGAACTCACTCTGTAGACCCGACTGACCTCACAGTGATCCTCCTGCCTCTGCCTCCCCAGTGCTGGAATTAAAGGCGTGCACCTCCATGGCCAGCCCCAGTAAGCTCTTCTAACTGCTGAGCCATCTCTCAAGTCCCTCAGAGATCCCTATGTATTGCAAACAGCTTAGGAGGTGGACTCGTGGAGGTGCGGGCAGTGGGACCAGGGAACCAGAGGAATCTGGGGATACTCCAGTTCAAATCTCTTCCATTGCTTCTACCATTTTATCAATTAATTGATCAGCCAATCTAATTAATTAGCCACATCTAATTAATTAATCATCCAATTAATCTAATTACCCAATTAGCCTAATTAATTTAGACAATCTAATTAATCACCATGTAGTCCAAGATGGAGTCAAACTCAAGATATTTCAGCATCACAGGTGCAGTAATTACAAACCTGGTTGTTTTCACCGTTTTAAAGGGGAAAATTGTAATGATGAATGGACTTGTCAGAAGTCATGTAGCCAGCATGAGCTAGAATGATGTTTTTATAAAATGATGCAAAGCTGCTAATGCAGCCAGGTGTGGTGGTGTATGTTTGTAATCCCCGCACCTGCAAAGCTGAAGCAGGAGGGTCTTGAATTCAAAGCCAGTCTGAGCAACATGGGAGGATCTGTCGCAGCAGCAGCAGCAGCAGCAGCAGCAGCAGCAGCAACAACAACAGCCCACAGAGCCATCGTAACTAAAATTACATGGTACTGACATCAAAATGGAGTCACAGACAAGCAGAATAAAAGACAGCCCAGGAAGAAGCATACACACCCATGCACATCTGTTGGAGAATAAAACAGCCTCCTTAACAAACAGTACCGGGAAAGTTGAGCACCCATATATAGAAGATTGAAACTAGAACCCTACCTCTCACCTCGTACAAAAACCCAGCTCAAACTAGATCAAAGATCTTAATAAAAGGCTGGGAGCTTCGACTACTAGTGTGAACACAGTGGGGAGGTGGGTATGGTGGTCTGCATCTGTAATTCCAGCATTCGAACTGGAGCTAGGGGGATCAGGAGTTCAAGGCCAGCTTCTGCTATATAGCAAGTCTGAAGCCAGCCTGGACTACATGGGGCCCCATCTCCCAAAAGTGCCAATAGCTGTCCTATAGAGAAAGTAGGGCATGTAGACCATAAAAGTGTCATTGTATGGCATATTATGGGGAACCGATCGATTCTCTGGCCTTCAGTTTCTCAGAGGTGAAAAATGCACAACTGTTGGGAATTTGACAAAACTTCCTAAGTTATTTGAGAAAAAGAAACCATAGCCCTAATTATTCTGTCATGGTTATTTATTTTCTGTCTGTCTGTCTGTCTGTCTGTCTGTCTGTCTGTCTGCCTATTAAGTTTAAATCATTAGAAGAACATAGTATCTTAATACAATTTGTTATTTAAGTCCCCAAAGCCAGGAGTCCCAGCAGGACGAGTGTTTCAGCACCGCGGACAGCGATCCCGGAAGCGCGCTTGAGACTGTAGCAGTGGGCTCTGCCCCAAGTGCTCCAAAGCAAATCTGCAGCACTACCTTGGGGCTTGCATGTCAGAGTTCAATCCCACCCACGCGATTCTCCTATAGAGCCCCTAAGGAGCTGCCATCAGGAGGCTCTGCTTGGCTTCAGAAGCTCATAACTTATTTCCAGAGGGAGATGCTTGCCAGGGAACCTGTGGGCACACAGACCGGAAGAATGAAAAGGAAGCCGTGTGGAATCTGTAACCTTCAAGCTCTCCCAGGTTTGGATCTTCTTGCTAGCCTGCTTGCTATGCTCAGTGTCTTTAATGAACCAACCTAAGGGTCTAGGGTTTGGTATATGTGGCATTTCCTTCTGCCACCCCCACCTAGTCTGGGGCCCACTAAAGCAATCATCCACTGCTGAGGAGACCTGTGAACCGCTTTATTAGATGAAAGCAAACATTTAACAAAGAAAGAAGACAAATCCTTAATTGGAGGCCCCCAGGGCTGTTTGCAGAGACAGGTGGGAGGAGATCTAATGAAACCACCTCACACAGTCTTTGGTACACACCTCACAGATAAAGCCTCATCACCAGGCAACAGAGCTTTTCCATCCAGTGGCCTGATAAGGAGCTTGGTGGGGCTTTATGTTTGGAAAATATGATTTTGTAAGCAGGGCCCAGAGTGTGTTGACTCTGCTCAATGCCAGAACCTACTGCCAGATAAGCAGCTGCCACGTTCCCTGGGGCATTGGCAGGGTTGCTCTGCCCAGGACCTCTGACAGAGGCTGTCAGCATGAAGACACCCTGAGCCACAGCCAGAGAGGCCCATCAGGACCTAAGATCAGATGCTACTCAAGGGGCTTCTTTAGGCACCGAGGGCAGGTGGTGGTCGTGGTCCAGGCCTGGGGATGGGGGTGGATGCATGTCAGAGGTGCAGAGACTGGCTATATCCGATGCAATACCTCAGCCCCTGGTACCTTCTGCTGCTACTCTCCTAATGACTTCTCTCCCTCAGACAGGAAATCAAAGTCCATGCAGATGCTCACGGGGTTCTGCATGACCCTGGCTCAACACTGTCACCTCTTTGCCACCAGCGCTGGGTTCCATCCCCCCTAGTCATATTGACTTTATTTTTCTTCTTTACCTCACATGGGCTGGGTACATGGCTGCCCCAGGGTTTTTCAGGAGCTGTCCATTCTCTCTACGATGAAGGTTCTTCCATATCCCCCCCCCCCTCTCTCTCTCTCTCTCTCTCTCCCTCCTTTTCTCTGTCTCTCTCCCCCCCTTCGCTGGCCGTCCCAGTCTTCCAACATACTGTCTAGTGTGCTTTGCCGCTATGGCTCATTGCTCACTGTCTGTCTCTTCAGTTTAGCAAAGCTCCAAGAAGGCAGAACTCTGGCTTTCTTCTGCATGAGCACACTCCAGGCATCAGGCATAGAGCGCACAATAGATGCTCAATAAGTGTTTGATAGCTAATGAAATGTCTCTTTGGCCCAGTTCCAAATTATTCTAGTAGAACTAATGAACAAAGTCCATGCTCATAACAAGCCCCTGCCAGGCCACTGAGCCTGCGGGAGACGATCGGCAACATCCTACACTCCGGCACCATCACCTACAATTTCAGGAAGGAAGCAGCCTGGTCCACAAAGGAAGACCCAAGGACTTGTCTCTCATTCTACCTTGCTATTGTTACACTGTGTGTCTCTGGCCGTGGGGCTATCTATTTCTAAGTCTCAATTTCCCCCTCTGCAGCATGAGATTGGCTTTTGTCCTCCTTGTCTAAAAGCAACAAACATATACACTGCAGCTTTGGGTCTTCAGCCTGAGCACAGCCCTACCTGTCAAGTACCAGCCGTGTGGTGGTAGCAGTTTTGGTGCCCTCTCTGAACCCCGCCTCCGAGTCTACACATTGGATGTGACCCTTTGGTTATGACTGCTCTACTCTTCACGCATAGAAATGTCATTGCTTCCCTGTGGGAGAGCATGGGAAAGTGGCTAGCAAGGGCTGCGGGGAGCTGAGAGAAGCTTCAGGGTGACTCTGTGGTGGGCTGACCCACAGCTTGGGGCTCTCCTCACATGCCCCCCATTCTGCCCTTGAGGGTTAGCAAAGATGAAGCCTTGTTCATCCCCAACCCCATGGTCTCATCCACAGCCTGTGGTCTCATCCCCAACCCCGTGGTCTCATCCACAGCCCATGGTCACTGTTTGGGCTTCTATCCTGGTCAGAGGCACTGTAATAGCCAAGTATTGACAAGATACATTTAGGAAGGAGAGGCATCCTAAGACCTTTCCCCAAATAATCACTAAGGAGCAGTCAAGCCCCAGAGTCAGTGTGGAAGGGGAAACACCTGCATCCTGGAGAGAAGGGAGGCTTGAAAGACTCAGAGTCCATGCAGTTACTGAGGACCAAAGACCATCAGAAGAGTATGGTACTGTCAGCCCACCCACACCCCAGAAACAAAGCTGGCGTTGACCAGCATTTGAGCTTGGGTTCCCTGTGATAATGATTCCATTTATCAGAGACTCCTATGAGAGAGGTGAGAGAGAGAGAAAGAGAAAGAGAGAGAGAGAGGGGGGGGGGGGAATGGAGAGCATGTAGGAGAGGGAGGAAAGTAGACAAAGAATTGATGGAGTGTGCACTATTGGCAATATGCTATCGATAAAGTAAGATATCAGCAAAGTGTCTGTTATTAATATAAAATTCTACTGATAAAGTACACTACCAATAGTGTGCTATCAACAGTGTCTGTCATTGATAAATTACACTATGATAAGGTGCCATTGCTTAAATATATGCTATTGATAAAGTGTGCTATTGATAAAGTACGCGTGCTCTCGGAGCAGACAGCAGAGTGACAATCGGGGCTTAGTTCTTACGGGTGATAGTGATGTTACTGGAAGCCCTTCTCAAATCATCCACCAAGTGGAGGAAGCTGGGCTGTGGTGGGGACTCTGAAACTACTGGTGGCCTTTGGCTGCATCTGTCTGTCACATTATGCTAAAATAAGTGTATATTTATATTTTTATATGATATGAAAAGAAATATAAAAATAAAACAGCCAGCACAGCTAAACTGTGACCCACAAAGGGTGCCTGGAATGATGATGTCCAGGGTGCAGGTAGTATTTATTTATTTATTTAGAGACAGGGTCTCACTGTGTAGCTCTGGCTTGTCCTGGAACTCATCACGTGGACCAGGCTGGCATCGAACTCACAGAGAACTGCCTGATTCTGCCTCCCAAGTTCAGGGATTAGAGGAGTGTGCCACTATGCCTTGCTGTGGCTAGTATTTACGAGATGATATTTTGGAGACAGCATGCTAGGAGCTTGCTCATGATCACAGTGACCTCACATCCTAGGACCTGGAACACTTGTTCTCCCAGTGCTGAGCTGGAGCCCTTTTCTAGGAACTAATATGAAATGATAGGAGACACCTCGATGCAGAATAAATGCCTTAACATTGCTGGCCCATGTCCCTGGGTGGAGCTACTGTGAGGGATCTCCTATACTTCTCAAGCTTGAGATGCGATGTGTGCTATTTCATCTCCAGTGCTCTGGAAGCCCTGTATGTCCCACCTGCTTGCTGTTCCTTAGTTGGACCAGACATCTTTCTTTGAGGGGCAATTGGCTGGCTGCCCCCTCTCCTGGAGAAAGAACCCCCCCCCCTAAACAGATGCTGGCTCACTTCAAATACCAACTCCTGGTAAGGCCTCCTCAGAACCAGCTTCTTCAATATATTCCTGTTCCTCACTAGAACTCTGCCCTCTTCTCTGCTCTATGCCTTCAGCATGGCAACTACCCAGTGTAGTGCACATCTTGCTTCTCTCTCTGGAAAGGGAATTCTATAAGGGTTAGGTTTGCTGTCTTGTTTGCTGCTGTATCTAGCATCAGTATCGGCATCTGCTGTATCGGCATCTAGCACAGCCTAGATGTTCTGAGGTGTCCTAAGCCCACATTGATGCTTAGCACGTGGCTGTTGAATGAATACACACGAAGCAGTTTCTTATTTAGGGGGATGAGTGGGCAGTGGTGTGGGCAGGAAGCAGGAAAGAGCAGAAGCAAATGGGGACAGAAAGGAAGGGCTCTGAGGGATGCCAGTCAGTGCCAAACTGTCATCCAGATACCAGGTTCACTATGGCACCGGGCGCAGGCGGCACAGGGCTTCCCATGTGGTCCACAGGGTGAGACTAGAACTGAGTTTGGGGCGGGGCAGAAGGAAACCAACCAGGAAGCAGGGTTGCACCTAAAATATCCAGGTTTTAAGAACATTTAAGAAGAGACAAGGCTGGGCTGTTGAAGGCAGAGGTATCCCTGGGGTGCTGGTCTAGGACCGACCACTTCTGTTTTAGCCTAATGGTGAAAACTGCCTTACTTGCCCTTTGAGAGCCTAGGACCCACCCATGTGTGGACCTTCAATCCACACACTGAACACGTGTGAAGCCACTGGTCGTCAGTACGGGGCTCTCAGCACTGAGAAAGCAATGACTACTATCCCCTATCAAATAACAATTAAATACACAGAGAATGTGGGGCACAACGCTGAGTTTCAGGAGAGGCCTCGCCGCTCAGGCAGCGGTTCAAGAGGCTTCTGTAGGATCCGCTGGATGTTCCAGGGAGTTCTGCAAGATGAGCGTGGCTCCAGCCAAGTGAAATCAAGAGAAAAGTACGCTAAGTATAGAAAACCTCAGCAGTCTGGAGAGGTAAGTAGGGGAGGAATGCGAGGCTCAGAGACAGGAGTCACTTGCCCACGGACACACAGCAAATTGACAGGTGGAGGTTCAGCTGTGCCACCCTTCTGAAGCCGGGTGGGTACCCTTCACAGCTACCAGATAGAAACAGGATGGAGGCAGCCCATGGTAAACCTGGAGGTGGGGGGCGGGACTCCGAAGGTGGGGAAAGGGCCCAGGGGGCGGTCCTATGACGTAATTTCCTGGGTGTGTGCGTGTGCGTGCGTGTGCGTGTGTATAAAAGTGGGCATAGCTTTGCTGTTGCCGCTGCTGCTGCTGCTGTTGCTGCCGCTGCTACCACCATCCCCACCGCCGCCGCGGCCACCACCGCTACCGCAGTGCTCCCGCTGGTGCAGAGCTCTGGTGGCCAGACCACAGACTCACTCCCTCCATCCTCCTGCAGCAGCTTGTCCACTCTTTCCGCACCGTCCGGGTCGCTATGCGCTCCGCCGCGGTTCTGGCGCTTCTGCTGTGCGCCGGGCAAGGTGAGCGGCTCCGGGCTCGGCAGCGCGATCCCCTCCCTTGCCCCAGGTCCCTTGAAGCGCCCGAGGATTCAGCACCTCGGACAGCACCAGGTCTCCAGCGTGAGTCCAGGCGCAAGACCCATTAATGTGGCCTATAGTCTCCTACCACACCCGGAGGAACTATAGAGCCCACCCCCACCCGCCCCTGCACATCACCCACTGGTGCCCTGGCTTCACGCCGACCAAGGTCACTGGGGGGAGATAGGGGACTGGCGCTGTCTCCCCAAACCCTCTCCTATCTTTCTACCTTCCAGTGTGTCCTTGATCTCTTTCCTCACCCCTGCTCTTTCCCGCCATGTCTGGGGTTTCTCGCCTTGCCTGCCTCTGTTCCTGCCTCAGTCTCACTACATGGCTGGCCTTGTTTTCATTGAACTTGATTTCAGCTCTGCACTCCCATGGGAGAGGGTTGAGACTCTTCAGTGCAGCCTCTAAGCTGAGCCCCCCTGGGGGGGAGTGCAGCATAGAGTGGTAGCAGAATCAGTGCTGCCAACTTATTTGGGTTTGGGAAGAGATCAATTGGGGGGGGTGCTGAGTGGGTCCCTTGAGCCTACTGTAGGGAAGGACTGGGGTTCCCTTGGTGTGGAGATAGCTCCAGCAATCTCAGGCTCACTCACTCACTCAGTCTCTCCGCTCCTCCCCTCCCTTCTCTCTCCAGTCTTTGCCCTTCCTGTGAACAGCCCATGACAAAAGGGGACACCAAGGTAAGAAGGAATGTTGGGGTACCCTGGCAGAGGGAGGATGCCCTGTGGACTCCTCATGGCCAGTCCTTGGGCAGCTGCGGAAAGGAGTCTGGCATAGAGCCAAAAGGCAGCACTGCAGCAGCTGAGCCTGCACAGGGGATGCTTGCACAAGAAGACATAGAAGATCTCTTGCTTCTCCTGCTGCCCAGCTACAGTGACTTCCCAAGGGGCCCTTGTCTCACCCACTGGGTCCTGGGACCAGGGACACTGGTCTGAGCCAGGACCATAGCTTCTCCTGCCCTGGGTGCACAGATCTGCCCAGCTGTGGTCTCTCTTTGTCATTCCTTTTCCCCCACCCTCTGTCTTGGGCTTCTTATGGCAGTAAGAAAGAAGCCACATCAGATGCTTGGATCGAATTCACATCAGAACCAGGGGTGTTCTTCCGCTGAAGGATCGGAGAGTTCTGTTCTCCATGTTCTAAAAGCTGGTTTCTTCTGCAAGAGGCCACAGTTTAAAAACTGTGATGTTAAAGGGAACTCACCATTTACTTGTTGAATTGTATTTTCTTGTTTATTTGTTGTTAACTGAACACAGGCCAGAGTTTACGTTTTCCCTACTTATTCAAGCTGTGCAACCTTGGAAAATTCCTTCCTTCTTCTTTCTTTCTTTCTTTTTTCTTTTCTTTTTTTTTTTTGAGATAAGGTCTCTTTATGTAGCCCTGGCTGTCCTGGAACTCATTATGTAGACCAGGCTGGCCTTGAACTCAGAAATCCACCAGCTTCTCCCTCCCAAGTGCTGGGATTAAAAATATGCACCACAACACACAGTTCCCCTGCATTTTTAGGGCTCCTACCCAACTCCGGTCTCTTGGTGTCTGCCCTCAAAGGCTGGTGGTTGCCAGGTATTCTCTATGCAAAGTCTAGTGTTGGGAGACAGGGTTCACACTTCCAGGAGCTACATGCCAGATCCACTCCCAACACCATAGTATGGCAGCAGGGGTCAGGAGTGCCAGCAACTGTAGAAGACCTGTATGTTCCCTTTGATGTTGTTATGACTACATACTCTGACAGCCTTTGCCAGCTTGCTAGCCTGGAACCATGGATTGGATGTCTCGGCATCCCATAGACACAGCCTCCCACACCTTCGCTCTCTGCCAGCGTTGCTTGACGCATGTCTGGCACCTCCTGCTTCTCCACCCAGCTGTAGGCTGTCCAAGCAGGTCTGATGTGATTTCCTCCCTTAGCGTGTGTGGCACTTCCCACCGGATAGAGTGTTTTCCATCCTTGCTTTACATGTGAGGAATCTAAGGCTCAGAGAGACTAAGTCACTTGCTCAAGGTCACACAGCTAGTATACCACACAACAGTGAGTACCAACTTCAGAAATCACCCGTCTGCCTAATGCTTTGCAGTCTGCCGCACCTCACTGGGTTGGCTCAAATATTCAGAGATGTGTCTTGTTAGTCTGGATTGGACATCCAGATGTAACTAGTTAGTAGCCACATCCAGCCAGGGGATTCTTCCCATGAAACCATGTGGAGCCACACAGTATGGCCGCAGAATGGGAGGTGGTCTTGTTTCTGACAAGTTTAAACCCAGGTGGGTTCATGTTCTTCAGTGGGCAGCCTGGAGGAGCTGATCCTTTGGAATCTGCTGGACCCCAGCCCTTTGCAAGGTCCTTTTAGGTCTCAGAGGCAGCACCATCCTTGGAGAACACTCTAAGAGGGAGAAGATGTCAGACACCTACTCCTACCCCTCCCTTAGCAATGGTTCCCTCGAGACACATGCTGGCATGCCCATGTGATTTGATTGGCCCACAGTAAGCATCGTGTGTGTGTGTGTGTGTGTGTGTGTGTGTGTGTGTGTGTGTGTGTGGTGTTCTGTTTCTATAGCTCTATGGTCTTGCTAAGGAAGCAGAGCTGGGCCCCATGCCCTCTTGTAGATAACACAGATGCTTTTTTGCCCTTCTGGGAAAGTTGCCCTGGCACCTCAGGGGTTGAGCTTCTTGTTTGTACCAGCCACAGCCCACCTTGCTATCTCCCAGGTGATGAAGTGTGTCCTGGAAGTCATCTCCGACTCGCTGTCCAAACCCAGCCCTGTGCCCGTCAGCCCTGAGTGTCTGGAGACCCTTCAAGGAGGTAGGAGTCAGAGGCTGGAGGAGGAATTGTGAGGCCAGGGTGTGGGCGGGTCGCTCTTGACAGGATTAATCATCTCATCCAGTGGTCATTGCCCCAGTGCCCTGGTGTGTGCTAGACTCTGGGGAAGGACACATGAATGGGTGACAGCTCCTGGGACCATGAGGTTTGTAGACTCTCAGAGGGGACATAGGGCAGTTAACTAGAAGCCTGGGCAGAACGAAGGAGCTGGAACAGCAAGGTGCAGACCGGGTACCCTGTGGACCAGGGTTCCGTGTGCTGTATTCCCAGCGTTAGGAGTCTTGCTGACACCAGTAGCCATTCTCTGGATCTGGGATGAATACGGTGTTGAGTGGGCCTAAGAAGGTCCACATCTTTCCAAACTGACAGTCCAGCTTGTCTCTCTAGCACATGACAGCACTGGTACAGATAGAAAATAAGGAAGGATGTCAGGAGGAACAGACAGAGCAGGCCGCATGGAAGTAGGAAAGGAAGTATTTACACACTCACTTGGAGTCTAAAGGCCTGTAACCCTTTCCTTGGAGGCTGGAATAGGGTCAGCAGGTGACCTTTCTGCTGCAGTAGGTGACCTTTCCGCTGCAGTAGGAAGGCGGTTGACATCTTGGAAATGAGGAATGTCCAAAGCGTTCTACCAAGATCCAGGCTTGCCTCCTGGTGCCGAGTTTCCAGAATAAATGCTTGGGCTCAGCTGAAAGTGTCACACCAGTCTCTCCCGGGGCCATCCTCTGGAAGCCACCGGTAACCATGTTCTCTCCCTGCAGATGAGAGGATCCTCTCCATCCTGAGACACCAGAATTTGCTGAAGGAGCTTCAAGACCTGGCTCTCCAAGGTATTCTTTCAGCACCATACACTAGTTCCACACAGAAAAGCCAGCAACAGAGTCGGAGGGAACCTGGGTGGAGGTTGACTGTACTCCCTCAGGTGCTCAGTGCCAGAGCAGAAAGGTGGTCCTCTGTGTCACCTGGCTCCACTGTCTATACAACTACAGAGCTCAAGGTTCAGCAAGGCTCAGTGATTCCCCCAAAGTCACAGGGAGTAGACCTTGTTAAGAGCAGATACAACTCTGCCGCTATTCCTCCGCCTCAGGAAGGCAGTCATGGGAGGCCGAGAGGGTTCTTTCCTGCAGACCCAGAAGTAAATCCACACAGAGAGAGGGCTTTCCCTTCCTTGTGACTCTTTGTGCTATGGGTAATGGGGGAGGCAATGTCTTGCTTGCTGTCAAATACAGACCAGATTATAGTGAGTTTCGGACTGAGAGGTAACTTGCTCCAAGAGATTAAGAAAATCCAGAGACAGGCAGTGGTGGCATCTGTGTTCAAGGCCAGCTGATCTACTGAATGAGTTCTAGGACAGCCAGAGCTACACAGAGAAACCCTGTCTCGAAAAACAAACAAACAAAAACAAACAAACAAAAGCACAGAAAAGAAAGAAAGTCCACAGACACTTTTCAGACAGGAGTGTGAGTCTGGAGCCTCATGGCGTTAAGGTGGGCAAGCTAGACAGCAGGCCAGGATGGAGATGTAGGCCGTAGTTTCCCATCTTTCCTGTTTGAGATAGTGCTATAGATGGAACCCAGGGCTTCATGCATGCTAAGCCCAGCCCTAGAATCCATGGCATATTCATGGTATCCCCTGGTATACGGGGGGGTGGTGCTGGGGTTGTTATAATCAATTTTGTCCTGGCTTTGTAAACACACACAGGGTCTCATTGTGTAGCCACACTCTCCTGAATCTGCAGTCTTGCCTCAGCCTTTTGAGTGCTGGGATTACAGGCACATGCCACCACACCCACCACGCCAGGTCCATGCACAAGACACTGTGGGTCTGCCCCTTAAACACAGCTGCTTTCCTCAGGAGGCAGCCACGGTAGAAGCAGGACTGGATGCCAGGCGATCCGGTCTCCAGGGAAGCGCTTTTTAACAAAGCACTAGATATTTTAATGATAAATTTAAAATTAACTATCCAGTGGATTTCCTATTTAAATAATTAAGTATGTCAACAGAGACCGTTAGAGAGGAGTGTGCCCTATTCCACATCCTCACAAGTATGGATCTTACAAAGCACAGCATCCAGTGCACACAGGGGTATTTTCCATTATGAAGGTACTTAGGTGTGTCTTCAGTTATACCGTCATCACCCCATTCCCTCCTGGGTTCTATATAATATCCTTGCATGGGGACCTCCCTTATGCTTTAACATCTACTGAGAGTCTGTTTATAAATGAGCACCTGAGCCTTGGGGACCCATGTTGTCCAAAGTCATAGAGCTATGAGCATGGCCAGGAGAGGCCCGGAGCCCACTGTAGCTGGGTTGGGCTTATCTCCTAGCCTATAGTGACCCCACAGCTGCAGAGCTGTGTCCTGATGCAGACACAGTTGCAGGTTACTCAAGGCAACATCTGCAGCAGGAACTTCAGGGGCTAGGTAGGCAGAGGGACTCTGGGCCATGTAGGTACAACCCTGGGCTCAAAGGTAGACATAGCACCCACCTTTTCCTGGGGCCCAGACCTGGGGTTCCAGAACAGTGGGAGACTGCTTAACTTAAGAGCACCCATGAGGAGTCCAGGTGTGCTAGAGGGTCCTGAGGATTCCTTACTGTTCCTACTGCCCTGGAGAACGGGCTGTTCTGGTTGGGCCTTTATTGCTTCATTAAGGTGTAAGTAGAACTTTCTCTGATTGCCCACGGGGGCCACTGAGTCAGAGGGGTGGTATGGCATGATGGGTATAGCTGGGAGCCTGTACCCTCGAGGGAGGCCTTCAGTGTCAGGGACAGACATGTCAGGGCTTGGCCACATGGGACCTTCCCTTGTCCCTTCCTGCCAGGTGCCAAGGAGCGGGCCCAGCAGCAGCCGAAGCAGCAGCAGCAACAACAACACAGCAGCTTTGAGGATGAACTCTCAGAAGTGTTTGAGAACCAGAGCCCTGAAGCCAAGCATGGAGGTTAGTGTAGCCAGCTAGGAGGGGAGGGGGCTACAAGGAGAACAGTGGTCCCCAGGAGATGCTGCTTCTTCAGAGCAGGAAGGCAGCTACCATTGAACTTGGCCTCAGGAATCCCCAAGGGCATCTGGGTCCTCTGCTTGACTCTATCCGTTTGTGTTTGTAGACGCAGCAGCAAAGCCCCCTCCAGGGACACTATGGAGAAGAGAAAGGAGTCTGAGGAGGGGCAACAGGATGGCTTTGAGGGAACCACAGAGGGACCCAGGCCTCAGGCCTTTCCAGAGCCCAAGCAGGAGTCCTCTATGATGGGAAACAGTCAGTCCCCAGGGGAGGACACAGCCACCAATACCCAATTGGCAACTAGCCTCCCCAGCCAGGAGCATGTGGACCCACAGGCCACGGGAGACAGCGAGAGAGGCCTGAGTGCCCAGCAGCAAGCCAGAAAAGCCAAGCAAGAGGAAAAAGAGGAAGAGAAGGAGGAGGAGGAGGAGGAGAAGGCTGGGCCTGAAGAAGTGCCCACTACAGCATCCAGTTCCCACCTCCGTGCAGGCTACAAGGAGATCCAGAAAGACGATGGTATGTATGGGGACAGGGACCTCAACGGATGTGTCTGGGAGATGGGTGGGTAGGGACTTCATGCCAACCTCATAATAACCCTGAAAGATGAGTAGCATCTCCACTGTCTGGGGGAGCAAGAGGCTCAGCAAGGTTATGTAATTTGCCTAAGGCTACACAGCTAATTTAAGACAAGGTGTGGTTCCAAGCCCAGTTTTTGACTCCTAAACCAAGTGTCAATCACTCTTCTACACCTGGGAGCAAGAGGAGCTCAGGGGGGGTGCTTGGGTAACGGAGAGAGGACTGGGTGAGCTTCAGTGAGGGGCTCTGCCAACTCCTTTGAGCTTGGGAGGGCTCCTGCTCCTGGTGGGGCTGGCTGGACCCTGAATGGTGAGCTTGGCCTTAGAGGTGGCTGCACAGAGGATCTTGAGGAGTGGCAGGGCCTGGGGAAATGGTAGTCATTCCTCACTTCCTGTTCCTGCCACCACCTGCTCCAGGTCAGTCGGAGTCTCAGGCAGTGGATGGAGATGGAAAGACAGGGGCTTCTGAAACTCTGCCATCTGAAGGGAAGGGGGAGCTGCAGCACATTCAGCAGGAGAAGACGGGGAAGAGACATGGCAGGGGCCCCCCAAGGTCTCTTCCCAGGTGGGAAGGGCCAGGAGCTAGAACATAAGCAGGAGGAGGAGGAAGAGGAGGAAGAGGATCGTCTGTCCAGAGAATGGGAGGACAAGCGATGGAGCAGGATGGACCAGCTGGCCAAGGAACTGACAGCGGAGAAGAGACTGGAGGGAGAGGATGACCCTGACCGTTCCATGAAGCTCTCCTTCCGGGCCCGGGCCTATGGCTTCAGAGACCCTGGGCCTCAGCTACGCCGGGGCTGGAGGCCATCTTCCAGAGAGGACAGTGTGGAGGCCCGAGGCGACTTTGAGGAAAAGAAGGAAGAAGAGGGCAGCGCCAACCGCAGAGCCGAGGTTGGTATAGGCAACCCCTCCCACTGAGGTGACGTGGTTCCCTTAGCTAGGTCCTGGAGAGGTGCTCAGATGGACTTGGGATAGGGGGACACCTGGCTTACAGCAGGGGCTCAACAGAGTCACTGGGTCAGGTAGACAGTGGGGAATGGCTGGGGCTGGAGGCATCAGACCTGCCTGAGGGTCTGAGGGACATGGAGTGGGGACATTGTCTCTGCTGGTGTGTGAGCAGGACATGAGAGTGATAGGGTCAGGCATGGTGCTTTGGATGGAGAGCTTGGCAGGACTTGCCTGGGGCCTCTCAGGACACCTCTGGTCCCGGGACCTGGGAAGGGATGCTAGGGCACCAGTGGTGACTGAGGAAGACAGTCTGGTTGGTGGTCATGTCCTCCTGGTCCCCAGGAAACTCAATTGTACCTCTTCTTGGGTTCAAACTCACATAGAGGCCACAATGGCATAGCAGGGCAGGGCTAGCTGGACCTTGATACGCAGATAGGAAGACATAGAGGTGCTGGCAGACCTGGGTTCCAACTGGCCCTGGCTGTGTGACTTAGGGCAGGTCATTGCCCCTCTCTGGGTCTCATGTGTCTCCATTTGTGAAATGGGCATATGGAGTTTCTCTAACTTACCTTATTATCATAATCAGAACATGACCTTCAAAACCCTAATATGCCCAGGCCACTTGGGCAGCTGCAGGGTTGGTACAGGGACAGAGATGTGACCTCATGGGAGGTGAGAACAGGGCTTCTTGGCAGGGCAGGATGCCTTCTGAGCTGGTGGGACCTGCTCCAGAAGGAGCTGGGCTTCCGTAGGGAGCCTGACCTATCTACAGCCCTGACCTGAAGGCTCTTTTCCAATCAGCCAGTAGAGGTAATACCTTCTTTAGGTCCTGCCGGTCTTCTGACCTGGAGTCCTGTCGCTACCTGAGAGCAATAGGCTCCTCTTAGGAGTGGGCGCTGGCAGGAAGCATCTGTTCTTGGAGGTGGTGAAATGAACTGCATTGTGCCCCCAGCTCTGGTCCCAGATAGGACAGCCTCAAGAACCCCCTTACCCACCTATAAAAGCTCTTTCTCATGGACAAAGGGACCCTGCAGTGAAGAAGCAGGTGTTATGGACATGATGAGGTGTGGGAGTCTTGTTAGAAACTTCATCAACAAGAACTCATACTCTAGGGCCTGCTCTAAGATCAAGGTATCTAGAATCCCTAAATCCAAGTCAGCCACTGTCAACATTCTGTGGCCATTGCATTGGCAGGACAATGTAGTGGCTCAGAGGAGGGTGTCCTGTTTCCCTGTCTGCCCTGACCAGAGTGTGGGATCCTCTGGGGTCAGACCAAAGGTCAGAGCCCAGCTACAGGCAGGTCCGTGATGCTGCTCTGACCATTGGCCCATAGAGAGTCTGTAGGGAATACCTCAAGTCAGACTGGCTGTACCCTGGGAGCCAGCACTGATATTCAGGCTGAGGAAGAGTCCTAAAGAGGAACTTTATATCCTGAAAGAACAGGTTGCTAGTGGTTCAGAGTCCCATAGAACAAAATGGGGGTCTTGGACATAATGGTCTCTGGAGTGTTCTAGCATTACTGGATGGCATCATTGTGCCTATGATGTGGACAGATCCTCTGAGGCTCAGAGGCAAAGCCACTTGTCTGAGGCTAGCAGCTAACAAACAGGAGGGCCAGTCTAGTACACTGTGCCATCGACACTTCTAACATGGGCCAGCCTCAAGGGACCCTGTCTGTTCTCTCCTAGGACCAAGAGCTAGAGAGCCTATCAGCCATCGAGGCAGAGCTGGAGAAGGTGGCCCACCAGCTGCAGGCTTTGCGACGGGGATGAGGCAATGGCTGGTAGGGCCAGCCATGGCTTCAAGGCCCAACTTCTGCTCCAGTAGGGCTGCTTCTAGCCGCAGAGCCCAGGATACCCTTTTGCCCCTCCCCTTCTCTTGTTCTCAGCCCCTGCCCTGGACACTTCTGCAGGGCAGCCCTGAAAGTCAACAGATTCCTTCTCTGAACACAGGCAGCTTTCTAGAAGTTTCTCTTCCACCTTCTTATCCACGGGGCACAACTGCAATAACTTCTGACCTTTGGGTGAAAGCGGAGAACTCCTGACTATAAGATACTCCAGATAAAATTTATTGAAGGAAGAATAAACCTGCTTTGGGCTCTTTCCTTTTCTTTGATTTTTTTCTTTTCATTCCCTTTCCAGTCTGAGTTGGGTAGGACTGGGGCTGAGAGACAGGGTAGTTTCTACGCTGGGCTGGGTGTGTGGTTTGGGAGCCTCCTTTCTGGGCCATTTCCTGGGCAAGTGACTTTGCATCGTTGAACCTCAGTTTCATCTGTAGATGGAGGTGCTGAGCTGCCCAGAATGGGGTTTGGGGATGAACATCACCACAGAGGACTTCATCTCCTGCTTGCTTATCTCGCAGCCATGCCTGGGCCAGGCACTTTCTGCGGGAGACGGTCCTCCTGAACTATCCCTAGTTACCTTGGTGCTAGGTGGAGGTTGGCAGGCCTTCCACTGGCCATAGGCTGGTCATGCTGGATGCATATCTTCTCGCTGCTCAAGTCCACTGTGCCCATGACCACAGGCTTGTGATGTGCATGGGACCACAGGGTGTCTGAGGTGTGGGGTAGGAACAATTTACTAGAAAATAGCAGGTCTTAGGTTCAATTTTGAAAAGGGGGAAACAGAAATAGGAAAAATGGCACATTGAAGTCATAGGTAGAACTGACCTTCCCCCTTATTTTTTTATTTTATTATTATTATTATTATTTTTTTTTTTTTTTTTTGGTTTTTTGAGACAGGGTTTCTCTGTATAGCCTTGGCTGTTCTGGAACTCACTCTGTAGACCAGGCTGGCCTCGAATTCAGAAATCTGCCTGTCTCTGCCTCCCAAGTGCTGGGATTAAAGGCGTACGCCACCACCGCCCGGCTTTTTTGTTTTTTCAAGACAGGGTTTCTTTGTGTAGACTTGGCTGTCCTAGAACTAGCTGGCTTAGAACTCACAGAGATGCACCTACCTGCCTCTACCTCTCAAGCGCTGAGATTAAAGGCATGTACCACCACAGCCCTACTGACACACCACCACCTTTTTTTTTTTTAAAGTTGTATTCATTTTATTTTGTGTGTGTTCTGCCTGCATGCATGTCTGTGCACCATGTGCTGTCTGGTGCTATTGGATCCCCTGGAACTGAAGTTATGGGTGGTTTTGAACCACCATGTGGTGCTGGGAACTGAACCCAGATCTTCTGCAGGTACAACAAGAACTCTTAACTGCTGACCCTCAACACAGCAAATTTGAGAATTCTGTAGGCTACTCAATCAGGCCAGGCTGGGATGTGGTACTGCACCCATGGGTGCTGGCTACCAGGGCCAATCATTCAGTCACTCAACCAAACATTCGTATGTGGCCAAGCATGGCTGCCTGCACACAAAGCCCATGATGAAACCTGGCTTTGGAAACCCATTGCCTCGGGGGTAACTCGGATCCTTCTATAGGCAAAGCAGCCTCTCATGTGTTAGGTTTGTGTATGGCTCTGCTGGGTTCAGCTTGAGACAAGAGCTTTACTTCATCCTGTTCTCCGCCAGTTGCACCTCAACTAAAAGCCAGGTGGTGGTGATGCTAAACATGGGGACAGCCTTAGTCTTAGCAGTCAGCCTGTGTGAGGCTCTCCTGTCAGGGAGAGCAAGGAGGGAGGGAGAGAGAGGAAGGGAGGGAGAGAGAGAGAGAGAGAGAGAGAGAGAGAGAGAGAGAGAGAGAGAGAGCACCAGTCCAGGCAGAACCAACTCTAGAGTTCTAGTGTGTGAGGGCTGGGTCCCAAGAGTCCAAGCCTTGTCTCCGATGTGCCTCAGACCACTCATTCACTACCTGAATGCTTGACCAGCTTTTCTGTCTCTCTCAGAGCCTCAGTTTCCCAATATTTAATACTTACCTCTCTACTGAGGTAAGGCTTGACAGTATCAGACAGAAAGCATAGACCAAAAGCTATAGCAGTGGAAGACATGGTAGGGTAGTGGTGGGGTGGGAAGTCTTAGCCTCAGCTTTTCAAGTGGGGCCTGGCAGCCTGCACCTGAGGTGGAGACACCTGTGTGACGTCACTGCTGAGGCATGGTTTTCTTCGTGTTATACCTCCTGATAGGTAATTACACAAACTCCCACTAGGCCATCAGAGACCAAGAACATACACCACCACCACCAAGACTAAGTGGCAATGGACCACAGGGACACCATGTCACCAAAGGACCCCACCCCAAAGGCAAGCTACCTGCATTGTATCACAGAAAGCAAAGATGCAGCCCAGGCAGGCACTGGCAGACGACTTTGTAGGCAGCACAGGGCCAAGTGTACTTGGCGTAGAGATGTGCACAAGATACATGGGAGAGGCAAGCAGCAGCCATCACAAAGCTCAGACACGGACACTACTTAGCTTCTGAGGTAGGAGAGCGCTGTATGAACCCTGGGTGAGCTCAGGGGGCCTCAGGGAAATATTATCTCCTATGTCTTGCAGATGCCAGGGCCCATTAAACTAGAGAACTCAATCCTTTCTGCAAAGGACTCTGAGGTCTGGTTAGCACCTCCTAGTCACAAGCAGAAGGAAGAGGACCCAAGCAGGAGGGTCATGCTACTATGGACGTCAGCCCTTCTCTGCAGAGCATTGGAAAGGGACGTCCCCAGAGTATATTGGCATAGGCTTGGCAGAAGAAGGGGCAAGGCATAGGCCTTTACCACGAGGGGAGGATCTGGAGAGCCTTGCAGCCATCATCTGAGCTGTAGCTGGCTGAGTAGCAGCAGTCACAACAGAGCTATCTAAACTGGACTCCTGGATCCTAGGACATCCCACAGGGGGCCATGGCGCCTGTTCATCCATACAGGAGGAGGCGGGCTCTTTCAGGCCAGCTTCAGGGCTCTGAAGTGACAAGAGGCAGTGAGCCCAGCATGCTAGGGTGGGGAATGCTGTTGGAATCCCACTGGCTAAGTGATTAAGAGGAAATATAAAAGGGCAGGGAACCCCTCCCAGAACACCAGCAAGGCCACCCAGTAGTAGCTCTATAGTCAGCAACCTATGTGAATGGACTAGACTAGAGACAAGGACCAGTGGTCAAGTCCGAAGAATGACAGCATCCTTTTGTCTCTGGATGTCTGGCAAGCAGACACTACTTGCCCCAAGCTGTTTAGAAACCCAGTCTCTTGCTGCGGCCTTTGTGGGAGCACCTGTAAGTGCTCCGAGACCAAAAAAGGGTTGGGTTACTCTCTGCCCACTCCTTTAATGTAGGATCTCTCCCTGAACCTGGGGCTCATATTTTCTTGGCTAGGCTGGAAGCCAGCAAGCCTCAGTGATCCCTTTGTCTCTATCCCCTACACTCAGAGTTGGAGGTGCTGGGATCTGAACTCGGGACCTCATGATTACAGAGCAAGCACTCTTCACCACTGAGCCATCTCTCCGGCACCCCCACCAATCTGCTGGAGTCTTGACTCACTGTGGCGCCTACTCAGCAGCCTAGGGTGATGCCCACTCAGGGTGGTTTCTTCCTCCACTGATTGGGCTCTAAGGGATGGCCCTTTTAATCCCTGAGGATTAAGTGGATCTAATTTTGCAGGCTAGCCTACCCATGGTGTGTGGCAAGCCCCACTCTTCCATGACACTAATAATGACCCAGTCCCAGGGCAGATCCCACTTGGTTCCCTTGGTGAAGACAGACACCAGCAGCTGGTGCTGTGTAGTGTCAATGTGAAGGTCATGTTTCTGTATCATTAAAGTATCTGCAAGAATGCGGGCCCAGGTTTCTGTTTCCAGTCTGGAAAGTGGAACTGCCCTCCTCCATACCTGCATGGAGACCTGTGCAAAATGCTGCCTAGCCAGGAGGCAGTGACTTGATTCCCTCGGCCTGGTTTACCACGTGTGACCCTGGAGAGGAAGGAGCTCTGGGGGGACACAGCATCACCTACCTGGCCTGTTCTCAAGGCAGAGTCTGGGGATTCTATTCTGAAAGGGCAAAGCTGTCATTAATGTCTTTTCTTTAAAGACGGTGAGCACGTGTGAAATGCAGTTTGATCTCAGTAGTTTATTCCAGAGACAAAGCAGTGCAAGAGGCGGCCACGCTTCCCACCGCCTGTATTCAGGGTCAGGCCTGGGAAGGTGACAGACAGACATCAGTTCAACACTCAGGTCCTGTAAACGTGGTTAGTCCTGGGGTTCTGCTTCCAAGAAAGCCAGTCAGCTTCTCCTTCCCCAAGGATGCCCCAGCACAGCCCTTAGTGCCTTCCCAGGGCTGCCGCTGCTTCCTCTATGTACTCCATCTTATTAGGCCTAAGGATAATCCAAAGGCCACACTCTCCTTGCACAGTGAGCTGATATCTTAAGACACAAGATCACCCTTGGGGGTCCTGAGCTGCTCACCTGGGGCTCCACAGGTATCCTTTCCTGTGGGCTTTGGGGCCAGTGGGTGGTCTGCCAGCTGCTGTGGGGACAGAGTGAGTCTGAAGTGGGCACAACTCCCTTGGGGGCTTGCCTAGTGCTCAGTGCAAGGGACTTGCCATGGACACAGCAGGGCTACGCAGAGCCTTGCTGTGCCAGGGGAGGCTGGTGTGTGTGTGTGTGTGTGTGTGTGTGTGTGTGTGTGTGTGTACACAGGAGCAGCCCTGTGGGTGGTCTTCTCTCACCTGAAGAGAGGGACCTGGATGCTGACATGAGGAAGCAGGTATCGTCATGGGCTAGAACACTAGGTCAGGCCTTCAGTTCTCTGTTTCAGGAGCCACCCTGAAGAGACGAGGTGGTAAAGGCCTGAAGACTCACGGAATGATCTGTTCAAAGTCCCAGTGTAAATCCCGAGGCCTGGCAGACTCCTGGACTCCTAGCCAGATGGCCTCCTTCCTGGATCTCAGTGAGCAACAAGGTCAGGGCAGAGAGGATGGTGGCCTGGTGTATTCCACGAGCCAGTGAAGACTGGCAATAGCCAGCGGGCATAGGCCACACCTACAGGAAGCTTCTTTTCCCTTCCTACAACTCAGATCCCCCATGCAGAGCTCCCGAGGGGAGGGGGGGTCTACTGCTTCCCTGGCTTTGGAAAGTAAGGGTCAGCTGCACAGAGGCAAGGGTCAGCTTTGGAGGAGGGCACATCTGGGAACAGAGGGAGGGTGAGGTCTGGGTGTGGGCAAGTGTGAAGAGGGGAACTGGGCAAACCGTTCATCCTTCGCCTGCTTAGCTGCAACAGCCTGGCCAGGTACGGGCTTCCTTCCAGGGTGCCCCGAGCCTGGCGCACAACAGCCATGAAGACAGACAGACATGCACACTCACACTTGCATGACAATCACACACACATGCACACACCCCACCTCACATTCAGACCTAGTGTTGAGAACACAAGCGTGTGTAAACTCAGTGAGGAGATCTGCACAGCAGGAGTTAGGCGGCATCCTCGAGGCTGGACCACTTGGTGTTCTGCTCTGTCTCCCCCCCCACCCCCTTCATTCCGATCACAACATCAGAAAATCAGGTAAAAAATTAAAACAGAGAAGCATCAGATCACCGGGAATTCTTAGTAGTGTTCCCATTTGGAGCTGCTGGCCCAGTGGGTGTGTTCCACGCTCCGCGCCGCCCCTTTGGGTCCTGGGCTCTGTGGCTACTGTGAGGAGGCCTTGGTAGCTAGGGAGGCCACACAGTGCTGCTGGAAGCTGGGTGACACGCCGGTGGTGCAGCCAAGTCTCTGGTGCGGCAGCTTGGCGGAAGCACCAGCGGCCATGTTGCCTGCTTCGGTCTCAGTCTTCCAGGGTGTGTCCTGGCCCTTCATGCTGCTGCAGCAGCCAGGGCTGGCACTGCACGTCCGCTCACCAGCCAGGCTGCCCGCCGGTTCCGCCAGGAGCCTGTTGTGCCTTAGCGGGGCCACTTCCTCCGTGGCAGCTCCTCCCGTGCTCTGGCCTTGCAGGACTGTGGCAATGTGGTTCAGGAGGTCGGTAAAGAACTCACTCACTCCCTCATAGCCTGGAGATGGGAGACAGAGAAGGCACTGGGCATTAGCCAGGGGGTTTGAGAGGAGAAAGCAGCAGACATAGTGGGCTCCTGGGACCTGGGGCGGCACTTTCAGTATCCCACTGACAAAGGAAACTCAGGCTTGGCAGACGAGGCAGGGTGGTGGGAGACACGGGCCACAGGCTGGCCCTAGACCACGGTCTGTCCCCTGAGCGTGAGAAGACCACAGCTCCAGCAGATAAAGATGAAATCTTGTTTTGTTAGGGACAGCCCTTGCTCACCAACTGCTATAGTTTGGGTATGTGGGGCTCTTTCCAAAGCCCACGTGTTAAATGCTTGTCCTGAGCTCCAGGAGCTGCTGGCAGGCGGTAGAGGATCCTGCTAAGGAGACTGTCCAGTCATTTCAGACACACCGTCTCTTCTCAGGTAGCTCTGCCAATGCTTCCCGTAACATCTGCTTTGTCATAGGCCCAAATCAATGGGGCGATATCATCATGGATTGAAAGCCTCAAAACCCAAATAACCTTTCTTCTTCATGGTGATCATCTTGGGTATTTGTTACAGTAGTGGAAAGCTGGGAAGGTAACCACCCAACAGGACAAGATGTACTGTCAGAGACAGTCACGCCAAAGTGGATTCCTCACGCACTCACTCACAAACTGGGAGTCTGGCCGCAGACCTGGTCCTGACCACTGTAGCCATCTTGAGCCTCAGCTTTCTTGTCCACACAGCAACAGGAGATCTACTCTCACAATACAGCCTTGCGTGACCATCACAGGAATGCTGGACCTGGGTGGTCTGACCCAGTAGCCACAGCCCGAATCAAATCTCTTCCCTCTCACCCCGAAACACCTTCAGGGAGGCTATTTGTATCCCAGGCTCTGAGGAGCAGGACCTAGGAACAGACTGCCAAGGCCTTTATTTCTGGCATAAAAATTGCTGGTGAACACCTTGGGGGAAAATGCTTTCACACGCAAGCACACACCTTGCACAGATGCAGATGCCAGCGCAGACCCCAGGAATTACCCAGCAGGTTTCAGATTCAGTTGAGGATTTGTTGACTCCTAGAAACTGACCCAAAGAGATGTGAGGTAAGACCTCCTTCCACCTGCTCCGACTGATGTGCCTGGATTAAAACCAGTATACAGCTACCAGAATGAGCTGGGGTCGGGGAGCCTGCCAGATTTCTGTTACCCCCCCAGGGGAGGGGTGGCCTTCAGATACTGGCTATGACCACGACCATACCATAGTGTAATTCAAGTGAGTACCAAGAGGTTAATAAAACCTTGGCACGTGCTCCAGTGCCATTCATACTACTGGCACAAGTTGAGGTGGCACTGTGTGGGGGCCAGGCCACTGGGCCACCGTGTGTTATTTGGCAAACAACTCTGTGGTTTTGAGGAAGCCTGAGGCTGTCTGAGAAGTGAGGGCACTCATGCTAAAGCTAAAAAGTGGCTGGCGAGCACGCAAATGTCAACGGCATCTTCACAAAACCCCAGTACACACATGGAGACGAGGGGCTCTATCTCACAGGGGACTCTAGGCTCCATGAGGCCCCAGGTCACAAAGCTCTTAAGTGGCAGAACTGTGATCTGACCCAGATCCTAGTCTGTGTACCTGGTATACCTGGTACTGTGAAGCCCCAGTGCAGGACCCAATATCCCAGTAGCTCTGGCAAGAGGGTTGATGAGGGCAAGGCAGACTCGGTTTAAGTGTGACTTGGGGCAGGGCGGTGCATCTGGACCCAGTTGGGTTGCCAAGAAACCCAGGAGGCTGCCACCTAGCAACCACTCTGCTTTAGCTCCCAGATGAGGCCCAGAGGACCAGGTAGACTTTAGTAGAGAGCGAGGGTGAACTTTCCAGAGTATTGCAGAGTCGCCTCCTGGGGGCCTGCAGTAAACAGGCTGAGGTAGGTTGGTGTTTGCTATACTGGGAGGTGAAAACTAGCAGAGCAGTGCCAGTTCCATGCCCAATACCGTGCAAACCCATCTGTCTGCAGCACGGGGAAAGCACCCATTTGTACAGAAGCAAAAGTAGGAGCTATGTGAGGTTGCCTGAATCGTCAGAGAGTGAAGAGGTGAACCAGGATCAGATCCTGGCATTCTAAGACATCAAAGTCCTCAGTCAGTGAAGGCTCTGGAGTGACAGGCTGAAGCCCTTTGGGGACTGTAACCATGGATAAGGTTCTGGCATCACCTCTCACAGGCAAGCAGAGCTCACGGCACACGGCAGGGCAGGAGCACACGCTGCTTCTGCTGTTCAGGGTTGCTGATCTGAAAAGCTGGGTGCTCTGATAGGACTCCCACCGAGCCCGATGCCTCCCACAGTTCCTCAGTAGCAGCAGGACCCAGAGCCTCTAACTCTGCTGGGCCCAAAGAGGGCTGGCTCTATACCTCCAATGGTGCACCAAGTCACCTCCCAGATACCACTTCCTCTCTGCCTGAGGTCCCTGGGACAATAGAACCTGTAGGCCATCCCTCAGTAGCTTTGGCTGGGCTCAGTAGTCACAGACCCACCACATGGCCCCCTCCACCCGGACAACCCAGCTCTTGGCTCCCCTGACAGAAGACTGTGTTCATACGGGCTCTCTTAGTGATTGTTTCCCTGGCTGCTGGGAGCGGCTGCCCATCACCAGTGGAAAAGTGTATGTCCTTCCTCCCAAGGCTTTCTCAGTGTCCTAAGTCACCCATTAGTGGGCTCTATGTGTTCTTGGATCTCCGACATCTTTACTTCATCTTTACAATCCTCCTGACACACACCGATCCCTTCACTCTATACTCTAGCTCACCCCAAAGGCCCCACCATCCATACCTAAGGGGTTGGGAAATGCAGTGAGCTGGATCTGAACACGCTGGCCGGACACACCTCAGACACAGGATGCTCCCATCTTGCCCAAAGGGAGAGCCAAAGTCTCCCCCAGGCCTCAGAGGTTCCCTCAGACCCCATCAGGTCCCAATTAACCCCTCCTGGTACCCAGCTGCTCCTCCTTCAGCGTCAGTCCTTCCCTTTGCCCATAGTCTGGTGTCTTTTCCCATGGTCTGGTGTCCATACGTGACAGAGGAGCCACCAGCTGCTCCACCCCCATCCTCTGCCTCCTCCCAGCTGAGGTGTGAACTCTGAGAACAGGAAATGTCACCCCTGGAGATATCAAGTGAACGACAGATGGAGTTGCTGGGCTCCTTGGGGTCCCTGGTTTCCTGCTGTGAACTGTGATAGTTCGGAGTGGCTCATGTTCTCTCTGGGGCTTAACTGGATAAAGGGACTGAGTACCCAGATGCTTGGCGCTGGTGAGGTGGCTTCCTGGTCACACACACCCCTGAACAGCAAGGGGGAGCTAGCTATCCCTTCATATCAAGAAAATGAAGACCATCCAGGAGCAATAACATCACTACTTAGGAGGTGAGGCTGCAGGGCGTGGAGGTGGTTCTGAGCTGGGAGCTCAGGGCCAGCCTGAGGCAGGGATACCTGATCTGGAAAAGTGGGGCTATGGAGACTCAAAGCTGGACTATGCCTCTTTTTCATCTGATCCCCCAAGGCTCCTTGGGCAGGATCTTGTTATGTAACCCCAGATGGCTTTAAACTCAGGGCAATCCTCCTGCTTAAACCTCCAGAGTGCTAAGATGGCAGGCATGAGCCAGCAGACCTGGAAGGCTTCTACATCTCTCAGCTGCAGTGATGACACACAGACCACTGGCCTTAGGGTCTCCAGGGCATGCCACCATCCTGGGAGTGCTGCCAGCCCGATAGATCCAGCCCAGGGCTCAGTTGGTGGTAATCTCTCAGGCCTCTGGCTGAGCGGAGACTGAGGGATGGATGCTTAGCAAAGTCCTGCTCCAAGCCAGAAGTGTCCCAAGGCTCCAGCAGTGAGCGGATGTAGTGTGGGGATCTTTGTGGCAGCAGACACTATAATGGGGAATGCGGTGGCAGGGTGTGGGCCTGGATCTCAGTCTCCCAGCTCAGGATAGTGGAAACAGTATTTGCCTGGGGTGGGGGTGGGGTTCTGGCCTTGCCAATTCATACTCTGTGACCCTAGAAAAAAACTGCCACTGGAGGAGCCTCAGTCTCCCTACCTGTGAATGGCAGGGGTTGAGTCTTCCAAGTCCTTTTTAGCTCCTTAAGTCTGGAAGGGTCAATGGGATGGACTGAGGAGGCCAGTCAGGGCTAAGGCTGATGGCAGGATTGAAAGATAGGGGGGAGAGTATACAGTACTGTGGGGGGCTTGGGCGTGGCATCTCCCCAGAGAGGCATCTGGGGCTTCACTGTTCTGTCTTAGGAGCAGAGGCTCCATGGCGGTGGCATTCGGCCTAGATTCCAGCACAAGGAGGGACACTCCCATCCCCAGCCAAGCTGACACGTTTCCCATCCCCTGACGATGATATCAAGCCGCCACAGGACTACCAGTGCAGGGTCACCCAGCCCCGATGCTCACCTGGGAAGGCGTTGACGTCAATGACAGCGTGCTGCCCCGTCTGGTTGTTAATGATGATGTCGATTCCAAACAGTGACACTCCCAGCGCCTGCCGCAGAGCCCGGGACAGCTCCCGGATAACCTCGTCACTTGGCCGTTCGAATACTCCCTCAATCTTGTCCAGCTGTAAACACATATACAGGTCAGGCTTTTGTGGCTAAGGTACCATAGAGAGTTAGACCCCTCTCATGAAAAGCACTACCATCCTTCCTTCCTGCCAGGAGGTGGGGCTAACCCACCATGGTGCAAGCTGCCAGGCCCTGGAGGCACCAGTGCATGAAGCCGGGTACTTTGTGCTCAAGCACACCTGATGTGGCTGTTATCAGTACATTAACAGGCAGGGAAATGGGCTCACAGAGGGCCAGGGGCTGGTCCGGGGTCACCGAAAGCAGGAAGGATAGGAAGGATACAGAAGAAGACATTAAGCATTGGGGCCAGAACTTAAAGGCAGACACAGCCAGGTAGAAATGGGTACCGACCAGCACCCGACCAGCACCCCACCACCATGCCACTTTGCTGGCAGCCTTACAGGAGTGAGGCTGAGGATCTAGGGAACAGGTCTGGAGAAGAGTACGTCTCTCTTCTCAGCTGTGATGTACTAGTATTTGCAAACAACATCCGATCCCACATGACCTGGGCTTTCCCAAAGGTGCTGCTAGCTGTTACTCCTGCCGACCAGGCCTAGCTTCCCAGGATGTTTTCCACAGGCCTCGAGCCCAAGGCTGCCCACCCTGTGTTACATGTTTTCTGTCTTCTGGGAACCCTCTGAAGAGGACTGAGTCTCCGGGAGGGATTATAGATAAGGATATAGATTCAAATCCCACCAGAGATTTCTCAGTTCCGTAGACTTGGCTATAGTACCTGGCCTGTGCCTCCACTTGATCATCTGTACAGTGGGAATGATTAAGCCTCCATCTTAGACTTGCTGGGAGGGACAGCAAGGCGGGGACAGTACAAGCCTGGCTCTGAAGAGGTGTAGCTCCTGGATATAAGGATGCGGACTGCATCACCTAAGGTTGAAATGTCACAATAGGGTACACACTAGTACCGAGGTCTGAGGGGTAGGCTCAAACCAAAGTGGGAAATGAAACTGAGTCAAAAGCTTAAAATACACTGGGCTGGTGAGATGGTTCAGTGGGTTAAAACTCTTTGCTACCCGATGACCCGAGTTTGATCCCTGGGTCATGCAGGGTGCAAAGACTTCTGAAAACTGTCCTCTGAGCTCCACACACAAAAATGAATGAATACATTTAAAAAATTCTTAAATGGTTAGACACAGAATTCCTTAGGGTCCAGATAGACCTATATGGAGGTCAGACCCAAGGTAGCCAGGGGCTGGGGGTGGGAGGAACAGGGACTGAGTGCTCATGGGAACAGGGGGAGGAAAATGTTTTAGAATTGGATAGAGGTGTATCTACAGGACACGGGGTGTGTGACTATTGCTATAAATTGTTCACCTTAGGAGCTGGAGAGATGGCTCAGCAGTTTGGAGGACTGGTTACTCTTACAGAGGACCTAGACTGGGCTGTCAGCATCCCCATGGGATCTGATGCCCTCTTCTGACCTCTGCAGGTACAGCATCCACAGACATACATGTAGGCCAAACACTCATATGCATACAAAAAAAATTAAATCTTAAAATAGCTAATTAAAAAAAAAAAGATGTATTTATTTATTTTATTTATATGAGTACACTGTCGCTGTCTTCAGACACACCAGAAGAGGGTATCAGATCCCATTATAGATGGTTGTGAACCACCATGTGGTTGCTGGGAATTGAACTCAGGATCTCTGAAAGAGTAATCAGTGCTCTTAACCGCTGAGCCATCTCGCCAGCCCATGTGGATTTTTATCTCAATTTTAAAAGCACAGAAAATGCTGGGTGTGGTGATGTATACCTTTAATCCCAGTATTTGGGGCAGGAGCATCTCTGTGAGTTTCAGGCCAACCTGCTTTACATAGAGAGTTCCAGGCTAGCCAGGGCTACAAAGTGAGACTCTCTCTCAAAACAAGCCAACTGTGCAAGTTGACACAAGCTAGAGTTACTGGAGAGAAGAAGGCTCACTTGAGCAAGTCAATAACACTGGGCTGTGGGCCAGCCTGTATGGCATTTTCTTAATTAGTGATTGACGGGGGAGGGTCCAGTCCACTGTGGGTGGTGCCAGCCCCAGGCTGACAATTCTGGGTTTTATAAGAAAGCAGGCTGAGGAAGCCATGAGGAGCAAGGCAGTGAGCAGCACCCCTTCATGGCCTCTGCATCAGCTCCAGCCTCGGGTTCCTGTCCTGGCTGCCTTTCCTGTCATGTGGAAATGTACACCAAATAAACCCTTTCCTCCCCAAGTCGCTTTGGTCATGACATTTCATTACAGCAACAGTAACCCTGACTAGGACAACAACCAAATAAAAAAAGCCCTGGTCACTAATCAAAAGATCTTAAAACAGACATGTGCTGAGCAGGAACGGACATGTGGGCCCATCTATGTCCTGCTGCTCAGGCTATCTCCACTGCTCTGAGGACAGCAGGGCCCCTCCATTTAAAACCCTGGTATCCAGTGTCTGACCTAGGGAAAGTATTTCCTGGGGGAGTTGGGGGGGGCAGCCACCATCTGGCTACAATGGGCAATCAGCCCTGTCTGACCTTCCTGGTCACTTGGGTCAGTGGCTTGGTCCAGCTCAGAGTCCCAAACCAAATCAGAGACCAGCCTTGGCCTTCCTGTATCCACTATGTGGCCCTGATCTGTCACGTAGCCCTCCTGGACCTTGTTTTTCCACCCCAGTGAATAGGCTAATAAAAATACCTAGGCCACGAGGCTCGGGTAAGGAAGGACTGCTGAGCGGATATCTGAGGCTCATGGCGCAGTGCCTGGGAGCAAGACAGTGCTGGCCATCGCCTGTTAAAGAGCTGCATGACATACTGTTTATAAAAGCACCTTCTTAGCTCAGCTGAAGAATCTCAGAAATCCTTCCGAAGCCATTTGATTATCCAAAACCAAAGAGCTGGCCCAGGACGAGACAGAGGCATAGAGATGGCCCTGTGGACCCAAGTCAATTTAGCTGTGAGGTTCTGGGTGAGAGGAAGGGAGGAGACCAGCTGGTGCTCCTGTAGCTTGACCTGGTGACCCTCAACCTCCATCACAGCTGACACTAATCTCGATACAGATGTACACCTCTGACACAGGCATTCCTAGTGACTCATGCGAGATGAAGAAATTGATGGTCAGATAGGTGATGTGACTCAGGTCAGACCACAGGCAGTCCCAGGAGAACTCTACTTCCCCACTATGGCAGAGCTTGGGATAGATAATAGGGCTGTGTGTATGTGTTGGTGTGTGTGTGTCTATGTGTGCCACTGAGCTACCCACTGGGAGTCTATGCTTAATAACCCCTTGAACTGACTCTCAATGGCAAAAGGTGTTCACGGTCTAAAAGCTCAGGGAAAAGGTAGGCCTGTTTTCTAAGGTGTTGTCTGGGGATGAGGCGGGCCTTCAAGGTTATCGGGTGTTTCTGCATGGCACTCTTTGGGGCAGGAGAGTGATGAGTGGGGTGTGCTCTGGGAACAGAATCGGCTTTCAGTTCAGCTTGAAGGCATCCTGGAGGGTGACATCCCGGAGAAAAGGCTGTGTTTGTCATTCTGCATCACAAGATGTCAGCTCTGAAGGGTTCAGTGTGGAGTGGAAATCTAGGGTACTCAAAGGCCTCGGGTGTGGGGAGGGACCTTGTGGTGCAGTAGATTCCATTCCTCAGAAGCAGCAGCAGACAGGTAGGCATTGATTCAAGAAGGAGACTTCCTAGCCCTTAAAGCATCCCTCTGACACTGGCTGATAACAGTCCTAGTGACTAGCAGTCCTATCCTATGCAACAACATCAAGGACAGCTTCCCAGGAAGCCTGTGGAAGGCCAACTCCCTTCTGCCACCACGAAGGGCAGGATTCTCAGGGGCCTAGTGGGAGGGGGCAGGATGCCAGTGATTCTGACATGTAGAGAAGAAAGCCTTTGTTCTAGGGGGACAACATGAATCAACATCCCAAAGGACATCCCTGTCTTTCCAGGCCCCTGTCAAAGCCGTGCTTTCTTGGCTCCCAGCTATATCTTCAAAGGAAACACAAACAAGGAACTAGCCACGCTCGTGGTGCGTGCCTTTAATCCCAGCACCCAGGAGGCAGACACAGGTGGGTCTGTGACTTTGAGGTCAGCCAGAGCCATATAAAAAAGGAACTGCTAAGGTCAGAGGTCAGGCACCTGAGGTCAGGCCAGGCCAGGGGCCTGGAACCAGGTTAGGTACAAGTCACTGGCAGCTTCTGTCATTGAGTACAAGCAGGAGAGGAAGAAGGACCCACTCAGCGCTCCTAGAACACCTGACTCTCCCATGGACAGCAGGAAGCCAGAAGCCAGACTTTTGTGGGAAAACAGCAGGCTGTAGTCCAAGGCACTTTCTGTCACTATCAAGGAAATTTCTAGAAGACTCAATTTCGCAATCAGATAGGTGAGACTAATCCTGCTTGCCTCTGTATGAACTTGGTTGGTGACATCTCCAAGCTGCTATAAGGCCACCAAGCCCCCTGATAAACCTGACATACTGATGCTCCAGCCATGATGGCAGGAGGGAGGCTGCTCCAGGGGCAAGCTGACTCACTGTCAGCTTGTGAGCGGTCCTCACCATGTCCACAGTGCTCCCTTTCCAGACACATACATGACTGTGATGCCCACTGATGTAGGATTGTGTGGGTCCTGTGTGGGGACAGTGGTCCTTTGTGCTAACCTTGGCCTGCTAGACAGCACAGCTGGGGACCCCTTGACAGGCAGCCATGGATGAGAGACATACCTCAGTGAGGACTGATGAAGACTCCGGCTTTGACACATTGTGGCTGTTGAAGAAGATGGACTCCCGATCTGAAAAAAAACAGAAGTCGCAGGGTAAATCAGACCAGGAGACAACAATGCCAACACCAGGGGGCAGCACCAGCCCAGTTACGCTCTGGGTGGCCTCTGGCTCAGCCCTGGGTTCGTGGGAGCTAGGCATCCACAGCTGCATCACATACAGATGTGTACCCATCAGGACCCCCACAATTTGTCCTCCCACATGGTTTACTGGGATACCCTCGCTACCATCTTACGGCACCACGTATGGGTTTCCTTAGCACCTGAAGCTGGGCAGGCCATAAGTATGTATAGGAGGTTGGGAAGGGAGGAGGGCAACGGAGGTGAGACACTGTGCACCCAGATATCAAAGGTCTGGAGTGTCCTGAGAGGAGACGCCTACCAAAAGCCACTGGGTCCAGGTATCCCCAATCAGGTGGCTACTCATATGTGAACTTAACAGACAAAGGTTCCCAACTATTTAATAGGAACCTGAGCAAGGCTTCCATAGGCTTACCCAGAAAGCCTTGCAATGTCCCAAGTCTCCTCCACACCACATGTCCAATCTGCTGCCGCCCACAATCCCTCAGCCCCACTGGGCACCAGAGAGGCAGCTCAGTCCCAGGAATGTGATCGTGCGTTCATTTATTCCCCTTGTACAAATGTCCTTGAGGTGTAAGCCACGATTGCTCTGGGGAGATGTAAGCTTGGCTGAACAGTTTGCAATGTTCTCAAGCACTTGGAAGCATGGACACGCTAGGGCAAGAATCACAAAACCACAAGCCTAGGGGTTGAGTTCTGGCCATTATCCCCTCATAGCCCCACCCCCACCAAGAATAGCACAGGACCAATCTGGGCTGGAAGCCCCCCCCTCCAAGGGATCCTGACAACCCTTGCTCAAATTCTTGCAAGAGAGGTGTCATGGACCCCACCCTGCAAGACATGGTGATCATCCCTGAGACCCAGGCCCCCAGGCACGAGGACAGGCTGGACATCGGCTGAGGGCCTGTGTGCCAGGGCTCAGGTGCCTGTTGTGGCTGCCATGACCCCCCAGCAGCTCCACGACTCTACGGCGCCATAAAAATCATGCACGAGGAAGTGATTCAGGCAGAGCCAAGCAGGCAGGCGCTGAAGTACCTGGCATCCTTCCCGCTAGTGGGGCACAGAGGCCCCTGGCCACCCCGGTGTGCCCGACAGTCCTCCCGCTGCTCCGACCAGAGCCAGTCCAGACAGGGGGCATGAGAGATGGTCCTGGGGAGAAGCCTGGGAAAAATAAACACCCTGCGGGACTTGTGTCAAGCACGCCCACTGGTCCCTACTCTCGGGCACAAGTGAACCTTCAGGAGTGGCTGGTAGAGCCTGACAGGCCAGAGGCCAGACCAGGGCTTCATCACTCAGGACGGCTCTCTGGCCTTCTATAGGCATTGCTGACCTTCTCCTGGAGCCTCCTGAACTTGGGGTACCTCCCACCCGAGTCTCTATAGGTCCCCAAGAGTAAAGGCCAAAAGAGTAGAGCAGGCCTGAGGTATGAGGACAGGCCACCAGGCGCAGGTGGATACAGTAATGCTCAAGGAGGCTGGAAAGCCTGTAGGAGCCTGCAAGAATACACAGAGGCACTTGGCTGGTGCTAGGAAGAAACCAGAGCACTGGGGACTTGCGATGACTATTTCACTGGACAGATCGTGTCCCTAACAGCTTCATACGGACAGATCAGATGCACAGATATCTCAAAGGGAAATTGCCTTCTACTCCGACTGCTACTGCTGGCCTGGGGCACTCTGGCCTGAGGACCACTAAGTAAGAGATGTCCCAGGCTAAGGCACGGGCCCAGCAGCCCTGCACAACCGAGATGCAGGGAGTGAGCAGCGTCCAGTCATGCCTGTCATCAAGAGACTGAGGGGAGTTGAGATGGGTCAGAGGTGTCTAGCCCCAGCAAAGAGTCCTGGTGCCTGGCTCCTTAGAAAGCTCTGAGGTAGCTGGTTCTGCTAACAGCTAGGTGGGGCCTCACTGTCTACCCTTAGCAGCAAGGTTCTTGTTCCCAGGAGCACTGATAATTTAGGAGTCCAGCTATTGACTTCTCCTGAACTAGTCCCCCAAACACTTAGCACGGGGGCCACCCCCAACTTACGATAAGAGTGGGAGGCCAAGGTGATGGTTTTGCTCTCAGGGAGAAAAAACAGGCCCAAAGGGAGGGTGAATGACCGGACTGGCTCGGACATCTTGACATATAGGCTATGACCTTGCTGCTTTCAGCTTTTATGTTTGGTCTCCTGTTGTTCCCCTTGGTGTATGCCACCATCCTGTTATTGACACCGACTCTGTAGAGGCGCCTGTATCTGCCGCTGCCCTGCTTAGCCCTGCGCACCGGGCTCTCTCACCCTTCAACCTGGTGTCCTAGCACTTGCCTGTGTCTCCTGAAGTTCTCATCTCCAATAAAACTGGTCCTCCAGTTATGTCTCCCTGTTCCTCACGGGAATACACACTACTAATGAACCTGCCTGGCTGGCTCCAGTCTGGCTGGCCCTCTAGCATGCCACCCAGAGTAAGTCTATGGCACGTTCAATAAAAGCAGCAGCATCTGACTGTAGGCGTCCTGGAGTTAGCTCAGTAAACTACAGACTGTAAGCCAGGTTTCCTACATCTGCAGTCTTCTTGGAGAGCACAGAGCATGGCCCCACCAGCTCATTTGCATATCACAGTCACTCTGCAATAGTATCAAAGGACTGGGAGATATTTATTATCCTTTCAAATAAATAAGAGGCACCATTCTTTTATGTTCCCTTAGGACATAAGGGAGGGGGAGAGTAGAGGCCTTACAGGAAGCTAGGAGCCCAAGTCGATGGGGCTGCAGGGTCAAGGTACAGGATGAAAGAGAAACAGAAAGAAGATGCTGAGAGCCACCTAGAACTGAGGCTCTCAACCTTCCTAGTGCTGCAACCCTTTAATCTAATTCTTCATGTCATGATGACCTCAACCATAAAACTATTTTCATTGCTACTTCATAACTGTAACTTTACTATTGTTATGAATCATAAATTAAATATCTGATATGCAAGATATCTGATATGCAATCCCCAGGTTGCGAACCACTGACCTGGAGTGTGGACCAAAGGCAGAGAACATAAACACATTCTCTAGTGGCTGGCACAAACCAATGCTGCCTCTCTTAGTAAACTCCTTGGGTTCCAGTCCAGGTACCTGTAAGGTACCATGGGCTATAGCTATATAAGTCACACATTTGACTTTGGACCTTGACACGTGAGAATCAGAGAAAAATGGTAGCTATGGAGTGAAAGGGCCCTTGTCTATATCCCACGTCCAGAACAACCACAAGCCAGGAGACTTATCTCCCAAGGTGCACATGGGAAGCTGGGGGCCCTGGCACAGGGGCTGCAAGGTTGAGTGGGCTCTGGAAAGAATCCTCAAAGCCCCCTTTCCAACTAGTCAGGAGAAAGGGCTGACAAAGCTGAGGTCTTCTTGGTCAGGCTAAGAATGTGCAGGTCGAAGCTGGAACCGTGCCACTTCCGGATCAGACAGGCCCACTCAAAGTCACTCTGATCCCCAGCCCACCTCGGAATTTTATGCCTCAGGGCACTCTGTGGCCTAGAAACAGTTACAAGAGAAGACACTCTGACCGGCTCTTGCCTTTATCATTCCCAGCTCCCAGCGCCAAGACGGAAACTGGCCTCATGCTTTACAACCAGGAAGAAAGGGGAGGAAGCAGTGAACAAACACGCTTTTGTAGGAGTAAAAAAGCAGAGCAGACGCCACATTTCATTCAGAGATGAAATGATCTGGGTAAGAAAGGAAAGGGCGTGTCATAAGCAAGACATGTCTGTCTGTCTGTCTGTCTGTCTGTCTGTCTGTGTGTATGTGTTTTGCTGGAGATGGAACCTGGATTCTCTTTTAAGCAAATGTTTTACTGCTAGGCACCTCTACCTAACTTTGAACAACACACTATTCCTAAGTTCAATAGGTGTATTTTTAAAATCTGGTAAATAAACGTTTTTGTTAAAGCCTTAATTTCCTGTGTTCCACAGCCTGCAGGAATATCTCTTGATGGTACATGTGACACATCTGTCTAACCCTGCCCTTGTTGCAGGTCTCAGCGGGCAAGTGCTGGGACCTGTGTCAGGATGGGACTGTCCCAATCCTGGTCTCGGCAAGGGAAGAAGGTTCAGAGCGGACAGCTGGAGAGGCTGTAACAAGCCCTGAAGGGATGACGGCAGAAGTCCAGGCAACGGAGCCTTTTGGGGCTCGAGGAAGGCTGCTGCTTGCTCAGCTGGAGCTGACTGATGCTTAGGATAGCTCTTTCCTTAGGCAGAAACAAACCTCACGGGGAATTAGTATCCGAGAAACCTGCAGGGAGACTGAGCTATGCTGTTTCTAAAGGCACTGCCGTGACCCACAAACTTCTGGAACTTGCCTAAGAGGGGACTTCAGGACTGCTAGAACATTCTTTTGAGCAGCTCAGTGTCAGCACATCTTTAACTGGCCCCAAACAGCTGGTGTCCAGGATGGAGGGAAGACGGAGCATGAGAGGGAGGGGCTCTTCCAGGAATCCAAGGTTGATTCCAGAAGGCCTTGTCCAAGACCCTCAGGGACAATGAGTCATGCAACCACCTCTACCATGTGACATCTGAGGGACACTAGGACCCCGCCTACTGGTTCTGGGGAAGTTCACTGGGGCGTGGCAGAGGTGATTATGCCCACTGGGACTTGCCTGAGGTCCTCCACAGAGATCTTTGTGTGACTAAGTAACTACTGTCTGCTATAGAAGCCCTGACACACCATGACAGCTGCAGAAGCTGCAGGTAATTCAGACTCGGGGTGCCCTTTTGGCAATCCGGACACGCGAAGCAAGGGTGGCATGCAATGCGGTCAGCGGTATCTCTCTCCCTCACTTCCCACACAGGGCTGGCCACACCCATTCTGGCATACTCCTGGGTACCATCACTGGGTGGGCCAAGGGACCTTCCTTGGGATAAGAAGCTTCTAGAAATTTCCTAGAGTTGGCAGCAGCTCTGAGGGATGGAGTCCCATAATGCCTTTGGATGGCTGATTCTTCAGGACCTTTTTAATTCTATCTACTGTATACTATACACATCCTTCAACTCAGGTCATCTCTCCCTAACCCAGAAATAACACAGAATACCAGAAGAGAGACACTGGGTATCCATCTCAGCTCTGCCCCACAGTCTGGCACAGAGTGACAGTATGAGGAGCGGTGGATTACCTGATGTGCCCGCAGAGAAGTTCTTGAGTGAGGGTCTCTGGACCACCGTGTAGGACTCGCCCACCACAAAAACCTTGTACAGTACAGCATTGTGGTTGATGAAGTTCTGGACCACACAGGGAGGTTGGATGGCATTCAGGCCCTCTTGGTTGAACACAATGGCCATCTGGGGAAACAAAGAACAAAGGCTGTATCAGAGTCCATCAACTTCTAGCCTCCAACACAGTGGCTTGTCACCTTCATGGGCAACCCCACCATGACCTCTCCCTGGCCCTGTGGCGAAGAGCTAGTGACCAAGAAGGAAGGGGGCTCCTTCATGGAGTCAAGGCTGCTCTCCAGAGGGCCCCCTCTAATACCCTCAGAAACAAGGAGTCCCTCTTTGAGGATGCCCAAAGAGTTTCAAGGCAGAGGAAGCCGGGCAGTGTGCAGGAACACGTGTGAACTTAGCAGCTGTGCTGTTCCAGTTGGGAAACCTTGAATCCACTGGGTCTGCCACGTAAAGCTGAGAAGACTGTGAACTCCAGAGTTCCTGAGAGCATGAGTCACTGGGTAACGGGACTCTCTAGGTTGGGTGATACTCATTGCTTATAACACCTGGAGGCTCTTCCACAAGGACCCAAAAGGAAGAGGACAGGAAACAGATGCTACCCGCCAGGAGTAGGAGGCCTTTGGTCAGAGTCGCCTCTTGTTATAACTTTACTAAAAACTAGGTGCTATCTTTACAGTGCCTGAGATGGGCACACTGCCACACTTTTACAAATAAAGAAACTGAGGCTCCGTAAGCTTCAGTGAGCAATCTGCAGGAGAGTGAGAGGCTGGGCTGGAACTGGGTCTGCCTGGTACCTCAACACACCCTATCACACAGTCACATGATACTCAGCCAACGGAATACAACTTTGTCCTTGCCTCAAGCTCCTCTAGGGATGAACATGCTGAAGGAGGCTCTGATGGGGGCTGAGTGTGGTGGGGAGGACAACTAGGTCCTCTTCTCTATCACAAGCTGGCTATGGAGTCTGGCATGACCAGCCCTGAGGATGATGGCACCAGGGGGTATTGCTCCAGCTTACGTGAAGTAGTGGCTTGAGCTAGGTCAGTCACTATATAGCCAGGTGAGAGCCCAGGCACATTCAGGGGCCACTAAGCAGGGCTAATGGGGCTGGAAAGATGGCCACCTGACCAACTGTCAGCCTCATGTCAGCCATCAGAGAACCACTGTGTGCCTGAAGCTTAGCTGGGCAGGACAGAAGCCAAAAGCCAAGCCGTGTGGAAACACCAGTGTGTGCTGGGACGGGAGTGAGGTGTCAGGAGATGTCCTCTCAACCAAGAACGAGGCAACAGTGTGGGAAGCAGCTAAGAACATCGATGCTGTAGACAGACAGACTGAAGCCCCTGGTGCTAGGACACACCACCCAGCACAGACCAGCTAAGCCCCACTCTTTTTGCTGTAAGCAACGTCTACTAGCAAGTGTGGGTTATGTAGTGTCTGTAAGTGGAAAGGGAGGGAGGGAGGGAGAGAGAGGAGGGAGGGAGGACTGACTGCCCCGTGGAGCTCATGTGTGTGCACTGGGTTCCAGGTCCACAGAAGTAAACAGATCAGTGAGGGCTGATGGTGGAACTGGGGGAGGCAGAGGCATGGATCACCAGGCTGGGATATACGTGAGGACCCCATGAGAAGCCCCCTTCTTTGCAGTCTCATTTCCGCCCTCACAGCACTTGATGTCACTGGGTACCCCTGAAAGATAGGAGGCACTGGTCCCCCCCCCCCCTGCCCACTCCACAGAAGATATTCTCTGAAGTGACAAACTTCCTGCCCCCTCCTCCTGACTCTCAAGAGCAATGGGTCTTCATGTGCCCAAGGATGGGGTGCACACTACTGGCTGGGACTGGGAGAACGCCTGGTGCAGGCATAGCAACAGAGGATATGCATGCGTGTGCGTGTGCATGTGCTGTGCATGTGCATGTGCGTGTGCATGTGCATGTGCGTGTGCATGTGCGTGTGCATGTGTGCGTGCATGCGTGCCTCTGCACCAACCTGGAAACCAGATGGCCCCCCTGGGGAATGACGAACTCGCCTAGAGGTTGACTACAGTGACTCAACAGTGTCCCGATCTGAATCCCTAAATCTCACCCTTGGAGCGGCTGTTCCTACAACAGTGAATCTACCAACCACCGTGAGCCAGGCTACACAGTAACTCCCTCGTCCCATAACTGTCAAATCCCCAATGATAAAATGTGGGCAGACGCTCAGAGAGGCATAGTAACTGGAGGTGCACATCAGGCAATGAATAGCTGTGTGCTATCCCAAGGCTGGGTTCCCCGGTGCCGCAGACGAGCTGCTTGGTGGTGACAGGGAACAGCTCTGGCTGCTCTAGAGCCTGCCTGCTTCCTGCCTGGCTTACTCATGAAACACACCTCAGGCTGTTGCTGCAGCTGGGAACCCAAGCAGCCAGGATACCCCCGCATGGCTCTTGACATTAGCAGACAGCTGTCCTTGCAGCTGATGACTTCCTAGGGTAGGGCCACCCCTGGCACAGCCTGTCCCCTGGTGTTCTGATACTGTTTATAGACATTTCCCTAAACATCTGCCAGGAGATGAGATTGACCTAGATCTGGAAAAAGTCATGGCGTCTGGGCTTCCATTTTTAGTCTTCTCTCGGAGAGCACTTCTGCCAGTAGGGTTATCCAGGCGGGCTTTCCCCACAGGGCTACTTAGCTCACCCTTGAGAATGTGGGGCCTTGCTAAGAACACTACAGGGACCCAAGGGTCCTCTGCATAGCCACTAAGTCCTTACATGCTTACTGTCTCCATGTCCCAAAAGTGTTGTCTCTCCAGACAGTCTATACTGGCATTGGGGAGAGACTCCTTGACACTAAGGTATGGAGGGCACCCGTGCAGAAGGAAGGGTCTCAGCACTGGAGGTGTGGGTTCTATCCTCAATCTCCTCTGAACCAGCAGGACTGAGACATTCCTCTCAAAAGCCTCTTTGGGAGTCCAGCCAGTACCTATCACTGATGGACCTGAGGCCAGAAAACCAAGGACACATCAGTCTGGTGTGATTTCTGTCGCCTCTGCTACAAACTGCATACATGTGTCTACCGAACACATGCATGGAGGCCCTTACACCAGTGGGGTGGCATCTGTAGTGTACGGCTTCAATGAGGTCTCAAGGATGGGAGAGTGCACTATCTCCTCTCAGACATGCAAAGCCAGATGTGAGGGTGCACCAAGAGGGTGGCCCACGGTATGCTCTTACCAGAAGCAGCTTGCAACCCTCCAAGCTGCATGATGCTATGTGTGCCCAGCTGGCAGCCTGCACAGCATCCCAGACAGACTGAGCCAGGCTCCAAGGTGTGGGAAGGAAGCCTTAAGAATAGAGACAGGAAGTGGGGTGAAGTGGGAGACTGGACAGAGCCACAGCGGTTCTTCTGCTGAGCTACATCCCAAGGTGTGGCTACTCAGATTGGGACAGCGAGCAGCAGGAGGCGTGGCTCTAGCAACAGAACTTAGCAGGGGCCCAGTGAGAGCAATGGGCAGACGCAGGGATGATGCGTAGGTAGGAAAGTCTTCCACTCACCTCGTGAGAGTTGGTGCCATGAGCCACTCTGGTTTTGCAAACTATGTGGGAGATAGAGAGAAGAGAGGGGTTAGCAGGCCTGGTACCCACATGGCCAGACAAGGGGAGCTGGGGCCCTCTGGATAGGAACCCCCCAAACCTGGTCTAAGTATCAAACAGGCCCAGCCTTGCTTAGATACTGATCTCGGGTGAGACCAGGGGCTTTCAGGGTTGTAAGGAACTCTCAAAAAGGTACAATGGGCCGGTGGGGACTAAGGAGAAGACAGTTGCTGGTAGAGTACCGTCTGTCCTCAGAGTGACACAGACACATGCCTCCAGACCAGATAGGAAGAGTTCCTTCAGCCCAGCCTGCAAGGACCCTCTCAAGATATGGGAAAAGGTGCAGTCCAGGGCTGTACACTCTTCTTGGCACCCAGGGCCTTCAATCGCTTCAAGCAAGCTCAAATCTGCAGGGACCTGTAAGGACTACCTCCTCCCACAGTAGCGATGTTCACCCTGGGGCCCACCATGTACGTACTGAAGGGGAAGGCCAGGCCGTTCTGCTCCAGCAGCCTCATGGTGTCATCCCCACACAGGCTCGTGAGCTCCATGAAGGGTGGTGAGCAGATCCTGTCATCTAGGGCAGAGGAAGTTGGGTCAGCACACTGGCCAGAGCCACCCTCTACACCTCCCCCACAGCTCCTACCTCCACAGCCCTGTGTGCATGTGTGTACAATAAGCCCTGCATGGTTGTTCACATTTTCCGTGACTGTTTCCGTCAATATAAAATCCCTGCTGTTCTGGTTGTGAGCCTAGCCTTTAATGGCTGAACCATCTCCCCAGCCCTCTGTCAGCATAAAATTCTCGTATGATAACTGGAAAATGTGAGGTGCACAGAAAAAACCCCCACGGTTTTACAGCTATAATTACTAAATTCTTAGTCTTTGAGTCTATGTTTACACACGGAGAGCTATCTAATAGGATGCCGCTTTGTACACTGAAAATTAACCCAATGCACTGCTGTCACCTCCTTAACGTGGTACCCCTACCCCAACCATCCCCACCCTACCCAGCTCCCAATCTGTATCTTGGTTTCATACAATCACAGACAATGTCATGTGGTTAGATTTGAGCACAGGTTGCACCATGCTACGGCACCCCACACGTCCCCTATAATCTGTAGTCACCTTCTAACCCCTCACGGAGGCATCAGGCTCCCACCTCCGAATCTCCCTCTCCACAACAAGGTGCAGGCCTGCTACACCTACTGGTTTCCAGAAGCTATGACTGTCTCCTCTGTGCTCCCCAGTGGATTCCTTCTTTCTTTTTAAAAAATATTTTATAGCTGAGTAGTGGTGGCGCACGCCTTTAGACCCAGCACTTTCGAGGCAGAGGCAGGCAGAGCTCTCTGAGTTCGAGGCCAGCCTGGTCTACAGAGTGAGTTCTAGGATACCTAGAAGCTATCCTAAGAAACCATGTCTTGAAAAACCAAAATATAAAATAAAATGAAACAAAATAATAATTTTATTTGTGTATTTGGAATGGGGCATGCATACACCATGGCGCATATGTGCAGGGCAGAGGACAACTTGCCAGAGTTGGTTCTCTCCTTCTACCATGTGGCTTCTGGGGATTGAACTCAGGTCTTCAGGCTCGGTGGCAGGCACCTTTTCCTGCTGAGCCATCTCACTGCCCCCCCTCCCCAGCCCCATCATGGGTTCTAACACTGTTGGGTATGGGGCAAAGCCATGGAAGCCCATATCTGTATATACTTCCAGATACTTCTGTTGAAAGGTCAGGATAAAGCAGATTATTGGTGGGAAAGCAAATGTATTTTTTTAATCCCTAATGATTATTTATTGTTGCTTCTTGTCGTAGTCCCCACCACTGAAACGACTGTGTGCTCCCGGGAGGTGAGACCACCCTGTACTGGGCACAGACACTTGGAAAGGCTGAGTGTTACTGGGAGTAGAGACAGCTTGCTACCCACAGACTTGGAAAACAAGCCCAGAGTAAGCTAGCAAGTGCTATTGTCTCGTGAGCACATTAAAGCTAGATCCAGCCTCACCTTCCTCATGGAAAACTGCAAACACAGTGAACATATTAAGAGTGCTTGATCTCCCTTCTCGGCTCATTCTACTTAGGCAAAGTCCAGACTCCAAGGAGGAATAATGGTTTGGGGTTGCAGTTCCTTGGGGACACTGGGAGGGGGCTGGAAGCCAGCATCTGTAGACTGCTGCAATCGCTCATGTGCCTTTGCCCTCAACCTGCGGCACCCAGCATCTGGTTGTATAGACCCAACAGATGCTCAGGATCAAGTACGGCCCCCAAATCCCATGACAGTCCCAGAGAGAGCAGGGTGGATAGCAGGCTGACCCAGTGGTTCAGCAGAAGAGATGGCAGAGAAGTCACGGTGGGGAGTTGGGAGGAGCAGGTCCTACTGCACAGCTGTAAGCCTTAACTCAAATGAGGCCTAGGTCTGCATTCTACCCAGAGCCAGAGGTCTCCTTCCACAGGAGGGAGGATTCAGACTGTACAAGAGGCTTTGTGTTGCAGAGTGCAGACCAGGCAGCCAGGGGGTGTGATGCTCACACCTGAATAACCTGGAGGATTCTGCAGAGAGCAGTAGCCTTAAGGTAGGGGGTACCTGGCCTGGCAGCGGTCCAGTCACACCTCTGGCCCAAGGCTTGGCCCACCCTCCTCTTTCAGGAAAACCCAAGCTGCTGGGCTCCTACAAGGCCATGTCCTGTAGAAGTCACCAGACTTCCTCACCAGACCTTTCATGCTGGAGACCAGCATGACCTGAGTTCTGCTTCTGAGATCTCAGCATCTTTCCTGCTGTGGCTCACTCCGGCTTTTACACAGCGCCTCGGATTAGGGTAACATCTCAACACCCCTTGTTCTGTGCCAGACACAGTTCCGCACAGTCACTTACCCTCACACTGCCCCCCAAGGAAGCATCCCCGTCACCCAATTTACAAATGAGGGAAACAGCAAGAGAGGTGAAGCTCTCTGCATGGAGCTCTACTGTGGGCAAGCTGTGCAGCCAGGGGGTCGCACTAGGCAGCTTGCCTCAGACACTCACAACTGGACAAAATACAGAGAGTAAATGTCAGTGGAGTGCTCAGCTACAAACGGGACATTGATGTCACCCCCAGACCATTGAGGAAGAACAAGGAGGAAGACTGTCAAAGCCAGAGGTTGGGAGGACTGAGATAAGCAGTGTCCTCTGGACATGACAGACCACTGCACACATGGACTCGACGCAGCTGTGAGTGCCCAAACAAGGCCTGCATGAGATCAGGCCAGTCAACACACAAGACTGGAGGAGCACTGGGCTCACAAGAAGCAGCCCCTAACTGAGGCTACCAGCAGCAGACAGCTTCGGGGGAGGAAATACCAGGGGTGGCTGGCCAAGAGTCGGTCAACATGTCAGTGGACTGACCCCACACTCATGAGTGTATACGCAGCAAAAATGGAACTCTGAGTTATTTTTAAAGAGAGAGGTGGTGACATGAAGCCGGGGTGGGACAGGTAGATGGGGGTGGGTCTGCAGGGAGTCAAGGGAGGGGTAGAGGATGAATATGATCAAAATGTAAGAAATCTCAAATAATTAAAGAATTATTTAAAAAAAAAAATAAAACAAGTATCCATTGAGAGCTCAATCCAGGATGTCCTGAACAGCATAATCCCCACTCTATAGAAAGCCCAAGATGGTTGCTTCAGCACGCATGTGTGTGTGTGTGTGTGTGTGTGTGTGTGTGTGTGCATGTGTGTGAACCACCAAGGCAACTCTTCCCATCCCAGAACTCCTCACCAGTCCAGACCCTCAGGCCGTATCACCTATAGTTATCCACAGTCTAAAACACGTCAGTGTAAATAAAATTCCAAAGGGGAACAATTCACACGTTTTAAATGGTGTCCTGCTGAGGCACTGGCGTTTCTGGCCATCCACTGCAGTGGGGTCTGAACCTGAACTATCCCTGTGCCCAGCAGCCCTGCTGCACAAAGTCAGGGGCCGACTGGGTTATCCCATCAGCTGTCATGTCCAAACCATTTTTCTTACTTAAAACAGGTCCAAAGTGGAAGATCGGGGATACTTTGGGGTGAGCTGGTATAGACCTAGCTGTCTTTGGGATCTAAGGCAGGAAGATGGGGTGGGGGGGAAGCAGGGTGTTGGGTGTTTGACATGACTCAGTGAGTAAGGAGTCTTGCCAGCAAGCCTGACTCCTCAAGCTGTCTTCTGACCTCCACATATGCCCATGGCATGTGTGCACGCCCCTACACACATACACCATGTGTGTACGCTCCCTACACACATACACCCATACCCATGCAGTGTTTTAAAAGGGGCAATGGCTATTAGATTGTACTCTGTTGTCACAATGGTTCTAGCCACTACATAATTTTGATTGATCCATCACTATACATAGTTTATAAATTAAATTTTTGTGGTACTGAGGATTGAATGCTTAGTACTCTGCCACTATCCTCATACATCCCCAGCCCCATATGTTAGCATTCACTGTAGGCATGTGTGGTAGAGGAAACCACAGTAAACGCAGCATCCAGTACTGTCTGGGGTTTCACACATCTCCTGGAGTATCAGAACGTATCTTCCATGGATCAGCGGTGGGGTGCTGGGTGAGACAACAGAAGGTGAAAACCACACCATCATCTCCCCGAATGTCTATAAAAGCATTTGAGGTGCTAGAAAAATGATCTGGGAAAGCGCACGGACTGCCCTTGAGGAGGGCCAGGGTTCCGTTCCCGGTCGTAGCTCACAACCATTTGCAACTCCAGTTCTAGGTGATCCAAAACCTCTTCTGACCTCCACAGGCACCAGGCAAAATGCTCACACATATTAAAAAAAAAAAGCTTAAAAAAAAAAGAATTGATAAAACCCAACAGTCTTCATGGTAAAAATATCAATGAGCAGGATGCAGAAGGAGTTTCTTTAACCCCCATTGCGCCTGAGGTGCAAGCAAAGGATGAGGGCCCACCTCTTCCCAGCGGCTTTTGGGAAGAACAGAGACATTTCCCGAGAACAGACAGCATCCAGGCCTGGACAGACCAGACCCCTGCCTTCCAACTCTGAGTATGTAAGAGAGCCTAGCGAGTAAGAGGGGCCAAGAAAGAGGGCCATGCCCGCCTACTGATACTCTAGTTCATTTATACTAATTTGGAGATGGCTACCCACACTCTGAACTACAGACCTCTGGCTGCCTGTCCTATGTCTAACCTTGGGAGAGGACACTGGGACCTCAGACCCTACTCTGGCTCCTGTCACCAGAGTCATTCTAGTATACCTGTGAAATTATAGTGGACTAGAAACCACTACCACCAGCAAAAGGATAGCCTCTACTAAATTTGAGAGCCTGGGATACAGTAGCAGATAAAACAGCAGTGCCAGGTACAGAGGTCAGATACACTGGTGAGGCCCGGAAGGAAACAATGTCCCGAGGGGAGTGCTGAGGTGTCCGTGGAGGTGGGCTGCGCACGTGACCAGCATGGGGGAGAGCCAGCTGTGATCAGTCCAGCAAGTGAACACAGAACCACCTTGCTGAGAGGGATGGAGGATGGGATGAGACCCTGCAGCATCAGGGCAGGAGCTCTGCCTGGCCAGCACCTCAGTTCCCACAGATGCCTGTGGAAGGGAGAGCATCAGCAGAGGCTCCTCCAGCTCAGCCATGGGAAGTGCAGGGTGGCCTCACCAGTAGAGACAGGATAAAGGAATTTTGGGTAAGCCTGGGCTGGGAGCCGGAGAGGCTATTTCTGGCTCTTGGAGGAAGGGTACTGTTGTTGACTTATCTGTCATCTTATTTTTGGAACGGAGTTGGGTTAAGAGGCTTTTTTTGGTTAGGTGGTGGGCTGTCTTCCTCTGAGGGCTGAGACATCAGCCCCTGAGAAACTCCGAGCCTCCCAGACTCCCACTCTTGTACTTCACAACAGACAGCATGAGGCAAGGATCTCACACAGGAATGCCCGCCCGCCGGCATCCGGGCCACACGCAGTGTCCTGCAGTTGCAGGTGACCACAGAGTGGGGCAGGCACAGCGCAGGAGCTGAACTGCTCACCAGCCGGAGCCTTTACAAAGTGACTGAGTGAGCCAAGCTGGGGTGTTAGGGGCCTGGCACGCAGCCAGGGCCCAGCCGAGGAGACACATGGAGGAGCAGGCACGTTCTGAGTCATGGCCATTCACTGTCTACGTCCAGCTCTCGTTGGCTTTCCTCAGTCTGTTTCTGTTCTCATCTTCACCGTTTATTTTTTTAACAGATGAATTTCCATTTTTCTCCTCTGGCTTTTACAGAACACCGGTGACCACTCCATTCTCTATGACCTTGTATCCCCAGCTGCTTGACTGCTGAAATTTCCCCCCAACATGGTGACTGTTCTCCACCACAGCCAGCTTCAAGGACGTCTCTCCTACACGTAAGCAGCTCTTACTTGTAATGAGTTGCTTCCACGGGTTGAGTTCCCACGAGTGAGCGAGGTTTGAGGGAGGGTCCAAAGGAATGGTCATTTCTCTGGTTCTGCCACACTGTGTCCCCAGAGGATGGAAGTACTACACCATAGCATCAACAATGAATGACCATGTTTTCCCAACTCTGGCTGGCCCCCTCTTTGAGCAGTACTGTTTTGAAAGGAAAGGATGAGGAGTCTGGTGAGGAATCCCATCCCTCTTTATCACCAGGCCTGACACAGGGTAAGGTTGGGACAGAAACCTCCGGCATGACGGACCACTAAGCAAAGCCCTGGACTTGTGCTGGGACTGGCCAGGTGACCTTCTGGAGCTTGGGTCCTGCTCAGTAGTCTGGAGTGACAATAAGCCAGCCCTGTACATGTTCAGGAGCTACAGCCTAGCTGGAGGAAGGAGGAATGTACTCTGTGTGACATGGAAGATATAAAGCTAACCACTCTGGGGCAGCAGACAGAGCCTGGTGGTCTGTCCTCATCTTCCCCCAGGTTCCCAGGCAGGAGGTCAGGCCAGGAGAGAGCCATCAGGTCCTATTCCCAGTGACTAGAACTCCCAGCCTACTCCCAGGAGAGAAGGGCTGCCAAGGTGCAGCCCAGGCTAGAACTCTCTGTTCAGGCTGTCACTTCTAATTATACCCTGGACAGACCAGGGAAGGCTCCACAGGAGGCCACATGTGACCAAGCCTAGTGACCATGCAGGTTCTGGTCTATACAAATTCTGCAGGCTTAGTCCAAGTGGGGTGACTCCCCAGGGCTTGAGTTTCACAGAATTCAGCACAATGGGTCATGACTGTGGCTGCACACAAGTAGGCCAGCAAGCACACAAATGGGCAACACACCAGACTACGTTCCCACCTTCCTTGCTCTGAGGGAGGAATCCACAGGAAAAGTAGGTTCCCACAAGCTTGGCTGTGTGACAGCCAGGGCTTGTCAGAACTGGGTGCAGCTTTGGCATTTCTTTCTCCCAGGGTCCCTGTAGTATGGAAGGAAACGGTTTCATTCAAAAGGGGTGATGAGAGAGGGGTCTACAACAGTGTTGCTGGCACAGGGAAATGAGGCCCAGGACCAAGGTTCTCAGTGAATCCTCAGAAAACAAGCATTCACACAGAACCAGGTCTTAGGTCTTCCTCGCTGTGTGTGTTGGACCCTAGGGACCCCTTCCTGGCCTGGGGGACTCTTGCTTGTCACTCAGGCCACTTCTCTTGCCTGGATGGCCTTGCTGCTCACCCTTCTGTTCACATGGAAGAGAAAGAACCCTACCTTTGCGCTTGCCCTTACTCACCCATTTTACCACAATGACGCAGATCCCTGTCCCACTTGGCTAGGCTCCAACAGGTCAGAGGAGGACCCAGGCCACCCAGGTCTGCATCCCAGTTCCACCCCTCTTTATCAGCTCATTTGAAACTTTACTTCTCTGTGCCTCAGTTTCCCTACAATGAGGTCAAGACAAAAACAGTACCCGCTCCCCTCCCCAGATGTGGAGAGAATGCATGTAAATGCTGAAAGAATTTAAATGACGAAAGGGACACAGATTCACCCACCTCTTGTCACCTTTGTTTTAACCCCTTTCTGTTTGGTAAGATAAACTGTTTAAAGGTGTGGAATCTATTCTACTGCCTGGCTCGGAGGGCCTGTTGGCTCAGCGGGAGCTGGAGAGGTGCCAGGTTCAAGTTCTGATAAGAACATACCAAGAACTGATTGTAGTGCCATTATCTTGTGTTGTATGTTTAGGGTGTGTGTGTGTGTGTTGTACACATATGGTGCTGGGGGCAATCATTGTGCCTTCTTCGATCACTTTCCACATTATTTTTTTGAGACAGGGTCTCTCTTTGAAACTGAAACTCATCAATTCAATTAGACTGACTTGCCAGCAGGCTCCAAGGATCCATCTGTCTCTACTTCCTGCCTCCAGTACTGGAGTTAAGGCTGCATACTGCTGTGTCTACTTTGATGTGGGTGCTAGGGGTTTGAACTTGGGGCCCCACGCCTACGGAGCACACTGAGCCACCTCTCCAGTCCTAGTTGTTCTGTCACTGTCAGCCCAGGCTGGTGCTGGTCAGGTCAGCCATCAGCGGGATTGAGCCGGGAGTGAGCCATGTTGGAGGTGCTTGGCGGAATGGATGAAATGCGGACTACACGCCACAGTGCGGGGACAGGGCACAAGCCCAGCATTGACATCTTTGAAGCTCAGGGCCAGGAGAGTGTGGAAAAGTAGCCATCTCTGGGAAGAAGATCCCCCAAAGTAAAATGTGACAGTGGTGACTAGCATTGCCTGAGGCCCCGTCACTGCCACCTGCGCCTCCAGTCAGGTCACCACACTTGTCTCTTATCTGGTCTCCCTCATCTGTAAGATGGGACAATTATGCTACTCACCTCTTGGGCTGCTGAAGGAACATAGGAGGCTACACTCAAGCAGGGCATTTGGAAAAGTTCAAGAAGGCAAGCTAGCCCTGTTCCAATGTGGCAGCACCCTCTAGAGGGTGCCTGGAATGCCCCAGCCTCAACTCACTCGCAAGGTGTCTCTAGGCCTGCTCTCCTAGGACATCAGACAAGGCAACCACGGTGGTCTCAGCACTGGGACTTCATCCCAGCTGCCCCTAGATGTTCCTGGAATTCACAATCAGGAAACTGTACCCTGAGCCTGTCACCCATAACCGTCTTCTTTTCCCCACAGCGTTCTACCCCACACCTGCGGCTCCCTGGCATCTCCTCAACTCGCTTCTCATGCTCTCCCGACACTGAAGTGGCTCACACTTAAGGGCTTGGCCCAGTTCCTGAAGCTCACGTGGAAGAATCCATCTTCTCAGCTCGGGGCTGTAGAAGAGAGGGTCCCTTTAATGAGGTATCCAGGTAACACAAGGTCATCAGGGTTGGCTTTGGTCCAAAAGAGCTGGTGTCCTTGTGGGAGGCCTTTAGAGCTGAGCCTGGTGGCACAAGCCTACAATCCCAGCTACTCAGGGGGTTAAGGCAAAGGGATCACAAGCTCCACAGACCCTGCCTGAAAATTAAAAAAAAAGAGCTGAGGTACCAAATGATAAGAACATATGCTATCTTGAGAACTCTTTACTATACATGCAGTTACTGTAAGTCCTAAGAGGGCAACTGGCTGGGGTCATTTGGAGCCAGCAGGGGATGAAGGGAGCATTCCACAGTGGCCACAGCTGGTGTTCTGTTCCCTAGAGACTCAGAGGCCCTGAGGTCTCCTGTCTCATCACCCTACAGACAGCTATATCCCAACGTGGCCCCCTGGCTACAGGTAAGGTATCATGAAAGGATGCTACTGCAACTGGGGGGACAGGGCTAGAACAAATAAACATCCAGGTGTATGGCCTGAGGAAGCACACTAGAGTCAGTCTCGTGAGAGGCTTTCCTCCAGACCAGGCTGGTGACCTGTCTCTGTTTCCTGGAGTCAGGCAGCTATTCGCACCGGAATGTTCAGAGCCCAGGAGTGAAGGAGCCAGACACAGGCTGGGACAAGGCCAGACATTCCTGAACCCTGACCAGCTGCTGTAAACGTGGATTAGCTCAGTGGCAGCTGTCCCCACTGATTTACAGCCCCTCCAGACCCTAGCGGGGCTCCCCCAACTCCCAAACTGCAGCAGCCCCTGTGTTTCCAAGATGCATAAAACATGACGCTTGGAGCGCTGTCTCTGCAGGATGCGTCCAGGAAGCAGAGATGTTAGCCTGGCCTCAGCACAAAGACAATGCTCGTTTGTACTGGAGAAACAGTTTTTAAACACTTTCCTCCATTCCGAAGGAATTCTAAATAGTCAATAAGAAAAAGAGTAACAACTTTTTTTTTTCTAAACCCAAGAGAAGGGTAAGCTCTATGGAGGATTCGTTTGAGCAGGTATACAAATGGCCAACGAGCGCAGTAAGAGATGCTGGACCTGTCTAATCACGGTGTTAAGATGAGGCAGTGTGGTCTCCCCCAGACAGAGCTGCTGTGCTTAGATGTGAATTGTTCAAGGGTAATACAGCAAGATCTGCCAATGTAAGCATGCCTGGAATCTTCAAGCAAGAAATTCCACCTCGGGGGCTGGGGAGAATTTTATATAGAAATATACAGAAACATTGCTTAAACAACTATAGCAACAAACAAACAAAAAAAAACAACAAAGCAAAACAAAACAAAAAAAAAAACCATAAATCCAAACAAAACTGAGTAACAATATGCACCCAAATAATCAAAAAAAAAAACAACAAAAAAAACGACTGACTGGCTCAAATATTGAATATGATATTGTTATCAAAAAAGGCAGGGCCACTTTCCCTTGTTTTTGTCCCTGACTCAGACTCAGGGCGACAGATATGAAGGCAGTGCAGGTTGTAGCAGTATATGTGACTATAACCCAACTTCTTATTTTTAAAAATGTATGTAGATTTCACACATCCCTTTAAAGTATGCGAAGACTCCAGAAGGAAGATTAGCAGCTGATTTTGAAGACTTGAGTCAGAGAAGGCTAGAGAGATGGCTCAGTGGTTAAGAGCACTGGCTGCTCTTCTAGAGGACTCAGGTTCGATACCCAGCACCCAACATGTCAGTTTGCAACATCTGTGACTCCAGTTCTAGGAGACCGAATGCCCTCTACTGGCTTCCATGGGCACTGCATGCATGTAGTGCATAGACTTACATGAAGGCCAAACTCCCACACACATAAAATAAACAAACTGATTAAAACCCATACAAGTCAGCCTGGAACTTAAGTGTATTGGGTAGAGCAGTCTTTTGCTAGAAGCTCCATAAAGTGGCAGGTGTGTGTTAAAGGGTTGGGAGTGGTTATACAATTCCACAGCTAACTAGACAGAAAAGAGTAAGAATGGCTATAATTTTATTGATTCCTGGGTACATTTTTTCTGTATTCCATCTACGAGACTGAGATGCATCTCATGATAGGGGGCATGTCACAAGTCACTTGTCACTTACTGGAATATGAAGTACCAGCATATCTTATGGTTTGTAAAACCCAAGCCACCATAGACTGAAAATGTACATTCGTGTAGCCATCAAGGCTCTGAGAGTGCCTCAGCAAAGAAAACCCACAAGCCAACAAATCTGACATTTTTCCCACTGCTGGGGCTCCTCGAGGAACCAAGTAGATTAGAGGGGTGCAGCGCTGGAATCCGATGAGACAACTTGGCAGGTTTCACAGCAGCAAATGCAGTTGTCAAGAGCCCTGCTAAGGTGCTGAACACTTCAAAGGCCAGGCTGGGCGATGGAGGGTGGGGACACTGTACCTTCATCGCCATGCAAATGACCCGTTTCCTTCAGCGGCCCTGAATTCTTTAGCACCTCCATCCTCCTTAACCAAAACTTTAAAAGGATTTCTTTTCTAGCTAGACTGTCAGTATTCGTATTTAAAATCTTTTGACTCTGCTTTCTGTTCCCAAACTCACTGTATTTCTGCTCCCTTTTCCTGTAGTGTCACAGCCCCCTAACACAGGGAACACAAAGGAGACACAACCAGCCTTTGACTTCCACTGGATCAAGGATGCAGTGGGAGCTGCCGTGGACAGTAACCCTCAGGTGGGCCTATAGGGCTGAAAAGGTTGGGCCTGAGCGGTGGTAGCGGCCAGCCTGGGGTTATGCTCCCAGGTGATCTGCCTACAGTGTGCTCTGGCCTCAGGGCCAAAGTGCTGCTTGTTTAAAGTAATCTACCACTATACTTGCAAAGAGTGATCAGAATTATGTTCTAATAAGCATGGACACTGAAGACCTTCTCTGGTCACGTCACCTCCAATACATAAAAGGCACCCACTCCTGGGAACCTGCCAGCTGGCAGGGCTCCATAATGGCAGGGACCTGAAAGTCATTAGCCATAAGTACCAGGGCTTCCCACAGCACTGCCCCTAAGAGCAACAGAGGTGGGCGGGGCATGCAGGGGCCAGGGTACCCTGTCTCAAATCTGCCTCTGGTCATCCTGGGACTCTGAGTCACCCAGATCAATGTACTCAGGTGACTTCATTTCTAAATGGGCAAATCTTCCTCACAGAGTCATCTTGGGAAGAGCCACCACAGTGTCAGGCATACAGTGACTGGAGCACAGCTCAGGTGGGTGAGGCTGAGTGGGTGGTGCTAGCTCTTCCAGGACAAACAGCTGCACCCCAACCTGTCCTCATCTTTAGAGAGCCATTTGTCCAGAGCTCTAAGCAACATTGCTTTCTTTCCTCCTGGTGTCAAGATTACTCAATTTCAATCCTGCTTCCAAACTGTCTCCAAGATGAACCATGATTAATTTCCCATTAAAACCACAGGCAGGGAAGATTGCGTGCACTGTGCACACCCCTCCCTGGGGAGGCCTGTGTCTGGGACAGGCCATCTGGTCACCTCCGAAGATCTTGTGGGAGGTTACAGGAAAAGGAGGGCTGGAAAGCTAACCTCACCCTAAAGTTCTCAGAGCCTTAAAGAAGTCCTCGGGCCCTTGCCTTTGTCCCAAGACCCTTCAAATCTGTTATCCCTGAGGATAAGGACACAAACGCAGGCCATCCAGTGACACTCGGATGCCTCTCACATCTGGCTTCAGTCAATTTGGGAACCAACTAGAGCCATACCTATAATTGCCCGGTCTGGCACAGCAGAACCAAGCCATGACTTTGGGGCTTGTGTCTCTGGACCCCAGCCTTGTGAAGCACAGTAAGTTGTCCATGTGAGAACTGGCCTTCAAATGCATGCATAGCAAATTACAGTTTGTCGTGATGGCCTCCTCCCTACCTCCACAACCCTTGCACCAGGCAATGTCATGTTTCTGGAAGCTTCCACGTCTAGTCTAAACTAGGATGAGGCTCAGGGTTGTCTGTGCCTCTGCCTGAGAGGTGGGAGTGGTGGTAAATACAGGCACAGGTACAGGCATGTCACGGAGTGGCTATCTCCAAGAGGCAGTTATATGAATGAGTCCTGGCCAGGCCCTGGGTGTGTCACACTGAAACCTCCTAGCCTTGTGCTCTTAAGCTGCTGCACTGAGGGAATTGCTGTTGGGATCAGGGGCAAAAGGCATATCCCACACCAGCCAGAGGCCAATATGGAAATTGCCATTCATATGGACAAGGCAGATTTCCAAAGGAGGAGCTCGCATTTCTGGTATGACCGAGAAATGACTGACTAGTGTTCCCTCACATCCATGCTAGCCCTTCTTCCCAGTGCTGACTTGTAGATTTCAGCTGGGCAAACAGCTACACAGAATAAGGATTTATTTCCCAAGTCCTGGTAGCTCGGCATTCAGCTAGTTCTGGCCACTGGGGAAACATCTTGCAGTTCCCAGAACCCAAAGGGTCAGCCGCCACTGTGGACCAGGAGGGCCATGCTACTAGAGAATGAGGTTCTGAGAGGCGCCTGGGTCCTCACCGTTACATGGCAAAGCTGCAAGGCCGTCCGTCCTCTGGGCTTTTACACAGATCAAGGGAAGCCCTGTTTTGCTTTGTTCTCATAACAACTTACACGCTGAGAGTCCGCGGCTGGCTGGTGTGAAGCAGAGAACGGGGCTTGCTTCTCTCCTGGTCCTGGAGGACACAAGATCTCAGAATGTGGTGCTGAGACCACGCAAAGTGCTGGTGCTCGACTACTGAGCCTGGGCTCCAGGCCACAGGCTTCCCTGTCACTGATACTAAAGGGGATGGTTCACCTAGAGGATGCAATGCCTGGAGGGGACAGCCACATAAGCATGGATACTGGCCCACATGGCATGCTATTCCTGGCAGCCTTCCCTGTGGGCCGCAGCGGCCAAGGGCCATGTTATCTTCATTCCCTAGTCCAGAGAGGCCGAGTGCCTTGCAGTAGCCTCTCTCAGCTCTGGCTTCCCTCCTGATGGCTGGGTTCTCAGGGGGTTGTGGGGTACCTCAGCCTCTGGGTGCTGGCAGCTTAGAAAAGGCTCACCAAGCCCCTTCTCTCTACACAAAAGCCCTGTCACTTGGATTGCTATAATTATCTGAGGGAATTTCAGGGGTAATTATGGTGGTTCACAGTATGCCTAGAAAGGGCTGTGTGCCTCTGAGGAGAAGCAGGGCTTGAGGCACGGGCACAAGAGTTCGCTTCCCAGGAAGGGCCCCTGCACCTGTAGAGGGGCTGGCAGGCAGACAGCAGGGAGCCCACCAGGGGCACTGCCATGGAACCACCCCATTTGCAGGAAAGGACTCAGGAAGCGCCAGGTCCACTGCCCTCCTGGAAGAATACAAGCTGGCTTGGTTCAGACAATAAAGAAAATTCAGGGTGCAGCACTCACAAGCTCCCCCCACCCCCAACGCTTCCTGCCGGTCCAGAACCAATCCTGCTTTAGGGAACAGTCAATGGTTTTTGCAAGCCCTGGCAGGCAAGGGCCTGCCTGGGAGGACGGACATAGCTCCCCCATTCTGTCACTTTTAGAAGACAATGCCTGGGACTGTGGCTACAAATCCAGCAGAATGGCTTCTGCCTGGCACCTTCCCTCGAGTAGCCTGTCCCCAGCCTCCAGAGCCTGAGCTGGCGTGAGCCACTGTCAAAAGATCCACAACCTAAGCACGCCTTACAGGACACTGGTTCGGGCTGCTCCCGGGCACATCTATACTGATCTGACAAGTGAGAATCTCAACTCACTCCCTCAAGCACTGAAACACTGTCTGTAAACAAAAACAAGTCCCCACCCTACTCTCTGGCCTGACTTTCTCAAAGTCCTACATAAGTGGCCACTTGGCAGCTTTCCTCAACGCCCTCACGGCATTGGTCATGGCGAGCCAGTCTGCTGCATCCTCAGTCCTTGTCTATCCCATCTGCCTTTGTCAAAGGCATCTAGGGAAGGAGCCCCTAGCAGGCATGGAGCCCTCCTACATTCCTCTGAATCTGAGTCACCTTGTGTCAGCACCATTCCAGAAAAGCTGCAGGGCAGCTGTAGCATATTGGTTCTCAATGGTCCTAATGCTGTGACCCTTTAATACAGTTCCTCATGTTGTGGAGACCCTTAACCATAAAATGTGTGTTGCTACTTCATAACATTTGCTACTGTTATGAATCATAATATAGGTAACTGTGTTTTCTAATGATCTTAGAAGACCCCTGTGAAAGGGTTGGTCAACCCCCACAGGTTGAGAACCACTGTTGTAGTAAAACAAAGAATGGGCTTCCTGGGGTCCTAACAGCCAGCCTCAGAGCGTTCTGGACAGAGGAGCTCACTGCTGGTCCTACTAACACTTCTGCCCACTGAAGCCCCACTCAGTAGAATAAACTGTCATTCACACTGCAGCTTAAGCTATCAGCCTGAGACCACCCCCTTCCATCTAAGATGGGGACATTAGCAATGGCTGCAAGAGAATCAGAAGTCCCCATGCCCCTTAGATGCCCTAAAGGCTCAAGGAAACAGAACACCATCCTGTGGGCACAATAGGGAATGTCCCAGGTAGCATTCTTCTGTGCCCAAGAATAGCAGGGTCCACTTGGGGGTTGGCTACCCCAGTTACCTAACCACTGGGTCCCCTCGGGGACATGTCTCACACACCTCAGTCTTCACTCTATAGGACCTGATTGTCTGAAACCACCAGCAGCGAGCGGGCTCCCTAACTCCTGTGTGGGCTGAGGGTTGTGGGCTCACCGCCACAACCCTGCTCCTTGATCACGAGGTGCATGCTCACACCAGGCCTGAGCTGCCCCTGACGTGTGTAAGAGCCCTGCTTTCCCGATTCTAAGTCTTCAACAAGCTCCAAGACCTAATAAACATGTAGCCAGGGCCCTGCAGTTGTAGCAAGAACAGCCAGAAGCTTCTATTTCAGGGGACTCAGTGGGCCAAACAGTGGGCCATGTTTCTACAGATGAGATCCCCATTATTCTAACTGGTGAGAGTGAGCCACATTACCCGTGTCTACCATATACCCAGGAAGAGTTAGGTGACAAGTCCAAGATCACATGGACAACTGGAGCCAGATTCCAATCCAGTCTCGACCTGTCTGCCTCCACTGTTTACATGGTGGCACCTTCCACAGACCCACACCCAAGGCTGTCACTTCTCATGGGCAGGCCTAGAACATCAAATGAGGTGTGGACTTGCCATCTTCTTCCACCAGATGGCCCCTCTCTCATATTTAATGCTACTTGCCCTTTATGTCATCAGTATCCAAAAAAATACCCTTCTGTCATCTGGAGTTTTGGAACCATCTCAGAAAGCAAATCAAACCATTCAGACCCAAGGAAGAAGGTTGCTGGCTACCTGCCATTTTGTGCTCTCCCACACGCATGTAAGGAGGGTTTGCTCTCAGACACCATGATAACTGGTAAGATCAGGCACCAGGAATGAAGCCCCTAAACCCCTCCATGACAGCCTAGCCCAGTTCTTCCCCAGGAAGAGCTGTCTATTCCTTAGAGAGAATGGAGGGCTCGCCAACACTCCGGGCAGGAACTTGGATGCACTGTCCACCCATGGTCATGGTTTTAAAAGGGAACCTTAGGGGTGGGGAGCTGAAGGGCCAGCACTGGAGAGCCACTGGGACACCACAGTGTCTGCTACTTCTTAGAACTCTACTGTAGTTTGAATACAGTGTGTGTGTCCTCCAAAGGTCTGTGTGGCTGGAGGTTCCTAGGACTATAGTGTAGATGAGTGAACTGCTTAAGGGGTGGAGGGCGGCAGCGGAGGGTGTGTGTATGTGTGTGTATGTGTGTGTGTATGTGTGTGTGTGGAGTTGTGTGTGGTGTTGGATCCTAACGTCACTGGGACTCCCTAGTAGTTTTCACAAGGTGAGGGAGGTTCTCCTTGGTTCAGCACTCGAGAGGTGACCATTTGCTTGTTTCCATTTCACTCCCGCCAGTGTCATGCGCCGTGAGGTAATGCAGTCAGGGGACAACTCTACACTGTACTGCTTGGACTCTAGCCTTCGAAACTACGAGATAATGAAACCTTCCCTTTATACACACAGCTGAGCTCAGGTATTTCCATTATGGTAACAAAACCCTGACTAACAACGGCTCCAAGACCATCTGTAAAACGGACAGGTTTGCTGCGCCCAGCAAACAAACAGTGCTGAAAGACAGACCAGGGGAGGCTTAAGGCCAAGCACATGGTGCTTACCCAGTAAATGGACACTCCCATATCCAATCCCCTCTTTCTGGACTAGCTCTGGTGCTGTTCACCAAACTGTGCTTACAGACTTCACCCCACAGCAAGGAGCATCCAGGTTTGGAGTTCGGGCAACTTAGGCCACAAACATAGTCTCCATGGTAGGCAGGCAGGGGGAGTCTCTCAGCAGCCCCTGGGCCAAGGCAAAGAAAAAACTGTTGCTTAAAATGAAAATAAAAAGACTCGGCAGGGAACATGGGGCAGAAAAGACTAGACCGTTACTGCTCACGAGAATCTTTCTAGAATCCCGTCTCACAGAAACACACACCTTGAAAGGGCAGCCTGCACTTCTCTGGGGCTGATCAGGTGGGATAGAGGTAAATTCTCTGGATGAGAGTCAGCAGCTGGGCATACCACAGTGAGAAGGAACAGCACGGACGCCATGATGTCCAGCAGCAGCAGCAATGCGCATCTCTCGGCATTTGATTAAAAGCCCCTGATTTCCTATTGTCTCCTCTGCCCTGTTATATAACTCTGCTTAAAAGTCACATGAGCGATTCCGCACACACACTTCTGTTCCCTGACCACAGCGCTATCAGGACACCTCATCTCCCCACAGGGTTCAGCACAGCAAAACCCTACGCAGCAGCAGCCAGAACAGCTCTCCTCGAGAGCATCCTGTGGCTTGTATCTCTTAACCTTAATTGCAAAGGAGAACGTACGTCTTCCCTACCTAAAAATCAATTCTTCCCTGTGTCAAAGTGCTTAACGAGACAAGATTCCCAGCCCTTCCTTGAATAGTGACAACCTGTGACCACAGAGGTGGACCACCCGACAGAAGGCTGGGTCACTTGTCCATACCTTTCATGTAGGCCTCAATCTTGCGGATAAGCTCGTAGGACTTGGAGCGGTCTAACAGGGTCCTGATGGCGGGGAGGGGATCCAAGACGATGGTCTCAGGGTGTGCATCAATGTACTCCTGAAAGAAAAGCCGGCTTGGTTACAGGAGGCTGATGCTGTGACAAGGGCATCGATATGACTGTATACTCGGAATCCCCCAAGCATCTGTCCCTCTCTTGTCCTTTCCCCATAACAGAACTTTGGTTAAACTAAAAAAAAAGGCCAAGCAGACATGTGCCCAATCAGAGGCAGGCTTGGGATTCTTGCTGGGATGCTGGGACAAAGGGGTTACAGAACTCTCTATCAGAGTTCCTACAGAGAAGCACATGAAGGAAGCAGCAGAGACCAGGTATCTGTGAGTAGCCACAGTGGGAAATCAAGCAAGGTAAGCCTAAGGCCTGAGCTGAGCTCAGAACAGAAGAGCAGTCAGGTTCTGATGAGGCCATTCGCCCCCTGGGTAAAAGCTCCATGTGAACATAGAGCTGGTCCCTCTGCTCAGTATGTTCCATCAGAGTGCCAGTCCAGCTTCCGGTACCAGTGCGTAAGGGTTCCGCGCAGAGCAGGGAAGAGTGGGATGAAACGATTTGTGGTTCATGGAAAATTCATAAGAACTCAGGATGAGCTGGGTGGTGGCAGAGCACACGCCTCTAATCCTATCCCAACACTCAGGAGGCAGGGGTAGGTGGATCTCTGAGTTTGGGGCCAGCCTGGTCTACAAAGCGAAAAAAGAAAAAGAGAAAAAGAAAGAAAAAGAAAAGACGAATGTGTGAAGAGCAGAATTGTGCCGCTTACTACATACAGCCATGCCACTGGGCTCAACCTTGTCAGAGATGTGTCAGTCAGAAGAACTTCCCCTTTAATATCTAACAGTTTCCTGACGGGCTCTACAGAATCCTAAGAAAAACTGGGGGTGGGGGTGGAGGTTAGCCTTTGAGGAGTCTGGCATCATCCCGGGAAGGAACGGTAAGTCACATAGGAGACAAGTTGGTATAAGACAACTCAATACATTGAAGTCAGAGGGGCTAGGGAAATGCCTCAGCTGGTGAAGTATTTGCTCTGCAAACATGAGAATCTGAGTTTAATCCCAGACCCCAGGTAAAAGTGGGGCACAGTCTCACACGCTTGCAATTCCAGCACTAGGGGAAAAGACCCGGCAGGTCCCTAGGGCTTGCTGGTCACTTAGCCTACCCTACCTTGGCAAATTGCAGTAGGTAAGAACACCTCAAAAAACAAGAACGGTTTTTAAAGGAACAGCACTTGAAGGTCTTCTAGCTTCCACACATATGCAAAGTATGCATGCACACCCACTTGTACGAAGCTACAAACACACACACACACACACACACACACACACACACACACGCATATACACCCATCAAGAGACAAAAAAAGCCACTCTGTTGTGACTCCCGGAGCCTCAGGCACCTTGGTGAGTCACAGCAACTTGCTAGCATATGGAAACGAGGGAGGTTTCAGCAAACTGGCTGGGCTTGAGGGAGCTCCTTCCCCACTGTGGTGGGCTGAACCGAGTCCCCAAACACATCAAGCCCTGACCCTCCAGCACATGTGAATGCGGATTTACTTGGGAAAGGGGATTTTAGCCTTTATCAAATTAGGATTCAGTTACAATGAGTATGGGTGAGTGTGGGCAGATCCTCCCTGGCCTCCTGGTGGAACTAGGCCTGCCGATATCTTGATTTTAGAAGTTTGGCCCCCAAGCTGAGACAGAGCAAATTTGCTGTCAAGCTACCAGGCCTACGGTCAAGACAGTTCTGGCAGACTATCACACAAGTCTCTATCCGCTGCTGCCTTCGACCCAGCCCCACCCTGGTCCACATGCCAGGTTGAGGTCAGCAAAGGTCAGAGGGGAAAATACCACAATGCTGCCTCTCTAGTAAGCTTTATCAACACAAAGAAAGAGCCATTGAGATGTTTTTTTTTTTTTTTTTTTAAGAGAATCTATTTTTGTCCCTAGTATCACTTTGAGAGCATTTGAGACAAAAGTCAGAAACATACCCAGTCTGTCTGAAACTGTCCTCCCCATGAACTCCCTCCCATGAGATCTGCTGTCTGTCCTTTCCCCTGAATGTTTAAATCTCTGTCTCTCCCTTGGATGTGGCTGGGTGCCACCTTGGGAGGCCTCTATGTTGGCACCAACTCTAGTTGACTCCAGTTACCTGCTCACTCCTGAGAATCCCGTTGTCCCATTGGCTGCTATACAGCTACTATGCTGGTCTGTGAAGAACGGCCACTAAGGTCACACAGTTGTGCTCATTGTCATCATTCCAGCTTTCCTGAGAGCTGCTCCTGAGCCCTCCCCTGCTTCTCCCATGGGCAAGCATCCCCGTTGGCCTTTCCTGCATGGAAGCATGCTGACACACAAGCCCACATTCACCAGCTCCCCTCCTCCCCAACCTGCTCTCACACACTTACAACACATAACTCTACAAATGCCCATGATGGGGTGTCTTCCAGGTGCAGCAGATACACCAGTGAGTGGGTTCCCAACTGGTCCTGGCCAGCTCTCTAAGTCCCAGTCCCTCAAGCCCCATCACACTCTACTGCTTCCAGAAGAAGCCCAGTATGTCAGGAAGAGCATGCGACAGGGAACCAGTCACTCACTAGGCTTCTTGGGGGGTCTCTCAAGACTTACTGCAGATGACCCTGCAGGTTCTTGTATAGAGGGCCTTACGTTCCAGGAGTCTATTAGCTGGAGACACCTGAGGAGTAGAGTTTCAAAGCCATATGGGGCTTCTCTGGAGAGACCAGAACAACTGTTTGATGGTAGCACTGCAGGTGACAGAGAGGATGTATGCACTTACCATCCAAGACACTCACCACCCAGGGATGACATGTTCTCCCCAGCACTGAAGCCACCTAAACACGGGCATATAGTTCCTTCCCTCTGACCCAACAAAGTTGATGCTGGCCCCATGTTCCCGCACCAGGACAGAGACCTTTAAAGAGAGCCCAGTATCACTAAGGCAGGAATTTAAGCCAAAATACAAGGGAAAGAAGCCATATGAAACTAAAGGAGGAAACAATCTGACAAGCAGGCGCCAACCAGCTTTGGGCCTGAGATGAAAGCAGCAGGCACACAGAAGAATCTCTGCCCGGGCATACCAATCTCTCTGGAGGCAGGAGAGGGAAAGGGGCAAAGGCTTTTACCAGCTTCCCTGTGATCACAAGTACGTTTTTCTCCAAAGCCTTTCAGCTCGTCTATTGTATGGAGGACTGCATGCATTTTCCACAAGTCTCTTAGAATTGCCAAACAAATTGCTGGAAGAAAGACATAAACCATCTCCATGGCAAGCGGTAAACACTCGTTCCCTCAGAGAGCTGGCCTGCCAAGAGGGACCAGAGAGAGATCCTGAAGTGAACGGGGAATCTGGGCTTCACGCAGAAACTGACAGTAAGTTTCACTGGCAGAGGGGATGACGTAGAGGCCAACCAGGTGCCCACTCAAGCACAAGCTAATCCAGACCAACAGGATCATGCCATTAGGGACACTGATCACACCACAACACAACACACACACACACACACACACACACACCATGGAGTAAGGGGGCAGCTAGCAATCTGAGACAAATGAGAAGACTGGGACACCAGCTACACTGTAGTCCCCTGGCAGGGAAGTGGGCTGTACTTTCCACCAGAAGCTCCAAATTCAGATCTTGCCTGTGTGTTGTAGTTAGTTTTGGTCAACCTGACACAAACTTAGACAACTTGGGAAGAAGAAATGCTCATTGAGGAATTGCTCCCACAGACTGGCCTGAGGAAGCAATGCCACGTCCTGACTACTAATTGATATAAGAGGACCCATCTCACGTGAATGGAGCCATCTTTGAGCAGGTGGGCCTGGGATGTTTAAGAAAGGTACCAAGCAAGCCATGGAAACAAGCCAGTAAGCAACATTCCTCTATGGACACTGCTTCAGTTCCTACCTTTGGGTTCCTGCCTTGGTTTCCCTTGACGATGGATGGTAATTGTATACTGAAATAAAACCCTGTTCTCCTCAAGTTGTTTTTAGTTGTGATGTTTAACACAGCAAGAGAAGGAAAGTAGGACATTGTGTCATATCGTCCATGCCTGGAAGCATGTCTGGAGTCGAGTCTGCAATCCCATGTGACCTAAGCTCTGGATAAGCACCACCCCAAGTAGCTGCTGGGGAGTCCAGGGATGACTGATGTGTAAGGTGCAGGTAGAACACGGAAAAAAAAGAATGTTTTGCATTTTGCAATATGGGACTCAGGTCTCTGGGCTCACTCTGGCCCTAAAAACTCTCAAAAACACCAGCAGAACTGTCCAAGAGGTCAGCTTCCCTGTATGAGTACAATATAAATGAATGCTCTCTAGAGCTATCGACTGTAAATGATATCCACCTGAGTGCTAAAGTCTGCAGGAGCTAGGATCCACAACGTCATTTGGCTCTAGAAGGAGACACACTGGGCATCTTGGACACGCAGGTCAAGCCCAAAGGAACCCCTTGGTCCAATCTATGGACTCCTGGGAATCAGGAGGTGTATGTTTCAGTAGCACCCGCCCACCAGAGGAATGGCAGGATTGACTCCCAATCAGAGCTGACCTGACATCCATATAGCTGTTGAAGATTACTCATGGAGGCCTTCTCAGTGCCATCTTCCTCCTCTGAGTTCCTCTGACAGTCACAAAGGCTGGCCTTCTTAGGCAGTGCATGCTGGGTAAGAGCCAGGAGTCTTCTCGTCACCAACGCTTTGGTACCATGGTGGACCTGGACTCACCTCCAGGGTGAATGACTACTAATGTACTTACTACAGATCCTCTCACATCCAGTCTCTCCAACAAAGGAAACAGGGTCAGAGTACCTCAGAGCAAGACGATCCATATGGAGTCCTGGCTTTGATATCAGGCAAAGAAAAATGGCACAAGAAAATCTGGCTCCAGGAAGGACAGCTCAGCTGCATCTGGGCCAGAACCACTTAGCTCATTCCTAGGAAGCCTTTCTCATGTGCTGCAATGGGGCCATGGCCTGCAGCCTAATAGCTGTACAGGCTGTAATACTCCACATGGCAGCATCAGCCAGAGATAACGCACGCAGAAAAAGGAGGCACAGGGAGGTTGCATCCTTCTCTCCAGTGTGGGAGTCCTATGGATCCAGAACTAGCAAGAAGCAAAGGAAGACCCCTTAGCCCAGTCTGCCTTCTCAGGAAGGAAGCAGTAACTACGTCAAGGTTCCCAGCCTTGGATTATGACTAATGTAAATACAGACAGATACCCTTGGGAGATTGCATCAGTGAATGACAGTCCAGAGGGTTGCTTATGAGGAAGATCCACATGGCACAGAGCAAGGAGCCTGTACAGGACTCTGGGGCACAGGACTAACACCGAGCTGGGCAGAGCAGGAGTGGAAACCTACTGAGAATAAGGGGACCACGTGGGGGGAAGATGATGGTCCAGTGGTCCATGGAAGCTGTGTTAAAAGGTAAAGTTCAGTTCTGCAGAAAGGGAAACCTGACCGCAGGATGCCAAGACCATGTCAGGATGAAGTTAGGCCATAGTACAAAATGTTTTGAGGGAGGATGAATGGTGGACCCTCCAGCAGACTGATGAGTTATGAAATCAACCCACTGTTGTAGACTTGGCATCAAGCAAGGCCAAGGCCAACATCTCCCAGGCAAAGCTTTCCCACGCCTGCCTACTCATCCCAGCTCAGAGAAGAGCACAGTTCCAAGACATCTACACATCCCAGGAGTCCTGGTGCAGAAGGCACCTCTACCTGGCAGTGGGCCAGTGTAGGACAGAACCTTGGGACGTACACAGATAAATTTTGGAGTAAGAATTTCAGGAGCCAAGAGGCAGTTACGGTAGCATACAGAATATGCCAGGAGCTATGACACCACTCATGGAATCAAAGTCAGAGATGATTCTGCATGCAACCTGCGTTAACAGTCCCTGATGGTTGGCCAAAACTTCTGCCTTCCAATCATTTGAGGATCTATCTTTTAGCACAGCAGCACCCAGCCCAGCCCCAGTCTAACACAAAGACCTAGAGGCACCATTCAGGCAGAGAAAAAACAGAATCAAGAAAGCGGGCTAAAGCCCTTGAGCCAGCACTGGCTTTTGTGGGTTTCTTCAAGTCATGTACATACGTTAATAGTCTCTCAGTTGTCATAGCTGTACAATGAGAAGTTCAAAAGGACTTACTTTCAGCAACCATGCTGGCTTTTAAGACCCAGGTACCCAGGTTGTAATGTGCAGAACAAATCAGAAAATTTTCCTGGGGTACTTATGTTGAGTGAGATGTGAGGCCTACAGATTCTCAAGGCTGTGTGGCCTTGCTGCCCTGGAAGCACAGAGCATGTGGTTATATGTCCCTTGCTGTGGGCCAGTTAGACATGCACCTACCCAGGCTAGAGCAGATACAATTGGGTTGAGCATAGCCGCCACCCCCTCCCATACCGTCTACCCCGTCCCACCCCACCCCGCACCTCCCTCCATTAGTGGCAGACACTAGGCCAGGCAAGGCCATGCCCAGGGGCTGTCTTTCTTGAATCTCCACACACTCTGGGCTGCTCTGATGTGTGTAGAGAGAACTTCAGCCACAGCTTCCTGTCGTACTCTCTGAGAAAGGCTTCTCTGGAAGTTGAGCTTCCTGTCAGCAGACACTCAGGTCTTAACCAGCCCTCATTTGTATTCCAGAGAGATCTCTCATGTCTGAGCACTCAGCCCAAAGCCTCCTGGAGTACAAGAGGCCAGCCCCTAGGAAGAGGGGGTGGGTATAACTTTTTGCCTATTAAGCCACAGAACAAGAGCCACTTCCCATCTACCATCATGGAGATAAACATCTCCTAAGTGGCACAGAGATGGCTGTGGGGCAGGGGATTATTGACTCAGGGGATTTGGGGGAGGGGGTTTCTGAGGCCACTAATGCTTAAGAGTCACAGGCACAAGTCAAGAGGAAAAAGATCATTTCAGGCAGAGGCCTTGGGGAAGGGCACTAAGATTACCTGAGAACCAGGCAGCTGGGGTGGACATGAGTCTCAAAGGAAAGTTCAGGCTGAGGTCCTGGAGACAGACCAGCTAAGGAGTCTGGACTTGATCCTAAAGTAATAAATCCCTTGGCCTGGGGAATAGGGGTCATGGGGACAGCCTTAAAGCACAGAGTGACCAGTCTAGCACTCTGAAAGGCCACGAGATCCAGCAAGAAACACACAAGCCTTGGTAGTAAGTGTATGTAGGCTGGCCTTGGGTACATGGGCAGGACTGCGTTCACGAGAGACTCGGGGGCAGGGCTCTTGGACCTTGACCTTTTATATCAACACCATCTTTTCATTTGGAGAGCTGACAGAAAGGAGAACAGAATCCACTGGAGCCCTCCTGCTCCTCAGTCCTGTTTATACCTGAGGGCAAGATGTCAGAACCTGACAACACAGGCCACAGAAGAGACGGGCCATGCATGATCCTCAGTCAGGAGCAGGGTGGTCCAGGCGAGCCCCATGAGATCCGCTATCACCGTCCTTCCCTGGCACCCTTCACAGAGGGCAGCTCCAGGCCAAAATGGACTGATTAGGAAATGGAGCAGCGCTGACGGTGGGTGTAACCCTCATGGAAAGAAAATGAAAACTGTGCAGAGTTTGTGTTTCTACCAAGGGATTTATCCTACAGACTCTCACGTGCATACGGAGGGCAGTCACCTGCAGCTTGCTTCTAAAGTGAGGTCAGAAATGACTAAAGGTCCCACCCATGAAGGACTGATCAGTTAAGGCCATTCGGTGTACAGGCATAAACACAAGAGGGCAGCCTGCAGGATTGCCTCTGACTGAATTCCTGGGAGCAGGGACTCCTGGTGGCCACAGGTTCCCCACCCTCTTCACCCAGTGCCTTGTGGTTTGTAGATGGAACCCTTAACCAGAACTCAGAGCTTCCAACCTGGGACTTCAGAGGAAAAAAGCAGGTCTTGGGGGCTCCTTCTGTGTGCAGGGCTGCTGCTGAACTCTGGGAAGGGCAGGCGTCACTAGAGGGAGGACACGGAGCTAGCTCTTGCCTCCACATGCAGCCTTCCAGCCTTCTAGTGTCCAACTAGGCCTCAGTCATATGAGAACAAGAGGAGATCTTACTGCCAGATACTGTGACCTGGCATGTGGTGCTGTAGACAATAGACCCAGGGCCACATGCTTTGGCCCAGGCAAGATCAGAGGTGGGAATTGCTCCCCCAACAAGTGTGCACCCTCTCATGTCACCAATCCCTGCCACAGGCTGGTGGGGATGGGGTGAGGGCTCTTCACCTTGGACAGATTGCAAAGAGAAAAAGAGTACTAGATGGTGAAGTCACAGTCATCAGAAAGGGGACCTCACAATGTCACTTGTCTTCAAAGACTCTCCCTATTTGTCTTAGTCAGGGTTTCTATTGTTGCGACAAAACATCATGACCAAAAACCAAGTTTGGGAGGAAAGGGTTTATATTTGGTTTACACTTCCAGATCATAGTCCTTGGTTAGAGAAAGGCTTGCAGCCCATGGCTTACTCAGCCTCCTTACTTAAAGAACCCAGGACTACCAGCACAGGATGGCATCACACAGTGGGCTGGGCCCTCTCCCACTGATCACTAATCAAGACAATGCCTTACAGCTGGATCTCATGGAGGCATATTCTCAACTGAGGCTCCTTCTTCTCTGATGACTCCAGCTTGTGTCAAGCTGACACACAAAACCAGCCAGTTCACTGCTATCACAGGCTTTGTCTTATATCCCCTAGTCCTTACTGTAACTGGAGCTGTGTTCTTTTTTTCTATTACCTTGTGCCTTGTTTGCCATTCCTGTAGACACGCAGCACATACCCAGGCACAGGTGTGAGCTTAGTCCATGAGGCATGTGCTGTATCTGCCTGGCCTGTTTAATTTACTGTGGTGGTTTCTACATTTTTCGGATTCCTGGTACACAGCAAGTACCCGCCTAGCACTTGCTGACTGAATGACACCCAATGGTCATTTGACGGCTGATATTACAGATCAGTGAAGAAGTTCACAAACAGGGCTGGGAGGCAGATCTGGGGCTGGAGTTCATTCAGAGTGTAGAGGCCTGAGTCTGGGGATGCAGATACCATCCACAGAGACATGATTTATTCCATAAAGTCAAAGGAAGCCAGGCTTCGTAACTGCAGCCCAGATACGAGTCAGCACTAGAATCCCTACATGAACTAGGAACATGGAGACACGGACCACTGTGGCCCAAGTACGGTCATGAAAGGAGCCCACAGGACAAAGTCCCTAGGACTGAGAACCCATCTCCAAGCTCAGAAAGTAGATCCCCTTGGGGCTTTGGTATCCACACTCACAAACAGAACCAGCTTTCCTGACCCCAAGCTCTCAGAGTTGCGGAAACCATATCCTAAGAAGCAGCTGGAGGGGTGGTTCTGCACTTAAGAGCAGGCTTGCACAGGACCTGATCACAGTTTACAGCAGTCATGCCAGGAGGCTCACAGTCACCAGCAACTCCATCTCCAGGGAATTGAATGTCCACTTCTGGCCTTGTGGGCACTGCCCTCACACGTACGGACACATATAAAGATAAAAATACTATATTGTTTTAAAGCCTAAGCAGGGTGACATCTCTCAACAACTCCATGGCAGTATCTGAAGGTATATTTGGTAATTACAATAGAGAATGTTTGGGAATACTACTATATCTAGCAGGTATAGGCCAAACAGGCCACTAAACATCCTGGACAGATCCCAACAACAGAGAACTATCCAGTTGAAGATGTCAATAGCACTGCAGCTGAGAAACCGTAAGATAATGGGTACAAATAGTCTTTTTTACAACTAGTTGAGATTGCTTTCCTTGAGGTTGTTTGGATTGTTTTGGGAGTTCATCGAATGCTTCATCCCTTCCTTAGGTTCTCCCCAATATACAGCAGTACCATCTGCTAATAACACATTTCTAAAACTCAGCATACACCACCAAACCTTGAGGTGAAACCACCTGTCACTCGCAAGGGCTCCAATACTGGGCAGTGGAGTGGCGGGCTTGGTCTTCATCCACAATGGGGATAGGAGGAGTGCCTTCTATGAAGGCATTAAATTGAGTTCCCTCCTTCAGCAGAAAGAGCAATGCCCAGTCCCTTCCCCTAAATAAACAGTCGGCAGACTGTGCGGCTGTCTCCATGCGGGGACTGGCCTTGTGGCTGAGAGTTGCAGTCATCCTGAGATTGACCTCATGGCTGCCCGTACTGAGTCTGCTGCTCTGAGACTGGGATACAAGCAGCTTTGAGTCCCTTGGCTTCTGTTAGCCTGTGTTTCATTAGCACATGGCACCAGCTGGGTTGGAAGCAATCCAAGGTAATGACCTCTTCCTGGGTGACCCTGAGCCATTGACCCTCCAGCCAGCTGAGGGAAAGGGAAGGGGTACCATTAGCTACTGTCCAAAGGAAGCCCCTCAGGCACATGTGAAAAGAACATAAACTACAGCCATAGTCCTGCCTCTTTCTAAATGATTCTGGGCAGGTGGCAGCTTCCTTAGGCCTGAAAATTCATAACTAATTCTTTTATCTCAAGGATTGAGACGAGGAACAGCTAGTAAGAGATGGGCAGGACCCAGGCAGTGTGTCTAAATGGTAGTGTGACTAGCCAAAGGCAGCCTCTGTCATTGATCTGCTGTGACAACAGAAAAATCTTTTCTGGGTCCCATGTTCTAGCTCTGACTCTGGAGGCCCATATACAAACCAACAGAAGCTCACTTTAGACTGTTACACAACTTCTCGTGGGTTTAGATGTTGGCTTCGTAACTGGGTTAGAAGGTCAAGAACAAGGAAACCTTTGTCCCCCCTGCCTTCTCCTCCATCCTCAGGCACAGCATAGAGCCTCCACTAGGGGCTGCTCAGTGCTGGAGGCTGCCATGTTGAACTCTGAACCATGTTGCAGTGCTATCACATCTGTACTTGAGAGGGAAGGGTGGATGGGGCTGTGGCTTGGGAGGTAGTGCCAGGCACACTTAGGAACTAGACGGGGTTGATCCCAAGGTTACTGTTAAGTATCATCTAAAATGCTCCTTGTGTGGAAGGCAGGGTGACTGCAACCCACATGGGCTAACTGGTGAGGAGGGGCAGAGCCAGGAGTAACAGCCAAGTCCCTCTGCCTACGTCCTCTCCCTGACCCTGCCTTTTAGGCTAAGTAAGCCCGCATTTCCACGGCCCCCTCACAGGCATGCCTCCACTAAGGGACACTTTCATAATCGCTGCCTCATTGGCTCCAATTACAATTGAGAACTCATAAACTGGCTGGGGCCACAGCTAAGGCTGGGAGCAAAGTGCTGCTGTCACTGTAATGACAGTGTTACTAGAAGCATGGCTGAGTGCTCCAAGGTGCCACGGGGTCTGCATGTACTACCATATACCAGACAACAAGGAGGAAAATGGTTAGTGTACACACACAGACACACCTACACACACAAAGACACACACATCTACACATGCCATACAGACACACCTACACACACCCACACCCCTACACATACACACACACCCACACACCTCATTCCATGCCAGTCACTGTTCCAAGCACATATGCATATATTAATTTTTTTTAATGCTTACACAAACCTTATAGTCTATTTTTATTTAGTTTATTTTTAAGGGGAAACAAGAGTCATGGAGTGAGCTCAGTCCCTTGCTTGCAGGCAAACCTACTGAGAGCCGGCATGAGCTTTTTCCACCTTCTTGTTCCCTTGCCATAATCATGAGGGACTGTGCCAGCACCTGAGGTCCTGAATACCCAAGAGAGCTTCAGCCAGCTAGCAGGAAGAGCCTTAAACACCATGCTCTCGGCCAGCCACAGAGGTTGCCAAGTCCCTGCCTGAGCCCAGACCCACCTGCTTCCCAGTCTCCTGCCTCAGGGCTCCCACAGGGTGACTAAACAGCTAGCTGTTGGAACCTGATGAAGAACTAAGGACAGCCATACACAGGGTAGGGGTGTGAATTCCTCCTGCATCCTTGGGATGACGCAGCAGATGGTGTGGCTTTTATCCTGTCCTGGCAGCCGAGAAGGGAAATACGAATACAGCACACTTGGTGCTGAGCATGGAGCTCTCTTCGGTTGGTCCAGATGTCCAAGCTCAGTCTCAGTCTCATCTCTCTCTCTCTCTCTCTCTCTCTCTCTCTCTCTCTCTCTCTCTCTCTCTCTCTCTCTCTCTCTGCCAATTAACCTGACCTTATCACCACCGTCTCACTCCCTAATCTCTCTGCATGAGAAAGTCCAAGCTCCAGAGCCTGGCCCCCGAACTCCCTGAGCTCTGGCCCTGCCTCCCTGCTCTCCAGCCGGCTGGCTCCAGGGCACAGTCCTTCATACATGCCAGGCAGCAGCATTTGCCCCCCAAATCTCCTGGCTTTCTTCTTCGCTGCCCCTAGTCATCCAGAGCTATGTACTCCACCCACCACTGCCCCTCCAGCCCTAAGCCAGATCCTCCCACGGTCCTACTGACAAACACATAGGCATGTTCAAACTGTGTCAAGGTGTGGAGGGTAGCAGTGGGGACAAAGGTCCTGGAAGATGGTGAGGAGGGACAACAGCAACTGACAATGAATTATGAGCTTCCAAGTGGTGGAAAGTAAAGGCCAAGATGGGGAAGGCCTGGAACAGGAACTGTATCTACTATTGGGATGAAGTCGATCCTCACGAAGGCGACCTTAGTTGCAGGGACTGACTGCACAGAGGGTGGGCAAGAGTCAGGCTCGAGTGGCTACTGTGGAGGGCTAGTGTGACAAGGAAGAGGTAGGAGGAACAACACAGGGCTGCCCTTAAAGAAGGTGTCCAGAGCCACGCATTTAATCCCAGCACTTGGGAAGCAAACATGGATGGATCTCTGTGAGATAGAGGTTAGCCTGGTCTACATAGTGAGTTCCAGGACAGCCAGGACTAGGTAAAGGCACACTGTCTTGAAAAAGCAAAAAGACAGACAGATAAACAGACAGACAGACAGACAGATAGACAGAACAAAGAGACTATGTCCAGGAGTACTCAGCCTCCTTCCAGAGAACATGGTGACATATACTTATAATTTCAGGGTTAGGGAAGGAGAGACAGGCAGATCCCTAGAGTTTGTTAGTCAGTCTAGCCTACTTGGCAAGTTCAAGGTCAAAGAGAGTCCCAGTCTCAAACAAACAAACAAAGCCCTGCACTTGATATACTCATGGCCCACAAACTCATACTTGAACGCATGTGCACACGCAAATAATGAAGAAAACCCATCAGTTTGGATTCAAGCCTCCTCCTTCTCTCTCTTCAGGTACCACCCATGGAAGAGCTGCTGGGTTACAACGGGCATGCTCCATCTGAGGAGATTCGAGAGCCCCAGGGCTACCGGCTCTTAACCCTTGCAGTTATACTAGACAAGTAGCACCAGAAGTGACAGAAAGAAGGTTGTTACTGCTCACTAGAGGAAGTAACTGAGAAGTTCAGAGGCTCCAGGGCTCCAGTATACCAGTCACACCCATCTCCAATGGCCCAGGAGGCAGGGCCCTCCCAGAAGAACCTTTGCCCATGTCTATGCACTGATAACTAAGTCTCAGGCAGCGGGCAAAGGCGCCAGACTGCTGGCTAACATGACCCTTGGAGCAGAAAACAACTGAATCATCCCACCGATCCTTCACTGTGAGGTTAATCCAAAAGGAAAACTGACTGGGCGCGGTTTCTATAACAACCGGCTCAAATGGTCTGCAACACACACCAGGCCCACACCCTCCCACCTGCCTACCTGGCAAGGAAGAAGCTGGCCTTAGTTCTGAAGCTCTCTTCCTGAGGACCAGCGGCTCATGAGATGTTCTAGGGCCATCAGAACGTCTCCAAAACTCACCATTTTCTACATACAATCCTACAACCTGTGGATCTGAGTAAGATGGGGTCCTTCTGGTAGAGCCCTTTCTGAGACAGAGCCCCTTCACTTTGCTCCTGTAATCAACATGCCTGATCATAACATCTCTGTTCCTCCTGGGTCCCAAGCCAACCCAATGCCTTCTTGTCACTGTCCAATACAGAAAGCTGTACAAGAGGTGGAAAACAAAGGCCATAGCATGGTGAAGTTCAAGTGTCACTCCTGGGGTATATGTAGCCTGGCTCTGAACTTGTATCTCTCAGGGAGAGATGAACAGGTCAGTGCTGACAGCCCCTAGGTCTTGCCCCAAGAGCCTAATTCCTAGCCTTTGTCCTGATACCTGCTCCTAGACTACATACTGACTACTCCTGTTCACCTCCTATGGCTTCCTCGGAAGGTAACCTGATGCTCTTTCCAAAAGAGTTCGTCTCTTCTGCAGGAAGACACGTCCTGATCTTTACCATGTATCTATCTGGTTTCTTGCTGAAATAAACTGCAGTAAGAATTTTCCCCAGGGGCTGGAGAGATGGCTCAGTGGTTAAGAGCATTGACTGTTCTTCCCGAGGTCCTGAGTTCAATTCCCTGCAACCACATGGTGGTGGCTCACAACCATCTATAATGGGATCCAATGCCCTCTTCTTGTGTGTCTGAAGACAACTGCAGTGTACTTATATACATGAAATAAATACATAAACCTTAAAAAAAAAAAAAAAAAAGAATTTTCCCAGAAATATCTAGCTGAAGGTTATCATGAGGTCACTATTCCAGACCAGCAATGTGTGTGCTCTGCATACAGCAGACTTAAGGACCTAGCTAAGACCCTCTCTAGGAGACATTCCACACATACCTGTGTTCCAGAATGTTCTTTTTCTATACCTAGAGAAGCTTTGGTGGCTGCTCCGCAGTCACCTGCCCTGGGTTGAGGGCTCTAGTGTGTCTGGGGCAGAGAGACAGGTTCAGGGTCACCCCTATGATGGGGGCACTAAGCTAACTACTGACCAGACCTTGCCTTTACAGAAAAATGGTCCTAAGGCCACATTCACTTCAGGAAGAAGGTGCCTTATTATTATTATTATCATTAAACTCTATTAGGATCATTATGTGTATGGCTGCTTTGTCTGCATGTATGTCTGTGTACCACATGTGTGCTTAATGTCCATGTAAGCCAGAAGAGTACTTTGTATTCCATGGAACTGGGAGCCGCCATGTGTGCTGGGACGAACCCGGGTGCTGTGGAAGAACAGCCAGTGTTCTTAACCATGGAACCATCTCTCTAGCTCCAGAGACTATCAACTTAATGATAACAGATTTACACTGGGCTTACACGGCCCATGGATTTGGAGACTGGCTCCACCTCCTATGTGTTTTAACTCTGGAGCCCTCCCTCTCACCTGACTCTGAAGAAATGGCAGGGCAGGGGGACAGCAGCATCTAATGACAGTTCCAGTACCACCTGACTACTTTCTGACTGCAGACTTGAGAGAACCTGTGGTATTTGAATGAGAACCGTCCCCTGCGGTCTCAGGCATGTGAACACTTAGTTCCCAGTTGGTGTCACTGGGGAAGGTTTAGGTGGTGCAGCCTTGGTGGGGGAAGTGTGTTGCTGGGGGCAGGCTCTGAGAACAAAGCGCCTCGCCTACTTCAGTTCATTCTCTGCTTCACAACTGAGGATGTGAGCTCTCAACTGCCAGCTCTTGCTGCCGGGCTGCCACCTCCTGCGTGCATCCCTAGGACTACGGACTCTGTCTCTGGAAACGTAAGCTAGAATAAACTCTCATCATGGACATGCAACAGAAAAGTAACAAGTACATTACCCAACCTGCACAGGCTTCCTCACCTTGAGGCAGTCAGCTGGGCTCCATGTTGATCCAAGTAACACACTATATGGCTCAGAGTGACTCTGAATATCTCCTGCTGGAGTCCTCACCCTCACCCCTGGCCTGACTTTCCCAGATGGAGCTTGGCAGGGTCCTTGCAAGGCATCAGTGCTAGCCTCTGTGGGACTGGCAGGCATTCTGCCTCGATGGTCTACACAAGTACCCAGGCTCTGCTGTCTCCCAGAGAACAGCCACTGTCTGAGGAGCTGCAGACATAGGAATTAGTCACTTGGGATCTCCTAAAGGACAGGAGGTGTGAGTGAGGAATGACAATGGTGGCTGCTTCACTGAGTGTCCACTGTACGTCCAGGACTGTGGTGAAGGCATGTGGTCACTTGGTCACTGAGAGGTGGTGTAAGAGCCACACAGGGAACAAGCAGAGAGGGCTCTCTGAGAAAGTCAATATTAAACTCTGGCTCCGCCACACCCAGCACACATCTGAGCCTCAGTTTCCTGGTTATAAAGCAGAGCTGATGAGACCTGCCCTGCACGATGTAGATATGAAACAGGCTCGGGCTGGTGCGCTTTTCAAGCCAAGTTCAGGCGTGGAATTGGGGGGGCCAGTCAGGCCAAACCTCCCAGCCTTGTCTCACTCCTGAGCTAGCCTTGAAGAACTGCCACAGAGCAGGAACCCAGGAAGTATGCATGCCACATACCAGCAGCAAGCACCCTCCAGGGCTGAGCACCGAAGCTTTCCCATCCTGCCAGCTGCTCCTCCCTGCAAGCACTCATTTTACAAACAACTGAAGCTCTCCACAAGGTAAGGAGGACCACGCCCACAGCCTCAGCCTATGAGAGGGACTTCATGCAGAGGCCCGTGGGGACAATCCCTACCTCGTTTCAGATACCCTAGAAAGCATGCAGGAGGCATGGAGTAGCACAATGGTGGGAAAAGAAATTAGGCAGCGAGAGGTCTCCAGGAAGTGGGTGGGAGCCATGAGATACTCTGGGGGCTGAGGCCACCAACCCTGAACACGTGGCATGAGGAACGCTGTCAGCAGGATGGCTGCTGTATGACAAGAGTCCCTTTGTCCCAACAGAGGAAAGGATCTCCAACCTCCAATTACCGCAGATGAAAAGTGCTGGTCCAAGCGTCCCGTGCCTGGGGCGGCGCTGGAACAGTCACTATTTCAGCTGCATTTCCGCTGATAATATGACTTTGTTTCATGACTCCTGAGCTGCCTGCCAGAGGAAAGAACCACATCTGTCCACGAAAGAGGACATTCTGGGCAAGTCAGCAGCGATGACAGCAGCAGTGGCCACCCCACGTGAGAACCTCGAGGTGACAGGCAGGTCATCCAGGGGAAAGGACCTGGAGCTGCTGGGGGAATGGATGGGAGCAGGGAAACATCCCTCAGGCTCATGAGAAATGTCATACACAATATCAAATTAAACAATTGAGAGGTTTTCCCACCAATGCAGGACGCAGTTCAAAGGCTTTCGAGAAAGGGACCCTTGACCCCAGGTGCAACAGAGGGGTCCCATCCTGGAGTCAAAATGGAGCCACCAGCCCAGTGCTAAGCACACCTGCCCTGAAGACACAGAAACCTTATCTGGTCTCATCAATACATGGACCAGTACCGACATCAAATCTGGGTTATCTGTAAGACTGAGGCCCACCGCTGAGCACTTGCCCAGGAAATCGCAGCTCACCAGTGGCCAAGCCACGTCTACAAGACGCCACAGCTCTAAGCTTACAGCTCTCCTACCCTGGCCTTCCCTCCAGCCCACAGGCCCCACAGGCAGGTATCACTGCCCTTACTCACTTGGAACCTGTGCACCAGTTCCAGGGACTGGCTGTCATTCTGGTCAGCCTCCAGGATGACATCGGTCAACTTGTGGATGATGACGTCCAGGGGTCCCTGCTCCTCAATCGGCCGGCTGAGGTTCAGCTGCAAGGTGAGAACAACACAGGAGAAGAGCTTCAGTACCTGAGTCCACCTCTGGGACCCTTGAGCCTCGGTAGCACCCCAAGAGACTGGACCGACAGAGTAAGAGCCCAAGGGTTCCACTACTCATTATTCTTAGTAGCTGAGGAGAGACTAGACTCTTTGTTGGCATGCAGGTTCCCAGAGTCACACAAGCAGGGAATGCTGCACACTGGCTGTATGGAGAAAGCACCTCATCTCCTAACCACTGAAACCAGAGCTCAGAGAGATTAAGAAAAATGACCAGTCACCCAGTCAGAACTCCATTTAAACAGGTATATTCTTCCCCTGATGCTCTGAAGCCATGGCAAAGTGGTGTTCCTGGCAAGTCTAGGAGTTGCTTCCTTGAGAACCCAGGCACTCAGATTCCACCCTGAAACCAGGGTGTGTCACTGACCCTGGAGGGCTGCCGGAGCACAGGGACGCCTGGGATCTGCTGAGTACTTCACACACTGCTCCACAGGGGAATGTGTTTGTTTTTTCAGGAACACAGGGCTGGGAGGATCGAGCCTCGAGGGAGCCAGAGTGGCCGGCTGGTATTCAGCATCACCTGACCCAAGTCCGAAGCACCTGCCAACAGCCAGGGCACCCTGACACCACGCTTCCTGATGCACCAGATGTCTGCCGCCACCATAGGACCATCACCACCTGCAAGGCTACAGTCTTGGAGGCAAGTGGCGCCAGCCCAGCACCTGGCTGACCCCCCACATAGCCTCAACTAGGCCAGAGAAAGCAACCCCTGACTTAACCCTCACCGTCACGGGCAGCTAGTGCCTATGAGGATTCAGGGCTGGGTAGGTCTATGTCACTTGTGACACAAGATAGCTACAAACTGTCATTCTGAAGAGACAGCAAGGCAATGACATACATACCTGTCTCCTTTTATTCCCAACCACTATAGGAAAGGAAATCATAAACTAAGCAAGTGAAAACAGAGACTTTAAAAACCTGCCCTGGACCTGGGTGGGCGAGTTCGGCTTAGATACAAAGTAAGACCTAAAGCAGTTGATTTAAACTCCCAACACACCCTTTATCCTGTGCCCCAAGTCCACTCTGTACCCTGGGTGTCACAATTCCAAAAGTCATACCCTTATAGCTGCTGCCCTCTGGCAGAATGGGAGATAGAGGCCATAGCGGAGGTGATGACGAAAGTAGGTCACGACGCTGAACCCTGCACCTGGTCCTCGTGCCTTTCAGTCCTGGTATTTCTGCACAGCCTATCTCCCAAGACGGCCAGCTATCTCTGTGGCTCCAGTTACACTTTTGGTTCCCGTGTCCCAGCAGGCCTATTCATGATGACAATTCCCCACACTTGTTCATACTACATATTCTATCTTGTCAGTCCCTCGGGCCCTGCTCACACCTATCGAATATACACCCTTATTTTAACTTTTTTCTGATAAGCCTTTGGAATTCGCCAGCTCTTTCCTGCTGTCCTTAACCCTACTTTTATGGTTTGCCAGGAGAGATGTTAAAAGGTCACCCCTATTTAAAGGAAAAAAAAAAGTACAGAGACCTCCCAATAAGAAAACATCAAGAACTATGCTTCCCTCCCATGGTGACGAGCTTGTGTACCAAACAAACCAAATACAGCCAACAGACCAGACTGAGGAGGGGAAGGGATGCGGCCCAAGTGTCTTTTGCTGTTTAAAATTCTGTCTGTCTGGTCTCAACGTTAAGGTGACCCCCTGCCTCTGCTTCCTGGTGTCTTCTGAGACCTCACAGCAAGGCCGGAAGATGGCAATGATCCTCTTACCTCCTACGACCATCAAGAACTGAGGAAGAAAAAAGGGCCAACCATGCTATGTTGCCGGAAATAGGCTGAGGCCCGGCAGAAATGCCAGTGTCTGCCCTGCCAAGCCACCAGCCAATCTGTGCTTGTCATGACCCTGGCTTCAATTTACCCTGAAGAAACTGAAAGGGCCTCTCTGGCTCTGTGTGGTGACTCCACACTAGATTTTCTTCCAACCCAACAGGATTTGAAGGCAGGTGAGGAAGCCGATAGTGAGAGGATGCCCCCAGGGAACTACAGCCATGCCTGCTGGGTTCTGCTGTGGCAGGCACCACAGACAGAAGGACAGTATTTTCAGACCACAGCAGCTATGAAAAGATAACTGAGTGACACAATCCCCAAGATCACACAGAACTAACATGCTGGTCACCATCTCCAGTCCTCCCTGGTCCAGGTACTGAGGAGGCGGGATACTGTCAGGGCCTAGCTTGGGTACCAGGTAGGCATGGTTATGTTAATTATTGTTGTTTTAGAAGTCAGAGGTGTATCTTGGGCAACTGGAGTTTGCAAGGACAAAAACCAGCCAGAAAAAGACCAGGGGTCCCTGATGATTTGGGAAGACGGAGGACATCAGCCTGAGGCCTGTAGACCTGACAACCAGGGGCTGTTTGGAAAATAAGCTCCCCGAGTTCCTGGCTGCTCTACAAAAGGTAAACAGTTGAGTCTGGAAGCCAGCCACCTTCCTCTGTGTACTTTCCAGGCATCTTTATGCCAATAAAGCCCTTTCACAAGAAAAGCAACTGGGGACACATCAGGCCTGGTGTGGTTCTATTTCACAGGATGGCCACCTCTTGCCATGGCATTGTCTTCGTTTCTTTTCTCCTCTCCCCTCCCCTTTTTAAAAAAAAAAAATATATATATTTATTTTGTGTATATGAGTACACTGCAGCTATCTTCAGACACACCAGAAGAGGCATCACATTCCATTACAGTTGGTTGTAATTGATGGTTTTTTTTTTTTTTTTTTTCAGTGCTCATAACTGTGGAGCCATCTCTCCAGCACCGAGTTTTTCTATGTAGCCCTGGCTGTCGTGGACCACTCTATGGACCAGGATGGCCTTGAACTCGCAAAAGATCTGCCTGTGTGTGCTTCTACAGCCATTTCTTCTCTATAGCTCAAGCTGCCTTTGAACTTGCAGCCATCCTCCTGATTCTCCCTTCTGGGTGTTGGGCTAACAGGTGTGTGTCACCAGAGCACTCCTGAATTGTATAAATGAGCCTTTCTGCGTTTCTTCAGGTGACCAGAGACGCCATCATCATTCTCCAGGGAAGATGCCTTAAAAGAATCTCAGAGAAGTCCCAGTCTCTCCCCACTACCTTGGACTTCATCTGAGGCCTCAACAGCGCATGATGGGCGTGAAGGACTCCTGAAACCAGAACACTGCTGAGGCAATACTGCAAAGGTGAGGCCCTGGGGACAGAGTACATCATAGATGAAGGGACTGTACGGAAGGGATGCTTCAGAAGATGGCACAGTCAAAGCCCTGTCTCCTAGATAGGGTGAGGCCAGGACTCAGGGTAAAAGATTTGATGTGTTTTCACCATTCCATTTCTCTGACCACTTAGCTCCCAGAACCTCCCTAGAGACTTCTTGCTCTCCCCCATGGGAGGGGTGTGTTCTGTCCCTCTCAGGGAGTGTTATGAGCATGCTAATGAAAGGCCTGACCACTGAGGCCAGGAATCCACGATTGTTCCACTTCCGGGTCTGGCTGTCCAGCAAGGCCAGCACTGAACATGGTTCCACACAGCACACAGAGTTCTGAATTCAGAGAGAACAAAGGGCCACTGTTTCTCGCACTGACAAAGGCAGTGAGGCTCCTGAGGGGGGCAGGCAGGGCTGGTAGGATATGGAACAAAGTTGGCAAATCCCAGTGGCCCACAAGTCACCTCTGATTTCCAAAACAACAGTAATTACCATAATCATGCCCTACCTGGTAACCAAGCTAAGCCCTGACACTATGCCTCCATCCTGCTACCAGCACCTGGAACTAGGCAGAACGTAAGCAAGGTCGGGAAACCCACCTAACTCCATTACTTCTGGGTAGCCAAGGTCATCTAATTATACTGTGCCTCAGTTTCCCCGTTCATAAAATGAGGCTGCTGTTAACTCTTTCACATACTGCCCAGGGCTGTGATGAGTCTCAGGGCAAGTTTCCTAACTCTTGACATTTCTCAACTCATCTTGCAACAAACAGGAAGACTGCATAGGTCTCTCATCTCACCTGAACCCACAAGACACACCCCCTCCCCGCCCCTGACTTCCCTTGCTTTCTCAGGGCAACTCTCCCCTATCACCATGCTGTGGAATGCTGTCAGTTGGGCCCCTCAGGGTTCTTCACTGCAAAGTATGTTCCCAGCACAGGGTCATGGAGATACAAGGCTGCTAAGCTAAACGTATGGCTTCCTAGATGGTAGGGTGTACTGACTTCAGAGTTCAAAAGGTACAACTGAGGCTGCAATGGGAATCAGCCAGGTGCAAAGGTGAAAGGACTGGCTTTCACGGCTACAACCTTCTTAGAGCCTAAAGACACCTTTCCGTTCTGCAACACACACATAACCGCTGATACCTGCTCAGACCCTGCTCATTACATGCAAGGATTCAAATCCCCCTCAGAGGAACACAGTGGTCAAAGAATACAGTGTACGCCGTTCATGAAGCACAGTGTCACAGTCACATTAACGGTACTTTGCCGAGGAGTATGGTACATCCAATAAATGCCAACTGTCAGACCTCCGTCTCCTTGCTGTTCATATTGGACCAACATGAAACCCTCACCCCTCTGGGAGCAGCATGTCACAAGAACTCATCACGGGCCAGACTTGAATTCTGCAGAGCCTGGGTACTAGCACTGGCTCACACTGACATCCTCAAAGAGTGTAATGCCACACCTCAGTTCTCTGTGGTTGGCGGTGACAAATGCCACCCACGAGGTGCTTATCGGAAGCTACACTCTGTGCTCCTAACGTGCACTGACAACACGGGGCACAGATGAAGACACTGAGTCACACGGGGCTTCGGTGACATGCCTGAGAGCACGGAGTTTCGCAGTATGGGAACCTAGGTTTCTCTCCTGCTGACACTAGACTTCAGTTCACACCAAAGGGTGTTCAGGGCTTCTTCCCCCTTTCCTCTCTGCATGTGGCCCGGGAGTGGTGTTTTCAGCTGTGACTTCAAATGGGACCCACGACACCAAAAGTTTTGCTTTAGCCAAGGCTGAGTAGGACAAATGGCCCAGATCAAAGGCCTGATGTATATCTCCGGGCTCCATGAGAGTCCTGGGATATCAGTCTAATACACAAAAGTAGGTCTCTCAGTCTGGGCCTCTCAAGGATAGACCCCAAAAGGCAGCAGGGCCTCTGTGTGGGTTTGATTCCAAAAGCAGGATGATGAAGGACATAGGAGCTTTCCTAAATAAGCACCTCACACCCAAAGGAATGTCACAAGTCCCACAGTCAGGAGTTTGAGTCTGGTCACCCAAACCTGTAAACTAAACCAAGGGAGATACCAGTCATCCAGATGGCCTCTGCCCCAGATCAAAGAGGGAGGCTGGTGTCTTTATTCCCTGACCCAGTTCCCCAGTTCCCCAGTGACTAGGGCAATGGTAAGCAGCAGCAATTCAATTGAGGCAGAAAAGTAGACAACATTTTACTCCACAGACAGTGGCGATGCCTCGTGACACCAACATGTGGGGAACTTCAAGCCTTCTGCAGGTAAGGACAAGCAGAGCTTGTTAGCACTGCCAGGGTTCATGCTCTGACCTTAATATCTCCAGTAACAGAGGCATCCAGCAGCATGGCTCTATATGATGTACTGAACATCTTCCTTCCTTCCAGGGCAGTTACACCATCATAAAATATCACACACACACACACACACACACACACACACCCCTCCCAGATCCACCCCTGACTTCCTACACACCAAACTTGACTTGTTTTTAAGCCAGCAAGTACAGCTGGTGCTATCCATATGCTCTTGGGTGTGTGACTCTCTCCTGAAGCATGGCCAGCCTACCACTTAGAGAAAGGTGACTCTCCTACTCTGACAGCTATCGATTATTGATAGCTATGAACAGAATTTTATACGGCTTGAGCCTGAGGAAACCTGGACCCAGCCAGAGGAAGAACGTGTCCTTGGTGAAGAGATTCCATACAGTTCTAACTAACTTGTCAGGTCACCTTGTAGGAGTGACTCTGGCCATGACAATAAAGGGCGGATGGACACCTTGAGCATGAATACTCAGTTATGCAAACTTCTTAACCACTATTTAAACACAATCCTCGGGTCAGGACCCTGGACATGGACTTTGGATGGTGACAGGAGCGGTCACTGGGCCTTTCTTTTTCTTCTCCATGTGGCCACAAAGATGAAATCTTTCTCAACTTTTCACTCTTGTCTGTCTAATCAGCAGGGATGGCCAAACTTAGCTTGTTAGGGAAGCTAGAGTTCAGACTCTGAGCCCAATACCTTCAGTAACATTACAGTCATTAATACTTACATTTAAATCTGAAAAAGAGAATATATATAAATCATTGAGCAGCAAGGGAAGATGGCCCAGTCTAAAAAGTGTCTGCTACATAAGTGTGACAACCTGAGTTCACTTCTCCAGTCACTATGTAAAAGGCAGGGTACAAGGAGCATGCATGTATAACCCTGGGATGAAGGGACAAGTTACAGAGACAAGAAGATCCCAGCGTTCGCTGGCCAGTCGGCTTAGCTGAATCAACAAAGTCCAGGTTCAGGGAGATCCTGCCTCAAAAAGTAAGGTAGAGAGCGACCAAGGAAGAAAGCTGACTGACAACTGCCTCTGGCCTCCACATGCACAAGGACACGCGTGTGCACATCTTCATGCACACACAGAGATACACGCCTACACAGGTAGACACACAGAGAGGGGAGAGACAACCAAGTAATCTTAAGAGTTGTAAAAAGTATAGCCAGACATGCAGCCACACACCTTAAATCCCCCACTTGAGAGGCAGAGGCTGGCGGGTAAATATTCTACTGGATAGAATACAACTCAAAGAAGTGAGTTCAAGGCCAGCCTGGTCTACATAGTTAGTTTCAGGACAGTCATGGCTATATAGAGAGACCCTGCTCAAAAAAAAAAAAAAAAAAAAAAGAGGCCAAAAGCCCAGTACCTGAGGGCCAAGTTAATGAGGTCAGAAAGCCCACACACCATGCTTCTGTCTCAGACAGCCCACTCCTAGAAGTCTACTCGTCCACTGTGGGAAGATGGGGATTGGCTGTACAATGACGGGCATGCCCACCTCAAAGAGATATTCGGAAGCCACCAAGATGGCAGCAAAGAAGTTCAGTGGAGACATCTGCTGTGAAAAACGGGAAACAGGAAGGAGGAACAAGGCACAGTTCTGCTTTCCAGGATGCAAACAGCATAGTTCCTGGCTCACCACAACCAGGTATAAAGAGATCTGGCTAATGCCCTGTGGAATAAGTGCTCCAGGCCCAACATTTGAGAAGAGATTTAATGAGTGAGGACCCTGGAATGTTCTTCTTCTTTCCCTGATGGCCCTGTCACAGGAGGAAGGAGTTGAGGGGAAGGGGTGTCACTGTTTCAGTCTCCCGGACCTCAGGTCACCTGACAACCCAGAACCACATATCTACCTGACTGATGAGGCAAGAAGTTCCCCTACTCCATTTCTTCCTGCATTTACTGAGAAGACAAACATGTTCAATGCTAGCAAGTAGGGCCCCATGGGGCTGAAGGGGCCTTTAAAGCTTTCATTTGGAATCTGGATAGAAGATGGCCACAGAGACTTATCCTGTAAGAAAAGAACACTTCTTGATCCTTTAGGATCATTAGGCTGAAAACCTGAACGAGCCACACACGAACCTGGCTGTTCTACAGCACCCAGGAAAGTCCTCGCAGTCCCTTCCACCTGTCCACAAGTTCCTTGATGGCAGCCACTTTGGCCTAGTGGACAGTTCATCTTGTTACTATTCATGGTGGTGCCCATGGGCCCAAGACAGCATGATGGGAAATAACCCACACACACATAATCACCAGGCAGTCTCTTCCTGTCCTGAGGAAAGGCACACATCACAAGCTGACAAATAAAGACAAATAAGAGCTGGCAGATCTATTCAACATGCAGGGGAGTCACAGGCCACATCCCGGTCTGGCTGTCCTCTGAGTGTGTGCTGGGAGACTGGGACTGGAGAAAGAGGCTTCTGGCATCATCTTACCTCCGCTCCTTGACTATTATCTTCCTTCTGAGCCACCCCAGACACGAGGTGGCCCCTCCCAAGCAGAAGGACACCAAAGGATCAGAGAGTGGGGCTGAGTGTCTGGATGTACAGGCCCAAGCCTAGGGAGAGTGTATCCTTCCCTCTCGGACTGGTCTCCTCACCTGCAAAGCAAAGATAAGGAAGCACCCTACCACAGCACACACCAGAGCCCAGTCATCAGGCAGTCGCTCTGAGCAGAGCCAGCCCACCATTTACAAGTCAGTGGCAGGGATTTCAGCTGAGATCATGTGAAGATAGATTTTTCTCTGGCTTCAATTTAAGCCTTGTTGGCTGTCTGCCAGGACGATCCAAGTAATCCCTTCCCCAGAACTACAGGAGCCGAGCCCCATACCAGGTGCTGAACCGAGCAAATCATACATATTATTTCCCCTAATCTCCCAGTCTGAAGCAGCTGAGGCCTAGTGACCATTTATATGTGAGGCAAAGGAGATTCCAGAAGCCAAAACAATGAGCTGAGATTGAATAGCCAGTATATAAAGGGAATGGCCACCCTTGGTTTCTGTCCCTGTGCTCCAAAAAGTAGTTTCAAAGACCCTCTGCTTTCCTCAGGTGGTGTTGGCTAGACACTTTGCCTGGAAGTGTCAGACAGTGACAACATGGCTGAAGATTATGTCTGAGGTAAGTTCTTGCCTACTGGCAGTTCAGCGTCTGTTGGGTATCTCAGCCAAGGGGTCTTAGCCAGTCTTACAGTTCTAGACTCTGAAGATCTTGCAGGAGGGAACTGACATCTCCAGCAAAATGCTACTTCCCGATCACTCATCAGAAAGCACGGGTCCCCCAGCCCTCCATCCCATGGAAGCATCCTGCAGAATGCACAACCCTGGGACTCTGAGTTTCTCAATCCTGCTGGCAAGCCAACACACAGGGCATTATTTTATAACCACCCAAAAATAATAAATCAAATCCACCAATAGGATATGTATCAAGCTGCCATAGAAAAGTTTAGGAGGTGGTCCAGTGTAGTATGCTGTGGAGTGTATGGCAGAGGGGGGCTACAGACATCTACCTCCCTATGCCCACAGCATCTCAGTGTACCCCAAGGGATCAGGTGAGTGATAATCTCCCCTGAGGAGAGTAACAGGGATTCTACGGGAGTAGGTAAAATGAGTCTTCTCATACTGTGCTACTTGGGAGTTTCAAACCAGTGCAGTATCTTGTTTCTTTCACTCTAAGTTATCTGATTAGCAGTATGTAGAACCGGTGTAGAAGGGAAAGGTCTGGGTTCAAATCTAGCCAGCATCCAACATCTATTGAGAATCTGTTCTATGCCAGGCTCACCTGTAAACACTGTACTTACTGCATTTATGAGGCCGGGTATCTCTCACTGGGACCCCATGGCAGCAGTGCCCTTTGTATCTTGGTGACTAAGACTGTAAATGATGTAGGAGGACAGACAGCTGTAGGCAGTGACCTTCAGCCCATCTAAGCCTGTTTCCTCATCTGTCTGATGGAGCCCTGGCATCCGTTCCTACATTCCTCATTGGACAAGGCACTGTTGGCAAAGCTTCAGCAGTGAGCCAGCCCAGAGCAGGCTCTCAGGAGGCCACACCCGTAGAAGATGCCAGCTCGTGTCCTGGGGCTTCTTTCCTCTCAATCCCTCTAACACTTCATTAGTCTCAGCTTCTGGGTGAGCTGCCACTTCCAATGACAAACAGGAAGTATCTTTTTGGTTCAGGGGCCTGGGCATGATGCCAGCTCTGAGGCACCCTCAGCCTCTTATTTCAGAGGGACTGACATAGTCTGGCTTGGCTTATCATGCACACTGTGAGCTGCAAAAAGACTCCTTGGCCTATCTCTGTGACCTCTCCGAGGTCAGGTCTGTGACCTGTTGTTCCCTTTGGCCCTGCATGGTCTAGGAGTGCCTGCTTGTCCCAAGGCAGCAGACAGGCACTAAATGAGTACCTGGGGACAGGAGAGACTTGCAACATCGGCCCACCCGATCCACCATCCCACCCACCCCTCCACATAACAGGTACCGGGCACATACACAACCACAACTCCAAATGTTATCCTATCTTGCTCAGAAAAAGAAAACAAGGCTGGAGAAAGATTGGGTCAGCCATAAATGTCACTTCCCGGAAGGGGCAGACTCAAATGCTTTCTGACCACAAATCCATACCCACTGACTTCTGATCTGCCTATATTCTCTCCATAACACTCACAGATCCTGGACCTCCATGTTGCGCTTGGGTGTATGGGGTGGGGGTGGGGTGCTTGTCTGCGGGTCCTACCAGAGAAGTTAACCAACTGCAAGTCCAAGGTGGCTCCAGAGTAAGTCACAGACTCTAACCTAGCAAAGGAAGATCCCAGGATTTTCTGGGCTATGGAGCAAACAAGGACACAGGAATCACCTTGTTCCAGTCCTGTGACCATCCTTAGAAAGGAGACATGGCCATGGGGTGTTCAGAAGGCCCAGAGACTTTCTACAGTAATGTTTGCTGCCACACTAATAGCCATGATCCTGGCTCCCACAGACATAACAGAAGAGACAGGGAGACATATCAGCCTAGCTAGCTGGCCTAAGTCTTATCGCTCCAAGCAAGCCATGAATATCTGGGGACCCTCCCTCTCATCATCTGTCTAGAAGACTGGACCGTCCTACACATATACAAGACAGGACAACAGGGGAAGCAATCAGCAGTCCTCAGGGCCTCAGCTTCCTCACCATAGCCAACTGTCAGAGAGAACACATGGGTCATGGGAAGCCGTGTACCTCTAAGACCTTGGCCAGATAAACTCAGAATGGGTCATATAATCTCCATTCTATTCAAGGCTGCCTACCGTCTACATTTTCTACTGTGGGATGACGATGGATGGCCCAGATGCCAACAACCCTTCCAGAGGCAAACTGCAACAGCCCCCTCACCCATTCAATTACCCACCCTCTGCAGCCTCACACAAACCACACATACGCTAGCTCTAGCTCAACAGGAGACACAGAGACGGAGGTCAAGGGACACCATGTGAAAGGATACATGTTTGTACTGAGCACGCTCCTGGAGGACGTGCACAAAAATAATAAGCTGAAAGGGTGGCCTATGCCCACCGGATGAGCACTGAGAACATCAAGTGCTCACTGCAGCAGCCCTCTTTGCTCCAGCCCTTTGTCTAAAAGGCACACAAAAGAAGCATACCGCTCCCTCACGAGTCACCCACAAAAGATGGTGCTCTGTTCCGTTCTGCTTTCCTGAATCCTAGTACCGCCCCTGGATGGCTGCTTTGCGTTAGCATTGCCCCAGCACCGCAACTCAACAGGGAGGGTGTCAGCAAACGAGGAAATATGGTAAAGTTAGAGTCGGGGTGCTTGGTGAGGAGAGCAGACACATATCACAGAAGGCCTAGTCCAAGTGCAAGTGGCCCCACTAAAACAGTTCATCCAAGGCCTCACCTCCATTAGCCCAGAATGTGGCCTTGTTTGAAAGAGTGCTTGCGTATATGACAAAGGTGACATCATGGTGGAGCTGTGTGGACCTTCGATCCAAAAAGAACTACTATCCTTGTCAGAAGGTGACATGCTGGGAGAACACACTGGGGACATTGGGAGAACACAAGGTGACAGTGAAGACAAAGATGGGAGTATCACATCTGCAATCAAGGAAGGCCAAAGATCCACCAGAGTTCTAGGGGCTTCAGGAAGGGCCTGCTGCAGGCTCCCCTCACAGTTCAGGAAAGGCCTGCAGCCTGGCCTCCTAAGCATTGAAACATCCCATTTCAGACTGTGACCTTTGTCACAGCAGCCCAACAAGCAAATGCAGGCCCCTCTATGGAAGCAGCACTAGAGAGAGAGATCTGCAGAGAGGGATCCAGGTGAGATGGGCACATCTGGGAGTCTTGGGAACAACGTGGTGAACGGCGTGGGTGTGAGGATAGGGACATGAAGGGGTAAGAGGGGTACCTGTCATATAAGAAGTTCAGAGCTGAGGACGTATGATTGGAAGTTAGCTATCCAAATGTGGTGGCACCTATTAGCCTAATATTTGAGGGGCAGGAGTGCTTTCTTGAGTTTAAGGCCAGCCAGTGAGACCCTGTCTCAAAAAATAAAAACGTAGGCCAGCAAGATGACTTAGAGCTTCCCACAGGAGCCCGATGACCTGGGTTTAACCTTCAGGAAAGAACCAGCTCCTGAAAGCTGTCCTTTTGAGTTCCATGTATACATACATGAGCACATACATGTACATACACTAATAATTAATAAAATATATTTTTATATTTTTTTATATTTATTTTATGACTTTCTGTGTATAAGTGTTTTGCCTGCATGTATGTCTGTGTACCATGTGTATGCTTCATCCCAGAAGAGGTACTAGGCCTTCATGTGGGTGCTAGAAACTGAACTCAGGTCCTTTGCAAGAACAAGTGATTCTTAATCAGTGAGCCAACTCTCCATCCCTTAAAAAAAAAAAAAAAATTAAATTAAAAAGTATTCACAGCTGGGTGATGGTGACACAAGCCTTTAATCCCAGCACTTGGGAGACAGAGGCAGCCGGATCTCTGCCTTTGAGGCCACCCTGGTCTACAGAGAAAACTCTAGGATAGCCAGAGCTACACAGAGAAACCCTGTCTCTAAAAAACAAAATGAAACAAAAAAGTATTTACAAGCTGGCATTCTAAGGATGGTGGGAAGGTGCCGGTGGCTCAGCAGGGTATTGGACAGTCCCTGTTTCCAGAAATTAGTCTGGAAGCTGTATGAAGCAATGCATGGGCTGTGTGGATACTGTGCCTCGTGTAACACATATGAACACAGTGCTCAGACCTGTCACTTTCATGGCTCCATGGAACAGGGGGCCCAGATAAGAACCCCCAAACCACTGCTATGGCGCAGCAGTGGACAGGGGATCTCTGTGTGAACCTGAGCTACCACTGTCCCTGTTTACAGCCCGAGGTCTAAGCTTGAAAATGTGGGTCCCCAGAGTGTGTCCCGGGTCTGACTCCCAGTATCTGGTGGTATGAGGACAGCTAGCTGCCCTCCCCATCTAGATCCCACTTCATGCTCCAAGCTTTTCCCTTCTCCTCCGCCCTGGATTCAGGCCAGGATGCTTTTCTGTGCTGAGAGGGAAAGCATCTCAGTGTCTCAATGCTTCGTTTATCTTTCCATGTTCCTCCCAGAAAGCAACTGGCAGCCCCACCAAAGTGTCTAAGAACTCCCCAAGCCCCAGACAGTCTCCTTTTACCTGGTTAACAATAAGAGCGAAAACCTTGGCGTCTAAGTTCTACAAAGCCTACACAGAATCCTTCTGAAGCCTCAGGGTAATATTCTTTTTATATTCATTTCTTACCAGTCCAAAGACAGCATCCCTTGAGGCAGTTCCCAACCTGGTATTTGACATAATATTAAGGAGTATTAACGGTCTTCTTTTACAGGCTGGTGAACTAGAGACAGGCATTGCTGAAAACTGCCTCATCCATCTGGGAGAATTCCAGACAGTGAAGCAGAATTCAAAGAAATGTTGAGATGCAACTAAACCCTCTGCCTCTCTAGGGGAGGAGGACCCCTATGGAATACACACACACACACACACACACCACACACACACACACACACACACACAAGTGCTGGGAGAGCAACTTCCAATTAGCTCCATCCTAGATGACTTGTGTCAGCCTGGCTCTAGCTGTGACCTTGGCAGATTCACGAAGATTCATGGGGAGGAGGGTGACTGCTGACTCTACAGCATGAGACACAGTGTGAGAGCTCAGGGCAGCAGGTGACAAAGACCAGCAACAATTGTGTATTCTGGGAAGCTAGTCCCTTCTCCTCCTCTTCTTCCTCCTCCTCTTCTTCCTCCTCCTCTTCCTCCTCCTCCTCTAGGAGTGGTCTTAGGGCCTTTGGCAAAGGGCCTGAAGGGTTCTGTCTCACTGGTCATCAGTGTGAGCCATTAAGGCTTTGACCCAGGGATGGTGACAGCAGATGTACTTGTGCCCTGGGTCATCACAATAGGCCAGGCTTGAGGTTCCCCAGGTCCACAAATGACATCCACATACTCAGCAGGGAGGGCCCCAGTTGACTCTCAAAGGCCTATGACTATGTGTCATTTGTCATCGTGGCAGTCAGAGAAGCAAGTCTAAGACCTTGGTTGATCTCACTAAACTGAGGGCAAGCAGGGACAGAGTGGATGGGTTCTCATGGATGGAAACTGAATTAAACTAACTGTACCAGCAGAACTATGTCTCATAACGACTAAGGGAGCATGCCACAGAAGGGGAGCATGCCACAGAACCCGTGGGCCTCACAAGGACTGGGGGAGCATGCCACAGAGCTCGTGAGCCTCATAAGGACTAGGGGAGCATACCACAGAACCCATAGGCCTCACTTCAGTTACAAGGAGATGAGGTAGCTTCCTGTCCAAAGCCCTAACAGTAGTCAGAGAAAACTGGTACCCTGAGCACACTGGGAGGATACTGGTCATAACTAGACTAAGACCAGATGAGATGCCCTGGGGAACAGGATTGGCGTGCAGGACAGGGAAGGGGGCAGGAGGGCCGTCACGCAGCCAGGATAGATCTGGAACAAGAACACAACAAAGGGAAGAAACAGAAAGGAACAGCAGAGACGAGGACACACAGTGCCCACATGGCCAGAACTATGGGCCGGGACAGTGTGAAGGAGCTCAGGACTTGTTCCAGTCAAGGGTTGGAGATGCAGCCTGGCTCATGGTCTTTCTCCACTGTCAGAAACTGAAGGGGAGTGGGCTCTGAGGCTGGGGTCTCAGGTGCCTGTCCAAATGTGAAGGCCAAAAGTAGACCAGTGCCTTTCAGTTCCCTAATCCATGGCTTCATGCCTTTCACCCATGGCCCCTCAGAATCCTTCCCCAAGCACGCTGGAATGAACCGGGAGGTGGCTTCAGCCTCACACCACCCGCAAAGACTAAGGGTTTCTATGGCAACCACCTTCCAGGGCCCTGCAGAAGCAAGCTGTCTATGGAAAGTTCACTCCATCAAGGGCAAGGCCATCACACTCGCTGGGATGCAGAGGGCCTCCCAAGTTTCTCAATTCAGACTCTCTTTCCCAAAAATGTTCCTGCCCTCTGGAGATCCTTCAGTCACCTCAGAAGGTGACCCAGCTCCTCCACCTTCTCATTCACTTGTATATTCCTGGGAGTCAGTCCTCCCCTAGATTGGAGGCTGAGGCAGGCTCCCTCACGGCTGGACATCTGGGGTACTGTGCTCTCCCCTAGAGAGCGGGGCCTGCTGCTTGGATGCCTTGGGACCTTTGTGTCAGGCAAGAGGTAGGGGCTCAAGGAATATCTGTGCTGGCGTGTAGACATGTAGTGGCCCATCGACCAAGAAGGGCCAAGGGGAAGTGAGACGGGTACCATAGCATTCACACAAGTAACCAGTGCTCACTCCACTGATGAGGACAATGAATGGTGAGGGAGGGACTTCAGAGAAGACACGATGTGCTGTTAATATGGGGGCTCAGCATGAATGGCCCAAGGGTGTGGTTGGAATAAGACTGCAACAATTCAAGCTGGGGTCAAGTCCACTCCGTGGAGGTGGATGTAACTGGACACATTCACCATTAAGTCCCAAATAAACATGGAAATGTTGTGTGTGGAGCCAGGAGGTTTGGGAGGTCAGCAGACAGTTTTATTTATAAAAAAAAAAAAAAAAAAAAAAATTCGGTGTTGCCTGGGAAACAGGAAGAAGGATAACCCCACATGGCCACGCCAGAACCTAGTGAGTAGGAAAGCATGGTTTGTCTATCAGGCACATCCAGTGCTGTTGTGGGTGGGAGCAGGCCCAGCTGATGGGAACCTGGTGCCTGGCAGCATCAGGTACTACCAGTCCTACTTGGCACCGAGACAGCAAAGGCAGGGTTCAGAGGAGCCTTCTGCCAGAGCCTTCTCTTCAGTTACTAGTCCCATTGTTCTCTATAAGAAACCAACATCTGAGAAGGCCAGTACCTTGGGTTGTGTGGGTAGTGGCCCGTGGACAATCCAAGTGGTGGGACTAAGTGGCCTCTTTGTCCCAGCTTAACTTGAACACTGGAGAGCCTAACTAAAATTTTCTCCTCCCTAAGTAACAAACTTAGAGTCTGGAACAAGACAGCTGTCCTGGGAGGTGTCCACCAATCCCAAATCCACTCCTTCCCAGAGGAACCCATGACCAGAGAGCTGAGCGGGCAGATGAGAGAGCCATGGAATCACTGTGGGAGCAGCCATTCCTGGCTCGGGTCACCTGCACCCATCTGAAATGCTCAGGGCCCGGGATAGCTTCTCTAAGTCAGTATGAGAAGAATTTCAGGCACCTCTCGAAATTCAAGATAAAACTAAAGATACCAAGAAAGCAAAGGGTAATGTGCCTTGGGCTCCCAATATCAGCGCCTTTCAAACCAACATAGCCAAAACAAAATGTGACAACCAAGATGCTGGCAGGGATGCGGGGCCCCATCTGGCCCTGGAAACCTGTCATTGCTGGTGACAGTCTCCCAGTGCTCCCCACCCCCAACCTACCCTTTGCTTTCTGAGACCCATGTGGCTCATGACTCATCAGACTCAGCCCTGGACCAGCTGAGGGCTCTCCCCAAGGACTGCTCTATGCTGCTGCTCAGGGATCGTTGCTAACAAACTGCCTTCTCTCCCACTCAGTACCCAGAGAGGCAGGCAGGAGGGGGAGGGGAGAGGCTAAGAAAAACCTCTCCATGCAGAGGGATTGGAGCTGAAAGACACTAGCTGGCACAAGGGACCAGAAGAGATTTACCTGTTGCCATGGGGTGGGGGTTCCAGTGTCTCAACAACAATCGTTGAGAAGCGGGAAAGCCTCAGGACACACAATGCCTCCCTCTGACATCGCCCCTGTACGTTAACAATGCTCCTTTTCTGCTAAAACCAATGACCCCTGCTTATCAGAGGAGTCTACAGGGCCAGGCTACCAGACAAGAGGATCCTAGAGGCTGCTGCCCTGTTCCCTACCCATGGCTGGTTATACTCTGCTATGCAGCTAACTAGCCCCAATCACTGGGTATTGCAGAAGCTCCTATCCAGAGCAAATCTCTTAGCACCGCTTCACACAAGTCTACATATCAAGTTCCAGGACAGCCAGAGCTATATAAGAGACCCTCATGTTTTGTTTAGTTTTCACAAAGGACATCAGATCTCACCTGCATGGAAGGGAGGAGATGGGGACCACAACAATGACATGTATGGACAAAATGCAGGCATATGCCTTCCTTTCAGAGATGGCTATGAACCAAACCCATACTGACTTCCAACGAAAATTCAAAGTCTACTAAGAATTATTAAAAGTATTTCAAGACCCACAGAGGTTGAGCCTCAAGAGTAGAAGGGAAATGGCAGCCAGAGAGTAAAAGCCAACAAAGCTCTAGGACCTGGTTCTAGGCCCAAATAACCGGACTGGGGATACCCTCTGTGCCCACTTGGAGCAGACATCTGCAGAGTTGGCCAGTCCCTTATGCTCTCAGGGAACCAAAGTCCAAGCTGGAACTCAACACACAGGTTTGAGATTCAAACCCAGCTTCCAGGTAAGGGTAGATCTGAGGGCTGAAGCCAGAAAGGCCTGAGGCGCCACTTCTTCTGCAGGCCTAGGGCTCAGACCTGAGGCTTCTCCTGGGTTGCTTGACAGAGTCCCATGCCACTGTAAGGAAATGGTCTTTCCTCCTTATCAATTTAACTCACAGCTGTTGTAAGGGGTCTAAAACTCCCACTAACCCCCACCAAGCAATCAACTTGATTTCTGAGACATTCGGTAACATTTTGTCATACATTCTTCCAACTCTTTTAAAGCCCTTCCCCCAAAATGGGGGAAAACAGTTTGGCTGCCACTTTCAGATAATATGCTATAAGGAACATGTTCCTAAGATATTTTGTATCTTCTAAAGCACCACCAGCAAAAGGTCAATATAATGTCATTTATTGAACCAATTCCCACCATTTAACATTTGGCTGCTTCCAACTGTACAATAATAACAACACAGGAAAAGGAAATTACACCCATATGCCCTTGTTAGAAGGAAAAAGAAAGTGGAGTGAGTTTAAGACTGAGAAAGCACTTTCCACAAAGGCCCAGGCCCAGGCAGGCACCTGAAACCTGGTCCCAGGGGAAAGGGGCGTCTCCCTCCAGAGCACGTCAGAAAGTAAAGCTCCCTGAGAATTCTTCCTAAAAGTTATGGGCTATTTCCTGCCTTTTTCCCCCACCTGAACTGAGGTGGCATCCTAAGGAGGATGTCCCCCAAGTTTGAGAGAATTCTCTGACACCCCCGAACCCGGATGTCACAGTATGGCACCATGCTTAACACCACAGACTTTCCCCCTCTTACTCAATGAAGCCAAGGCTCTGGGTGCCAGAGTCTAGATCCCACCTACCTTGCTCTTTGCTCATGGTTGTGTCCAGGAGGGGTGTCCCCTAATCTTACCCTCACCACATTGTCTCCTCTTGTCACCAGAGGAAGATGGTCTGGAAATGATTAAGCTGTTCCTCCCACTCAGACCATAGGTGTATCTATGAATTCCAGCAATGTTGATTTCCTTTGGGGCTAAACTGCCTTAGTTTTAAAAACTGGTATCTTTATTACCCAGAGAAAAATACAACACAGGATTCATACCCATTTCACAGACTAGTAAATTGGGGACTTAGAGGATGCATGTGAGGGGACACAGAGCCCAGCTGGGCTCAGACTGGTTTCATGAAGCAAACTTGCTTTTCCCTGTCAAAGTAGGGTCTAAGGGCCCATAACTCTCTGGACATGACAGGAAAGACAAACAGCTATTTGCCCACCAAGTCCAGAGAGCGAGTTCTAGGTTAACCTGAGTACATGGTTCTCCACCATTCCTGCCCAGCTGCCTCACAGTACCAAAGTCACCAAGTTCCCCATGTGTCAGCACCCACACCACCCACACGCCTGCCTCTATGGCTTTAGCATGCAGCTCCTCTAGTTCTCGCCTGTTTGCTGCATTCTGCCTCTCTGAGGGCCATTTAAATGCCCCCCTACACTCTGGGAAGCCGGAAGCCGCTTGGCACTCCCTGAGCAGGAAGTGGCTCTGTGCCTACCCTGGATCACTGCCACGCTCACTCTCTGTGACCGTCACCCTCAGGTCAGGCCTATGAAGTGGTGGGAACCAGCCAGGCTTGGGAGGCAGGAAAACTAAAAACAGCCCTGGAGGTGGCTGCTGGCTGGCCGGCCTGGGAAGAGAGATTTACTAACTTCCCAAAGCCGCACGTGCTCACCTGTGTGAGAGGCAACTGAGGTCCACTCCACAGGCCATGCCGTAGGTCAGATGAAACGGGTACCCTAACTCCTGCCTCCTGTCCCAATCTATGGAGGCATGCAGGGCCAGCAGTCTCAGAGCCTGAGCTTCTCAGTGTCATTTTCATTCACTGTGAGGAAACAGATTCAAAGAAGCTACTGGGCCAGGGCCAGGCTACAACTAGCAAGCTGGGATGTGAGGGGGTCTGACCCTGCTCTGTGACCTCTGTGAACAAATAAATGAAGCTCATGAAAGGAGCAGTCGTCTGCATGTGTGGATGCCATGCTCTCTCGCCACACTGGACAGGGTCCAGCCTCTTCCATAACCTCCATGGGGCTCTGAGTCCTTGGGCTACAAAATCCCCACTTCAGGCATTTCCTCCTTCTAAAACCCTTCCACGATGCTCCCTACTGGTTAGGAGGCATCCCTTCTCTCTGGACGGGGTACCCTGTGCATAGCAAGTGTTATTCTAAATCTTAGGGGTCCAGCATCTACGATGTAAGCCACAGAACTCACCAGGCTGGCCTGAGTAGCAAAGGGCCTCACTTAAACTCTACTGTGCAGCTCAGAAAAAGCAGGAAGCCAGAAGAGGCCTGCTCAGAAACCAGGCCCTGCCACAGAAGCCAGTGGCCCAAAGGTACATACATTTATTCCCAGCAGCAGCCAGTGAGGCCCATCGCCCTGCCCATATCCAACCACAGTGTCCACCATTCTTCACCTACAAGTTTCCTGTGCTGTAGAGACATTGTGACAGGTGTCCTGAAGAGCCAGCTGAAACAAGGTCCTTTGGGTCTGGCCTCTAAGGCTAGAAGAGGAAAAAAATCTAGAATACAGAAGAGAATCCTAGAGTATAAACTAGGAGGGGTCAGATGCTAGGAACCCCCAAAACACAGTGCACCGTCTATTACAGTCCTTACCAATGTCCTCTAACCTTAATCTCCAGGGAGCAAGACTTTCATCTCATTGCGTCTGTGTCCCCCATTGCACTGAACATTACAGGTGCCTACAAATGATAACAACAATGTCACTCAACCCATACATCCTGAAGTACTATGCTGAACCCTCACAGATCTAGTATCTGTTCCTCCTGTATGCTGGGCATGGTAGCACATACGCTTAATCCCAGCACTTGAGAGGAGAGACAGGCGAACTCTATCGAGGCCAGCCTGGTCTACAGAGTAAGTTCTAGGACAGCCAGGGCCTCACAGAAAAACCCTGTCTGAAAAAAACCAAAAACAAACAAACAAAAAAAAAATATGTCTCTCTCTTTATAACACCCAATGCAAGAGAGGCCAGTTAGTCATTTCCCCAGTTAAGGATTTAACCTTCTAAGAATGCAAATCCATGTCCTGGATCTCACAGTAACAACCCAAGCTTCAAACACAAGCACAAAACAGACACCCTTTTCTACTCTGCTACTCCCAATGATCAGCCAGTCACTTTCTGTTCATCTGTGGCTAGTAACACAGGCCCTCTTCCTCCCAGCCAAGCAATTTCAACCTAGATGCTTGGGTGACCTGATACCACAGGCACACTCATTTTCAAGTTCCCTGAGGTTCCCTTCCCACACAGCCATTTACCAAAAAGATGGAGTGTGCAGTCCCACCATTTTGGAGGAGTTAAAACACACACCCTGGACGGGACAAGAGACAAGACTAGGAACAGAAACAAGACGAGCTGGGCTCTGACAACACCAAGGCAAGGATCCAAACTCAGACCTGTGCCGGCTCCATCTCCCACCGGGGCTGCCAAGCCCTGCCACTTGTGGGGGATCCGGGTTGGAGAGGGAACTCAGGAACGAGGGAGGAGCTGGTGGGGTACAGCAAGGTCTCCTTTCCCTGGGAGGAACAGAACTTCAGTCCTCTCTCAGATTTGACTTCAAGTGCAAACTCTCATGCAGCCATGGCTAGCTTCTGACCAAAGAGTACACTTCGAGGACAGACAACCTTTGAAGCATCTTGGCATCAGCGTAACTATTGACCTAGGATGGCCGAGTGGGCCACAAGTGAGTTAGGACACCAAAGCATGAAACAGGAGCTCAGTGGATCACACAGCTGGGGTGAGAGGTTGCAAATCTACCCCAGTATGTACAAAAAGGGCTCATGCTTATTCTTTTGACCTCTCTAAAACTCCCAACACCCACGGTTACCCACTGACCACTTTTTCATTTAGGGGTGACTTCCAATAGGAAACCCATGTACATCTGGCACACAGGCAATGATATCTGGGTGCAAAATGCCACTTCCCAGGTGAACAAAGGGCACCAGAAGGACTATGTGCCCACACGTGGACTGTGTGCCCACACTGGGCGGCCTCAACTAAGCGGTAGGTGGTAAGTCCCATCTGGGGCTCAGGGGAAATCTGTCATCTGTGACCAATGGGCTGAAGTAGTGCTGAAGCAGGGTCCAAGCCACAGAAGAGTGCAGAAGTTCTAGGGGACACCCTAAGCCACAGCCTCTCTTGACCCTGCAGCAGAGGGCTGGTGTCATGACCGAGCCCCACAAGGAACATGCTCAAAGTTCTTGTTACATTGCTTGCTAGTTCTTCTTTCTCTCTCAGTGACCCCACCATGCACCTTGCTACCATCCTGGTTGCAGCTTTGTTCCTCAGACATTTCTAGCTGCCAAGTCTGCTAACCCATACTCCTTCCCACACCCAGTATGGGTCAAATGAAAAGCCGCCTCTGCCAAATCCAGGTCCTTGGCTACAGGCACTCCAGGGAGCAATCAGCCCCTCACTTCTTCTGCTGCTGCCTTGTCACTCTGGAAGTCAGAGCCAGTGGCTGCAGGGGAGCCTCAGAAGACCCGGAGAACACCGACCTGAAAGGGTAGGGCAGACACAGCCATGAGGCTGGCCAGCACAAGAACAGAGCAACTGGTTTACATGCTGACAATGAATTTAAAGAAAAATGTGAAAAACATTCAGTAGGGCAAAGGCCTGGCTCCATCTGAGTGGCCAGTCTGTGACAGAGTCCAACCCCTTCTGCACAGAAAGGGGAAGCTGAGGCCCAGCCAAAAGGAAGGGGACAGTGACTAAGTAAGGCTGGTAATTACTGAGAAAGCCAGCATAAAAACTTAACTCACAACCCTGACCAGCAAAGCCTAGTGACTGCAGAAGGACTGACAGCCGACGGATAGACTCTGGGGCTGGAGTCATAGGGCCCTGCAAACACAGAACCCAGAGCCACCTCTGGGTCAATATCACAGTATTAAGTGACTGAGCACCACTATCTGGGGGCCATAGATCCTGGAGGAAAAAGGAAGGAGGAAGAGGAGGGGAGGAGCTGCCCAAGGAACACCAGCTCTACAGAGTATGAAGAGGGGTGTGGCCTCTGTCCTCAGTCCAGCCAGAAGAGAGGCCCGCTAAGCATGAAGCCGCAGCAGTTGACTCTCTGACACTGTGACCCAGGGTCCAGCCCCAGATCCACCCCCATTAGGCCAGGGCAGGAGCATTAGACCCACCCTGGTGAGATCTTCCTAACTTCAGAGCCCTAAATTCACTGCCCACACCTAGAACCTCTGCTTAAGCTGAATGCCCAGCAGCTCACATTCCAAGTCCAGCAGTAGCCTGCCAGGCATCATGGCCTAGTTAGTCATGCGCAGATAGCACAGAACCTCTACCCAAGGGTAAACAGGGCCCAGGTCCCTCTCTGGTCAAACCCCAAGGCTCTGCCAGTTGTTAGTGCTCAGCCTCACGTAGTCTCAATGAGTGCCGAGCCAGGTGGCCAGCCAGGAAGCCACAGGGCCAAGTCAGTGAAGCCTTTTAATTCAGCTCCCTTGAGGCCCCCAAAGGGCTCTGCTGAGGACAGCAGGGAGGCCTGAGTTCCCTGTGACTCTCCCACAAGGCTCTGCAACCAATGACTAGAACACAGGACATAGAAAAGCAAAGAATGGGCACCATAATGCTCAAACCATGAAAACACCAGGGTCTCTGCCTGCATGCAGTCAGTGAACTGGGTCAGAGGGCCAGAACTAAACGTAGGACTTATACCCTCTGGCTCACATGGTTTCTGCTGTTTCAGACTAGTCTCCATCTTGGGCAAAAAAAGCCAGCCCACCTTGGGTAAGCACTGCCAAAATACCTTTCCTCCTGAAAATGTTCTCACCCACTCAAAACTCTTCCACAGTTCCCAGTACACTAAAATAGGTCACGGTGCTCCCTCCAGCCCCCATCCTTACTCTCGCCTCACCGCCTCCTAAAGCAGCTCACTCCTCTGGTCAGACCAGGCCACAGCCTGGGCACCTGGCACCTGGCCCCAGGCTCTCCACAGTTTATACAAAAAGCTCTCAGCCACCAGTCCTTCCACTGGAGAGGGTTCAGAGCACTCACACACCAATCCCTTCCCTCCCAGGGTACTGTGGGCTTGGCTTCCAGGACACTCATCAGCTTGGTACCTGAACACTCTTGTGTTATGTATGCTCGGGATCTGAGACATACCTAAACCAACCTGCAGGACATCAGCCCAGGGACATTACAACCCCTGCACTGCTTGAGGGTTATTCCCATTTCCTACTTTGTAGGGAAGGAGGAAAGCTAGAAAATATAACACTAACTCAAGGCCTAGGGTGGCCCAGGTATTCTCAGGGTGGGCCTAGGTGCAGCTTACCCTCCTGTCACACACGTGGTCTAAATAATAGGAAATTGTAAAGCCATGCATGTCGAAAAGGATAAGGCCAGCATACAGGAAGTGGTAAGGTGCAGGGCAGGTCATTCTCAGGCTTTAACAAGATGGTATGCCTGGCCTTCCACGAGGTAGTAGAAAGAAAGAAAAAAAAAAAAAAAAAACCCAACAGACAAATGTATCACCAAAAGAGTGCCCAACTGGAAAGGGAGAATATTTTCCACCATCTCGTGACCTGTTCACCTGCCTCATGGCATCTTCACTGCCTCCTGAGGTGTAAGTTGGGGAGAAGAATGCACTAGGGCAGAAGAATGGGAAACCTGGCTGTTCCCTTGAAAGAAGGTTCACTCAAGCTCTCTCCCCGTAGCCTTGAAGCTGAGGCCTGCTGGCAATGCAGTTCCCGCAGAGGGTCTTCCTCCCCAATTTAAAGGCATAAAAGTCCAGGGAGATACATGGATACAAGCTTGGCCAATGAGAATATCACATTGCATGGACTAGTGACTGAGACACATGGGTTGAATAGTGTCCCCCAGCAAGACAAGCTGAAGTCCTCATCCCCAGCAGCTGCGTGTGGACTGTATTGAAAACAGGAACTTGCAAATACCATCAAGTTGAGGTAAGGCAGGTCATCAGAGTCATGCTAATCCAGGTCTCGTCAGAAAAAGAAAGATCAGGGCTGGGGAGACAGCTAGGTGCGAAAGCATATGCCTCATGGACACAAGGATCTGAGTTGGAACCCCAGAACTCATGTGAAAATAAAGAGAGAGCCAGGCAGTGGTGGCGCACACCTTTAATCCCAGCACTTGAGAGGCAGTCCAGGCGGATTTCTGAGTTCGAGGCCAGCCTGCTCACAGAATGAGTTCCAGGACAGCCGGGGCTACACAGAGAAACCCTGTCTCGAAAAAAAAAAAAAAAAAGAAGAAGAAAAGAGAGAGAGAGAGAGAGAGAGAGAGAGAGAGAGAGAGAGAGAGAGAGGAGAGCATGTCGTATAATCCCAGCTCTGGGGATGGGAGGCGGGAGGCGGGAGGCTCCCTAGATAGCTACTTTTACCTAATTAACCAGCTACACAGGCCACCCCTCAAAAGGAGGTAGCCAGTATTCCTAAGGATAATATTGATAATACTCAAGGGTGTCCTCTGGCCTCGGCCTCCCCTCTGCCCACGCCCCCCCAAAGCCATGACTATATAGGCCTACACACAAAAGATGGCCATGGGAAGACAGGAAGGCAGACCAGGAAAGCATGGGAAAAGTATCTGTAGTTGGAGGAGGAGGAGGAGGAGGAGGAGGAGGACTTTCTCTAGGAGGTTCTGGGGGCAGCCTGGCCCTTTCAACACACTGACTTCAAACTCCCAGCCTCGGGAGCCGAGACCAAGCTTCAGTTCTTTTCCACCTCAGCTGAAAGTTACAGGACCTGCCAGTTCAATCAGAGCCAACCACCCCAGCCAGCCCCGAGTCTCAAGGGGAGTCCTGGCTCAGGGAAGCTGATAAGCCAAGGGGATACAGTGCTGGCAGCCATCTCTCGTGATTGGCAAGGGCTTACCCAAAAAACTTTCTCAGAGAGCCTGAAGAAATACTTCCAACAAGACGATATAAGTCTTTAATGACCTGAAACCCCTCTGCCTTGTCTCTAGACCTTTAGTGATGCCCCCTTCCCCTTTCCACCTATGCTCAAGATATGTGTGTCTGATGCTCTCCGGGGCCTTTACGTTTATCATACACGGGCATAACTTGCCCGTAAAGCATGTCTGAAGGAACTTGACACCCAGCAGTCATCCCCCAAAGGCCCTGAACGTTCCACACTAGCACTGAGATCCTAAGTGCCAGGTTCTCTATGGCCAGCGACGTCACCCTTCAAAGTTCTGCTCCACTGATGGCTAGTCCTTATCCTAAAGATGCTTTTCAAGACGGGGGTTTCTCTGTGTAGCCCTGGCTGTCCTCGAACTCAGAGATCTGCCTGCCTCTGCCTCCTGAGTGCTGCTATTAAAGGTGTGAGCCATTACCACGGCCAGCTTGGAAATTTCTTATAACAAAAAACAGTTCCTCCAAGCTCCGAATGGTAAGAGGTACTTGATTTTAAATGACGACCAAAACCAGCTTCTGTCATAAAAACAAAGTTTTAGAGGTAGGGATCTCAGGTGCTTCAACCACTTGAAGTCAGCAAAATCTGAGGCTTTTTTTTTTTTTTTTTCAAGTTTCCATTCTGCCATGTTCACCATGGTTGTCTCTGGTCCACTTCATGGTAAACATGGCTGACTGCCACAACTCCCAATAGGGCACCTGGAAGGGAGAAGGGATGTGTAGTGGGAAATTTTCCCCACAAGTTGGGAGGAGTAAGAAGAGGAAGAGGAGAAGGAGAGGAGGAACAGAGAGGCACAGATGTAGGAGGATGGAGAACCAACCATGCTTGTACCAAGAGCAGTTTTGGGTAACAACTTATATCTAGGTTAGTTAATTGGGAAACACCTCTAATTGTGTGAATGAACATCTTGTTTATTGAGCATTACCAAATATATAAAGCCTTTAGTTAATCATTAAGCATTAGAATCTAATTCCTACCGGGCACCGCGTGGATGGCGGGATGGTCTGGACTCAGCCCAACCTTGTGTAGACAGCATGGGAGATTGGCAGAGCCATCTCCCATGCTGGCGTCTTGTGGGTGGCAGGGCCCGTGTCTATGGCCACCTAAGCCGGGGTGGTCTGAGCCAGCGGCCTGAGCCAGCGGCAGAGAATATGCCGCTGCTCGTGGTCACGGGGCTTGCCTAGTCGGGAACGTGGCAGTTCCGTAACTACAAGTCAGAATGGGTGCTGCCGTTTTAAATATCTCCCACAACAGGGATGTGGCCAAGGAGCTGGGCTTTTAATAAGACAGTAGATGCTCTTTTTCCTGCTATCTCATTAGTCAGAAGTAGGTGAAACATACCACTTGGTGTAAGAGAGACTGTCTACATGGAGAGCCAAGGCCAATCCAAAGCTGCCTAAAGCAAAAAGGGACAGTGGAAGGGGAGAGTGAAGGCAAGCTGGGAAGCTAAGTCTACGGAGAAGAATTAAGAGAATGGCCAGGCTTGGACATTCCAGCTGTGCAGGACACTGAGAGAGGTCATCAGTTCAAGGCCTGCCGAGCTACAGAATAAATTGATGAGAGCTTGCCTCAAATTTTTACAAAAGGATGTGAGGTGTAGCTCAGAGCATTTGCTTAGCATGCGCAAGGAAGGCCCTGGGTTCAATGCACACTGAAAAAGGAAATCGAGCAAACAAACAAAAAAGAGTAAGAGTCTACTAGCCCCTTGAAATCCTTTTTTTTTTAAAAAAAAAAAAAAAAAATCATCCTGTAGCTTCTAAGTTGGCCCTAGGGTAAAGTAAACAAGTTCACAAGAATCCTTTCCCAATGCCTCTTCTGTGCCAGGTCCTCTGCTAGGTACTATAGTGAGTGCCAGGAGCCCACAAAACTTGCAGAGAGTGCTTGAAAGGCCGATGCAGGAAGACATGGCAGCCAGGGAGCAGGGGAGTCGGTATGTGCCTGGGTCTAGAGAGGAAGGTGGTGTACCGAGGTGGGTTTGGTGCAGCATGCAAATAGAGACTAGCATGTTTCTGGAGTGGTTGGGCTCAGGCACCTCCAAGTCCAGGCACCTCCAAAATTAGAGGCTTGCAGGGAGTATTGGCTAAACAAACCCCTCCCCAGAAGGCAGCTCCTAGCTGCCTCACCCAGTCCCAAAAGGTCTTTGAGGAATGCCTCCCTGGACAAAACAAAAAGCCAGGGCAGCAGGCCGAAGGAAGTATGCTCCCTGCCTTAAATAGAAGCAAGCCAGGGCTGGTGGAGAGTTTGCAGAGGAGGATGGGCTGTGGGCTAGAGTGCTTTAAGAAAGCTCAGTGGTTATGCTGTCCTGCCACCTATGCCAGCCTGTAATGCAGAAGCAGGGCTTGAGGCTGTACATCTTACAAGAGATCTGCGGTGGCTCTACTCTCACCACATCCCTGCGCGGGAGGTGGGTGGCTGGGTGGCAGCTCTTCTTCTCCTGCAGGCACAGTAAAGTACCTACCACTGTCTTACAGGCATCCCCGTGCGGCCACACACAATAGCAGTTAAGCAACGCACCACACATTCCAAAGGATTCTCCAAGAGCCCCAAGGCTAGCAACTCAATAACACAGGAGAGGCTCAGAGACTGAGCCAGCACTGAAGGGTGACAAGGCACCGTGCTGCCAGCCCCTGAATGCATTCAGGCACACCCAAGGGCTTGCCTGGGCTCTGTAAGCTTCTCAGTTCCTTCACACAGTCAGAAAGGTAGCAAGTCATGGTACGGGGCTAGAGAAAGACTGGGGTCAAATGAAGAATGCTGAGAGACAGTTAACAAAAAGGACATGAGAGGCAGCCCCCTCAGGAGGACCTGTGTGGGAGGAGTCAAAATGCTTTGATCGAAGTGTCCAGAAGGTACTGAAGGAGACTTGAACTTCACCCAGGACATTCTGGTCTCCTCACCAAAGTGGAAGTGCCTGGCAGAAGACAGCGAGGCAGTCTGTGTTAGCTCTCTGTCAGGGGGAGGATGAGCAATGAGCCAGTCACACCACTGACATCACCCCTGGGGTAGGACACCAGGTAGGCTCCCAGCAGTCTGCGCATACAGGGAAAGATGCTTCTCATCCCAGGACCCTACCTCCACAGAGGGTCCCATGCTTTCTGCCTGCAAGTCTTTCTTGACAGAAAACCCAGCCTGGAGACTCCAGAGTGCAGACAGATCAAAAGCTGTCTGTTATAAGGAAGGGATCCGGACACCCCAAGAATGGGTGTCTCCTCCAGGACCCACAGTGTGCTTGATAAGAGTCAAGGCTGAAAACAATCATACTATCCCTTCTCAAACCCCTAATCAATGAATTTAGTGAGCACTCGAGCCTACAGACTCCTCAGCTTGTTGGCTGGCTGCAAAGCCAGGCAGTTCCCCAGTCCCTGCCACCACTCACACAGGTACACACTTCCATGTCTTGCTGTACAGAGAAGTGTCAAGAACCACCACCACCGCCGGGCGGTGGTGGCGCACGCCTTTAATCCCAGCACTTGGGAGGCAGAGGCAGGCGGATTTCTGAGTTCGAGGCCAGCCTGGTCTACAGAGTGAGTTCCAGGACAGCCCGGGCTACACAGAGAAACCCTGTCTCGAAAAACCAAAAAAAAAAAGAACCACCACCACCCACTTCAAGAACTGTGTCACAAGAAATTTTACCACATCCCAGGCGGGAGAGCACCAGCCCCCTCACCCTTCTGTAGCCAGAACAAATGTGGGAGGAGCCAGCATCCTGGCAGGAGGATGCCACCAGAGAGCCAGCTGAGGGAGCAGAAAGCAAGAGTCCTGGGTGCCAATCCCAGTTCTGTCCTTCAACGGCTCTGTAATCAAGTGACTCTGAACCTCGGTGTCCACAGCCAAAGGTAGGACAGCCCATTGTCCTCAGAGCTTGTAGAACAGGATTTGGGTTTATATGAGGGATTTTTTTCAAGTGCTTTATAAAGCACTCCCAAATGTTAGCTATATTTACATTGATTTTATTGCTGGACTCCCAGGAGCCGACTCGGCTTCTATTCAAGGCCTTTTGTGACTGATGCCAGGCCCCCTCACAGGCTGGGCTGAGGGACAAGCTGCTGCTCTCATGGGACTGCCAGAACCCGGACACTGTAAGGTCCAAGTCTTGTGAATTCCCGCTTCCACCCCTACTCCGAGGACCTATCCAGATTAGAAGTTCTATCTGTCCAGGTAGGGGTGACAGGAGTCCCTAGTAAGCACAGAAATGGCCTGAGAGAGACTCAGTGGGCTGGGGTACACCCCAAGTTCACCTGACCTCCTGACCCAGTCTACCCTGCCACAACCCTCCTCCAACCAAGTCTCCCAAACTGGTGACACAGGCAACACCACTGGCTTGGTCCCCTACTAAAAGCAGGCAATGCAATCTGGGAAAGGGTCAGCTTCTAGACACCAAGCCTGAGAACTGGGGAGGCGATGAGAGGGAAAGTGAGCCCTTCCTTCCCCCGTTGCTGCTCAAAACTGTCCTGAGGCAGGGTTGCTCAGACATGCAGCGGCATCCTGATCTGGGAGCAGAGACCCACACTCTGATCCCTCACTCGCCTGTGTGGGTGCAGAGTGAGGGGAGGAGGCACCAGTGTGAGACGTGTGCTCGGGCCTTCAGAACCACACTCGGCTCAGAATCACAGCCTTAGTCTGCGCCCTCCCTCTGGCTACACAGCAGTTAGAATCTGCTGGGAACTTTCGGGTACCACAGAGCGGCACTCTACTGCTGCTCCCTGCCCCCCTCCCCCGGCCCCGGCCCCTGTGCTCCTTTAAATGTTCTTGGAGAGAAGCAGGCATGGAGGATTCTCAGGACTGGAGAAGTGCTCTGTGGGACACTAAGATGGCAGGTGTGTGTCACTATCACACCACTGATGCCAGCTGTGGATTCTGAATGGCAATGATCCAAGACAGTTCGCTGACTGCAACTGCACTACCCCGGGAAGACTCTGGTAACCTGGGATGTACACAGCAGGGGGATACAGCAATTGCATCCTGTCCTACATTCTCTCTAAATGCTGCTATTTTTGTTTTAATCTATTTTTTTAAAAAAAAATCCCCCAGGTCAAAGGTTGCAGATGTAGCGCCATAGAGACTCTATCATGTATAAAGTCCCTCGTTCAAACCCCAGCACTCATAAAATAGGTGTGGTGGCACACGTCTATAATCCTCTAACTTGGGAAGCAGATACACAGAGTTAGGAGAGTTGGAAATTCAAGGTCATCCTTGGCTAACGAGTAAATTGAAGGTTAGCCTGGGCTACAAAATATCTTGTCTTTTTAAAAAAAAAAAAAAGATGAAGTAAGTAAAAGCAGTCTCCCAGATGGTTGTAATTCTGATTGTGTGTGGACCCTAGAATGATACCTGCAGTGTGGACAGGATAATCAGGCTTCAGAGACAACAGGTAAATAAAAAGCATCATGACCTCTGAGCTTGACTGGGACTCAGCCAGGCCCAGGATAACACAGAACACACAGGTTACGTATTCAGAGTACCTGACAGGGATGAGAGGCGGCATCTGCTGTATGGAATAAAGCATCTCACTGCTGGCTTCTGCTCCTGCCCGGATTACGCTGGGCTGGAGCCGGACTGATATCACAAGAGGAGTTGTATTACCCACCACGAAACAGAGCCCACCCTCCCCAAAGTGGCAGAAGTCACTGGAACTCATGGATCCCTTCATCCTGTAAAATACTGTCCATTTTCTCCAAAGCAGGCCCCGGGACTGGAACACAGGCTGTCCCCCCTGACTAAGAGTTCCCTTCCTGTCTGCTGGGAGCAAGAAGGATGAGGGGAGAGCCCTTCCCAGCACGCAGCCTCAGGAAGAGATGTACTGACGGTGCGAACCACCAGTACAAACAAGACTGTTCAAGAGCCATCATTCAGATAACCCACCAGCACAAACAACAGAAAACAGCACGTTCTATCTCCAAGGATTGCCATGCCTTGATTTAAGCCTTTTACTGAAGTATACACATGTGATAAGAACAGGACTCTGGGTTCAATCTCCAGTACTACAAGGAAATGAAGTGTGTCTTTTAAACAAAGGAGGAAAAAAGAAAGTGTGTATGTAAGTGGACACCCAGGACCAAGACTGAGACACAAATGTTTGCAGGTACCTTGTATTCCACGCAGTATCCTCCCCACGGTGGTCCACCTCTGACCTGCCTCTCACCTCCAGAGCGCAGATCTGCATGCCCTCGACCTTTGCCTACATTGAAGGCACACTAAGTATACTCGTTAGCTTAGCGCGTCTGTTAGATTCATCTGTGAGACTCAGCTATGGCAGCAGACACTTCACCTTCACGGATGCATTCACTGCACTCTTCTGATTGGCATAAGCAAGTCTTTCCTCAGAGGCAGAATCACAGGGTCAGAGTGACCAAGCCACCCTCCCAACTCCAGTCAGCCCCTTACCTTGCTGGGCTCCCCTCCACCCCCAGCCCCATACATCACATGCATTCATTACTGTTTCAGTCTCGTGCCTTGTAAGTCATGTGTGCTTCAGAAAGACAGTGGTCTTTGCTGTGTTCCCAGGACAGATGCACCAGAAGCTCTGGCTAGCCAAAGGAACTCCTGCCCTCACATGTGCGCACAAGCAGAGGGCTTTACCTACAGGGCCCCTCGGGTTCCTTCTCCTCTAAGAGTCTCCTCATAGATGCCTTGTTAGGCCCCGGCTGCCAGTGAGGACTCTGTTGAAGCTGAGGGCCCCAACCATTCTTGCAACCTCTGGGACACAGAGAGAGATCACTGTGTGCTCTTGAGACAAGTCCAGACTTAGGTTTTCTGACCACAAGATGGTGGCTGAGCACCCAGGAAACTGGTACAGCACCCACTTGGGGGAGGTGCAGTGAGGAAGACAGAGACGGATACTGAGACAAAGATGGAGACTCTGCTTGCCGAGGTACTCAGCCCTCAGAGGCTCTGGTGAACGGTGCTGACCTGGTCTAAGGAAACAGGAAGGGTTCCCTAGCAGTGGTATATCTGCGGTTACCTATTCCAAAGCTCCTACAGAGAGAAGGCAGGGTGGGCAGTGGGAGCCCATTCACTGGGATGGGACTGGGTGTGGAAAAGGCTGAAGGCAAACCCCATTCCTGGCAGATAAGACTGAAGAAAGACTTCAGAGTATGGCAACATTGGGACAAAGAGTCACTAGACAGGGCCTTGGACATCCTTGGCTGCGTGGTAGGTGTGGGCCTCACCGTTCCCATACTGAGAAGGTCCCTAGGCTACATCAGCCAGGTCCCTAGGAAGCCTGAATTCTTCACTGGTGAACACTTGGTCCTAAACCACATTGCAGCAGCAGCATCAAGGGTCTGGGGGGCAGACTGAGCTGACAGGAAAAGTGCCCACCAAAGGAAGGGGAAACAGACAAGAAGGACAGGGTTAAAATACTCTCCGGCATCTGAAATAGTTCACTCACTCCAGCCAAGGCTGGCTATGGCGATACTTTCCACCCAGAGCTCAATCCAGAACCTTCTACACCATATGAGAGCAAGGCCTCTGCTTTGGAGCCTCAGACCCCAGTGTCGCTGTGGCAACGGGAGCCCAGGCTTTAGTACTACAAACAACCCTGACAGATTCAATAAATATAAATGTACTACAGCAATTTGTGGGGAATTTATGAGAAATTAAAATTTCAACTTTGACAATAAACAACCCATTTCAGAATTTGCCCCACTTAAAGTTAAATAAACTGCATGCAAGCATTTTTGGAGCATGAAGATATGAGGCTAGAAGCGGGCCTGGGAGGGAATGCCTCGTGGTCCTCCACACCAAGAGCTCTACAGTGTACGTGTGCCTGCTTCTCCTCTGCAGTTTCACACCTGGTCCTTCCAAAAGCCACCTGGGCCACAGAGAGGCAAGGGCCGGGGAACCCAAGTATGCATGATCTCAGTCAACCAGTGAAACAGGGAATGGCCCAGGGTCACAAAAGCCCCTCAAGGTCAGAAGCGAGATGCAAACCTGCAGGTCAGCCCAATTCCAAAGCTCCCGTGTGCACGCACACATAATCTCATGTATACTTGCTGTGCACAAAAATATCCCATGTAAGTGAGGCTGGATGTGGGGGGGCTAGCTGAATTCTCTGGAAATCTGTCCTACTAAGACCGTCCACGGGATAACCTCAAGCAGATCAAGGAATTCTCGCACATTCTCCACTCACAGGCGGAGGGCTCAGATCCCAGGATTCTGCAGTATGAACATAGATAACATCAAGATGAAAGGCTGAGGAGACAGAGACGGATGGTTCCGTGGGAGATCTCCCACTCCTGCTCTCTGAAGAGTCAGAGACTCTGGAAAGGCACATCAAAGATGGGACCCAAGAGAGACTATACGATCCTCTTTACAGAGAGGAAACCAAAGGGCAGCCCACACAGCAAAGGCACTGGGTAGGCTGTGGGGCAGACGGGGAGCCAACAGCCTTGGTCTGATACTTTTTCTTGTGGTAGGTACCACATGCCCAACAGGTGTGCATCATTCTCATCTAGGTTTGCTGTAGAATGACCTCGATGGAGAAAAGGATCATGACCTGAGGTTCAGTAGAGTGATGGCTAATCTCTTAAGGAACCATCTGATAGTAGGTGGGACAGATTTGCCAGCAGGTGCCATGTGGTGCTGGCAAGGAGATCTGCTTAGCAACAGAGACATAGACCAGGCAGGAACTGCCCTTCTTTCCAGCTCTGTAATGAAATCATATGGTCATCCATGTCCCAAAGCCTCAGGTGAAGAGTAGGTCAGGGGTGTGGTCATCTCAGAGTCCTCACAGAACAGCAAATGGTCTGGCAGGGAGTCCTAGGAAGAATCCAGGAACAGAGGAACTGTAAGGGGGCCAACTACTTCTCACTGGTCCACCCCCACTGGTCCATTCCTCAGCAGTCCATATTCTTGCCTTAGCTTGTAACCTGGCAACCCCAGGGGTCAGACAGAGGGAGCTCCACTGTGAGTGACACCATAGGGAGAGAGAAGCAAGTATCACATATATCCCTTTAGCACACGTGACAACAATGTGCAGTGTCACTCACTATAATTCCCCCTCAGGAAATATGTGCTACTTTGATAAGCTACAAACCAATAAATATTCGTATTTATGTAGAACACAGGAATCATCACAGCCCTGCCCCTACAACACTCACGGCAATACTAGTTATTTACAACAGCAACAAGGGAGAACCAGGGACAGCATCCACTCATGGCAGCTAGGTGCACTGTGGGAGCAAATTAGATGATTTGCACCATAAGTTGTTTAAAGTACAGCAGTGAACAGTCTGTTTACCATCACAGTAAAAGGACCGCTTGCATGTCTTGAGTGTGAAGAAATGTATTTTGCTCCGATAAGTTACACAAGAGGCTCTGCATCTTCTAGAAAGTCATTTAAAGAAGCCCTCTAGAAGGTCAGAAAATCACAAGAACAGAGAGACAGCTCCAGAAGGGGCCCTGGTCCTATAGCAGCTTTGTGTTGTCCCAGAAGTAAAGGAGGTTATAGCGGTCCAGTTGGAGGGGCCCCTTAGCTTGCAGTCAAGGCTGAGTCCTGGCCAGTGGACCTAAGACACATCTTCTCCCTAGAATATGGAAGGGCAGGAGTCCCCATCACCATTGGCAAGAGAAGGCACCGAGGTCACAGGTAGCAAAGTAGCATAATGTCCTGAATACCGGGCAAGTACCCAACAGTCTCATATTGCTCTTCCAGGCCCTGCTGCCCAGGCTGAGAGGCACTAGCCTATCAAGCTCAGTCACTGTATGCCCCAACACCCTCCATCATGTCAGGCTCTGACTCTATCCTACTCCTGGGCCCTCAGCTCAGTCCCAGAGGCATCTTGACCAATTTGGCTTCTACTGCTCTTGTTAAAATACTGGAAAGATGGGAGAAGACAGCAAACCAAAGACCTCCTCCCCTCCAGTAAGCCACACCCCTCTTCCACCTGAGCTGAGAGAAGCACAAATCAAGGCCAATTCCCTATTAGTCAAGGGTGGGCTTTGTAAGACCAGAGTCATCTTGGTAGAAGATGAGGTTCTACAAAGTCCTTGCCCAGCACAGCCCTGCCTGGTCTCCTGAGCCACCTCCTGGCACTGGAGCTGCGCTATGTAAGGTGCTCCCATCTGTCCTCACGTCATCTCACGCTTCAGCCTTGACACCATCTGGTCAATGGGCCCCAGAAAGGTTGTACCCACACTTGCCCAGAACTGTACAGCTATAAAAGGGAGGGTACAGCTGGAACTCGGGCTGAACCTAGCCAGTGGCATGTGGAATGCAGGCCTCAGAACCCACACACAGCTCTGCTGCTAACTTACTGGGCAATACAAGGCAAAGCTGGCTCCACATGGGAAGGCTGAGACTTGCCTGAAAGCGGTCAATAGCAAGGGAAAGCACAAAGAGCCTACCGCTATTGCTTGCTACAGGGCTGGGCATGCAGGCCCAGCCCAATGACAAGGGCATTCTGGCATCCCTACACAGGTATGCCCTAGCTCCCAGACTCCAGCGTGGTCTCCTTCTTCCAGACATCCCTCTACAGCCTGGACAAATCCCCCAGCTCAGGCCCTGCACCTCATTTCCACTGGATCAGCAGCTTCCCGGGAAGCTTCCAGAGTGTGACTAAGCCCACAATACCAAGTTTCTGGGACACAGCTGCTGGCTGGGCCCCAGCAAGCCGGCATCGCCTTATAGGGCATGCTCTATGGCTGTTCTACAAAACTCAAGACAAGTAAGATGCAGACAGATGCTGGAGAGCAGGCTGGGGGCAGGAGCTCAAGTCCCCAGAGCGTCTGGGTTCAGAAAGGCTGTCCCTGTCTGCTGCTTGTACACAGCATCTGGGATCTGTGGGGAAGGAAGGTTCCCAAGGGAGTCTCGAGTCAGAGGCTGGACAAAATGGGGAGAGAAAAGCAGAGTCAAGCGATAGCTCCAGGTCTACAACCCTTTGGTTAAAGCAACAAGGCTTGTGCCTGGGATTCCCTGGGACCGCCCCCAGACAACCATAAATGGCATGCTAGGTTTGGAAAAAGTAAGGCTTATGACCTAGGGCCAGTGTCCACATCTCTACGCCCCATCATTGCTGGACCCCGGAAAAGCCAGCGAGCGAGAGAACTGAGTTGCCCTTTGCCCATTAACGTACCCCAGAGCAAAAGCCATTCCAATCTGAAAGGTTGCTGCAAACCACACAGCATCTACCCAGACATAGGCGAAAGCAGGCTTCCAAACAGGAGTGAAGGGACCAAAAACGTCAGGACCACTATGGAGCAATCACCTCTGATCATCCCTGCTCTGAGCCAACCAGACAGGTGTATGTATACCTGGCAGGGATGTCCGGTTCCTTCCTTGTGGGGATACGTCATACAGAGAGACCACTGTATCATGACTCAGCAGCCCCCCTTTACATTTGCTTTTTCTGCAGGTCAATAAGGAACAACTGTATCAGCACTCGTGAACAGTGCTAAACCACTGTTTCCACATGCTTAGAAACCTGTGAGGCTGAGTCAATCAATATTCCCATTCTATGGATAAGGAGATGGAGACTAGGAGAGGTAAGTGGTCCAGCTTTAAGTGAGAGCCCCGGTAGCTTCGTCTTCATGAGGCTCACCAACCAAAACCCCAACACCCATTCCCCACCTCCCCGTCCTTCTCAGTAACAGAACCCTGAGGTCATTCGAGGTGACAATGTGCTCAATGAAAATATCACACTCCTTGCCTGCTGACAGCACATGTGGCTCAGGTCTGACCCAGGCATGGTCAGAAGCAGTATTACAGGGAACTTCTAGGAAGGCCACCAAGGGAGAACATTCGGGGTGCCATGTGGAGTATGTTCCCACACTGCCTCCACTACTCAGAAAGAAGCAAATGTGGCTGCAGTCCCGACAACATGGAGCACAAGGCCAGCCGAGAGGGTGGAATGTGACACAGTGGTATGGCCCTCTGGAGCCTGGTGCTGCCTACATCGGTATCTTTAACGCGGAGACAATACACCATGTTTTCTTTGGACCACTGGCATTTCTAGTCCCTTACTGACAGATGAATTCAAATCCCACCAATCCCCTAGTAAAGCTTCTGGGGTGCAGGATGTTGGAGAATGAAGCTGACCAGAAAGAGGAGGAGGGTGAGGTTGGAACCAGGACGAGCCTTGGCCCTAAGGTGCAACAGCCTTGCACAGGGAACCACAGTGGCTCAGGCCACTGTCTCTTGCTTCTAGGATAAGTCTTCTCTTCTCATGCCGGTTAAAACTTCCTCTCTGTAACGCTGCCGTGGCCTTCGTGTCCTGAAGGCTCGATCATTTTCTGTTTGTTTGAGTTGTTGTGTTTTACTCTGCTCCGTTGTTCCTACACCATGCAGTCCAGGCTGGCCTGGAATTTGCAATCCTCCTGCTTCCACCACCTGACTCCTGGGATTACAGGCATGTGCCAGTACACCCAGCCTTTCCGTGGTTTTTGTTCTCCCTCCTGGGACTTTCACCATGGTAACTAATCTCATTTTCCCATACGCACTAGCTGCCAGGAGGCTCAGCACTGCCCTGATATGCTCCCGCAGCAGAGGTATTCTTCTGTCCCTGTCCTATCATCACTGTATTTCCTAGGGTTGCCTGGGAGGAGGAGGTGAACAGTAGAACAGGCAGAATGCTGGAAACCTAGTCATTCTAGACCCCAAAAGCTCAAGCACCCCTTCTGAGAATGTTAAATGCCAATTCACCTCACAAGTTAGAACTCCACAAAAATAAAGAAAATGGGGACTAGAGAGATAGTTCAGTGGTTAGGAGCACTGGCTGCTCTTGCAGAGGACCTGGGTTCAGTTCCCAGCATCCACAGGTGGTTCACAACCATCTGTAACTCCAAGTCCAGGGGAGTCTACACCCTCTTCTGGCCTCCATGAGCACTGCACACACATGGCACACATACATACACGCGAACAAACACACACACACATTAAAAAAAATTTTTTTTAAGTAATAAAATTACTCCCAGTTCATGAATGCAGTTGGCTCTCTGTGTCTGGCACGTTCTGCATCCAAGATTCAACCAACTTCAGATCAAGAAATAGTTACAAGCATGCTTCCCACGTACAGAATGTGATGTGTTCTTATTCCTTAGTTCTTACAGTGTTTATACTGTACTGGGTATGAGAAGTAACTCCAGTACACTCTGGCTACTTCTCATGCCCAGTACAGTATAAACACTATGTAGGAAATAAGAGCAGTGTCTACTGCTGTATGCAAACACTGTATGTTCTTATAAGGGACTTAAGCATCCATGGATTCTGGTACCCACAGGCATTTCGAGAATCAGTCTCCCAAGGGATGAACCTTTTAAAAATGATGCTGAGGAAACATGACGAGGAAAACGACAGCAGGCTTTCCCCTAATTCCAGGCCAACACACACACACACACACACACACACACACACACACACACACAATCACACATAAGACCACGAATCTCCCATGGCCCACAAGCACATGACCACCATCTCCAGAACTCAAAGTCACTTTCCCCATGGCTAATGTGGTAAATCTGAACATCTCAATTTTAAAATCACTGAAAGGCATAAGAGAAGCATTACAGAACCAGAGAGAGAAGGAAAAAGAAGACTAAGTTAGTAAAAGTACAGGCGAAGCAGAGGGAAACGGTGGCTGCTCTGAGGAAAGAGACAATGGGATGTCTCCAGTTCACGTATCTCCATAACATTAATGCATTTTCTGCTGACTTCCAAAGATTTCTTTGAAGAGAGCTTCTATATGCTAGAATGTATAGTAGGCAGCCAAAGCCCCCAGAAGGAGAAGAGATGCATCCCGTGTCCCTAGAGAACGTAGGGCAGGGAAAGCCCCTAGCCTGATGACACCCTGAGATGAGAGCTGGGATCCTGGGAGGCGGAGCTCAGAGGAGGTTCCTGGGAAGGGAGAGCCTGCAAAGGCCTTAAGGAGCTGGTGTCTGTGAGGCTGGTTTTGAGGAACAATTCACATCCACCAGATAGAAGAGAGGAGGGATGTGGCCAGCTGCAGGAACAGAATGTTTGGCACAATGTCTGGGGATGGGGCATATCTCGAGGACACTCAGGGACACTGGGGCTCTGCTCAGTGTGCTTTAAAGGCACACTTGGTTGAGGCTGGAACTGGGTTCTCTGGAGCAAAAATCAACTACAAAGGGTTCCATTGATCCCTTTCAGGAATGGGTCCATCTGTCTACACACCCTGTCACAGGGGCCAACAGTGACAACATGGGGTTTGATGAGAAAGAGCACCTAAGTGGTTGTTACAGTGGAAGGGACCGGTGTAGGAAAGGGACCACAGGCAGCACTGGCTTTCAAAAATACAAAGCCAGCAGTGGAGTATAAAGATCAGGTGACAGCCGGAAGACATTGTAAGTAAGCCAGCCCATACTGGTGCAGAAAAGGTGAACTAGGAAACACAAAGCCAAGAGCAGAGGTGCACACCTGTAATGTCCACTCAGGAAGGATCAAGGCCTCAGGCACTTAAGAGCCTGTACTATACACGGATGCATGCACATGGTCCTATCTCTCACTCTGGTGCTCTATTCTCTCTCTCTCTCTCTCTCTCTCTCTCTCTCTCTCTGTGTGTCGTCTTTGTGTCTGTGTTGTGTGTCTGTGTTGTGTTTGTGTCTCTGCCTCTTTCTGAGATGGCTCAGTGGTAGAGGCGCTGATACTCGAACCCAATGATCCCACAATGACGTAGCGTGAATCAACGTCTGAGTTGGGCTATGACCTCTCCAAGCATCCCCTGGCACATTCACAGTGCATTCACACACAACATACACAAACACACGTAATACAATGAAAGTCAAAATTTAAATGATAATCTTAATTTACCGGTGCAATGGTACGTGTCTGTAATCCAGGACTGAGGCAGAAGGAAGCCAAGTTCAGCCTGTGCTTCATAGCACGTCTGAGACAAGCCTAGACTACAGAATATAATTCTGTATCAATATATATTTATAACTATCATTATTATTGTCTTTAAAAGAGGTGGGCCGTAAAGACAATGTACTAGGTCTGAATGCCAGCTCCATGGCTTTCTTGCTGTAGGATTGTTTGCTCACCTGTAAATGGGGGTGATAATGAAAGCATTATCTACTAAAGAGAAGGATTTACCAGTCCCTTGTCAGACAGACTACTGGACTAGTAGGATCCAAGTAGTTACATGCTAAAGAAAGATCCCAAATACAGCGAGGCTGTTTGCGCACTTGCTACAGCCACCCTCTCCACTATAAGGAGTGCGAACAAGTGTTCAGGACCCAGTGGCTGCACCAAGTCTCTGACTGCCACTCCAGAGGCCCAGAGGCCAGGCTGGCCATCATCTTCTACCCTCTTCCTGGAGGCAGAGCAGAAATCAGATACAGCTCCACCCTTTCCCGAACTGACTGCCCAGCAGTGAAGAACGAGTCTTAGTCCCTATCATTCAGAAACATTTACAGGTGACAGGAAGGAATGGTGAGAACGATGATAGCGAGGCGTCCAAGAAGTGGGGCTGGCCATTGTAGAGACACAAGCTTCAGGAGGAAATGTGAGACTTTATAAGACTATACTCTCCCAACTTTGGAATGTCATGTGGTTTTCCCATAATAGAAAGCTTTAAAAGTAATAATGAACAAGCTTTCTAGAACCTTACTGCCTTCAATGGCTTCTCCTCCACATTCCTCCTCTTCCCCCTCCCCCACCAAGCAATTTTAGGCAACTAATTGTCTTTTCTGTTTTCTCGTTTATAACACAAATGACAATCTTATAAACATAACTGGACTATACAAAAGGACAAAAATAAATGTGTGTGGATATTTACACCAGAGCACAAAACATATGCTCAGTCAAGGTCATTACCCAGAAGGCAATGTGCTAGAGTGGTGACTACAAGCCACCCTGCCTTGTGCCTCCCTAGGTTCTCTACCATCCTACTTCTAGTACAGAACCAGGCGTGAGGGACCCTTTGGGCATACCGGCCTGAGACACAGCCTGTAGGCACTATGAATGAGAGCACACAGACTGCAAGCAAGCTGTGGCCACCGGCAGACCTTAGGGTCCGGATAAGTAAGGTCACTTCTAGACACCTATCCAAAGTGAACACTGAGATATGTCCTAAACATACAAAGACCTAGGTTCAGATATCCATGGCAACATTGTTAGCCACTGTAAGCCAGAAACACTGAGCTGAGACAGACACTCATACAGATGGACAATGGGCAACGGAGACAGCCAGGTAATAGTCCGTCTACCCCCAACACAAATACATGTCCCATGAGCACCCAGACATAACAGCATGCTTTCATGATTGTCTCTGGTTACATCCAGATTCAGTAATGAGCACAAGCAAGTACTCAGAAGTGCAAGATAATAGGAAAACCCACTGCATCCCAAGGAACAATGCTTCAACATCTATCCACATCATGCCCCAAGCATGCAAGAGGCTGAGAGCCTGGAAGACCAGTTGCTAGCTGGCAGGGGAAAGGCTATGGAAAAGTAGTACGGGGTCACACGCAAGGGTACCTGAGCAGCTCTGAAGGCAAACGGCAGAGGGTCTGGGAAGGGAGATGCGCCTTCCTACCTGACAAGACGAAGTGCTTGTGTTCTCTGGAGGTGAGCAGAGGCTATGTTTGTCTCTTGCCTGTCTCTTGCCTGTCTCTTGCTGACTGTGATAGCTGTTTCATCAGCACACCATTCCCTTAGCTGCGGGGCTGCCCTACACTCCCCCAAATGTGCCCTCATCCAATGTGACCAGTCCAACACGATCTCATGTTCTTAGCTCCAAGTGTTTCGGCTGCAGCATGCACCCAGATCACAGACAGATTCCAATTAGGCTGCAGCACTCAAAGCCTCTCACAGTACCAGCAACGGTGGTGCCATCTCAGGAGCCATCTTCTGAGTAGAGGTTTCACCTCAGAAACGGATGCTACCTTCCAAACATCCTCTTTGCTTCTCCTCTTCCAAATCCTTTTCCATTCTTCTGTTTTTCTCTGTCTTGCTTCTCTTTCCTTTAGTCTCATGTGAACTTGCTTGCCACACTCCATCAAAAGATACCGTAGGCTTTGACAGTAGACCCTGTGGAGGCTCAGTCCCAGCTCGGCTCAATGCAAAATAGGAAGGCCTGGGGTTCTCAGTATCCGAGAGTATGTGGGACATACACACAGGCAAGAACAGGGGGCCTGCTTCCCTGGTCACCTTTTCCCATCTAGATGATGAAGCAGAACTTTTTGTTCCAAGGATTTGTTCCTGTTGACTCAGTGAGTCAGAGGCTAGGGAAGAGAAAGGCTCACAGAGCTGAAGCACTAGCCACTCAGGACAGCACCTATATGCATCCGTTCAAGGAAGCAGGGAACAGGGGTAAGATAAAGCTGGTTGTAAGCAATGGACAATTCAATAGCAGAGCATTTGCTAGAACGTCAGATCCTGGGTCCATCCTGAGTCTTCTTCTCTCTCTCTCTCTCCTCTCTCTCTCTCTCTCTCTCTCTCTCTCTCTCTCACACACACACACACACACACACACACACACACACACCCACATATACCCAAACACACATGCATGCATGCACACCAACTAGAACAGAAACTGCCTGGCAAATGTTTCTGCACTCAGCAGCCATCTTTAGAATGTTCTCACAGTGTCTTCCAAGATGGGATTTTTTGTTTAGTTTAGTTTAGTTTAGTTTAGTTTAGTTTAGTTTAGTTTTAGTTTAGTTTAGTTTAGTTTACTTTTGGTTTTGGAGACAGGGTCTCACTATGTAACCCTGGCTGGCTTTGAGCACAAGGGGTCCACCTACCCTTTGCTCCACAGTGCTGGTACTTTAAGGTCTTCCAAAATGAGATGTTTTTAATGGCTACAAAAAACCTGATATGAACAGACACTATTTTAGTTACTTCCCCATCCCATGTGTCATTATTATTAAAATAAAAAACAAGGATGATCATAAATTTGTCTATTTAACATATCCAAATAAGTGACTGAGGTGAAAATACTTCTCTGCATTTAGGGAAAAAAAATAAAAAATAAACTGTACCTTAGTTGGAAAAAAAAAAAAACATGCAACTTGTCTTTAAAAAAAAAAAAAAAAAAAAAGAATTTGCAAGCTAAAAACCTCAATAACTAGAAATCCAGAAGTTCTCAATGGTGGGGCTGTATAGCTCCTTCCAAGCCACATGTGTCCCTTCACAGGCCACATTGTCCACAGCAAAAGATGAAGAGCAGAGACTCAGATTCCTTCAGCATTTATCAGGGTAACAAGTATCGTCCCCTTTTAAAGATGAAGAAAATGAAATCTCACAGCCAGAAAACTCAGGTTAGGACTCCCCAGAGAAGGGAGCTTTTGTTATCACTGGCCTCTGACGACCACAGAGAAAACTTCCAGTGTGGAGTCAACCAGAGCGCGTTGGTCATCCTTGGCGGTACCACTCTGCTGAGGGCCAGCTACCGTCAGGTGGTCCCCAGAAAGCCACTGCTTACAACGGGGGTAACATTTTTCCACAGGCTCTTCCTGCTCTAAAGATCATAATCCTACTAAAAAGTCCATGATGCTTATTAGCACCAGAGAACCAGGAAGAGCTAAAAGAATGGTGCCCCCTTTATCTGGAGACAGTCGACAAGAGCACCAAGGCCAGCGCTGGGGACACTGGAAAGAATGGAGCAGCAGGGGGACCTGACTGGGGTGGTCACTCTATATCTTTAATAAGCCTATTAACTACAAGAATGAGGCAACAACATTATACTAGTCCCCACACCTGGAACTCGGCAGAAAACTTCTACAAGTAACATTTGCAAAACTAAATAACTCAGCACTGTGATATCTACAGAGAAGTGTACTATGCAACCAGACAACTGCCCCAGCTCTAAATTAGCTGTGACTGAGGACAAGTCTTTGTCTCCTGAATTCAGTATACCTCTCTGTCATCAGCATCTTCCTCCAGTCCCTGGCTATTCTTCCTCCAGTCCCTGGAACCCTGGAACCCAGAAAGAAACAAGGACCACCTGAACTGACCTCTCACTCTTTCTTCCTCCCAAACCCACCCAGGTATATCTGCGCCTGACCTACCTTCCTTCATTGCCATGGTAACTATAGCCCGACTGTATGTTCCCTTGCCAGCTATAACCCCAATGTCCTGCTAGACATCTGGCTCTTTGCCTTCTAAACCAGCTTTTTCCTGACAGCTTTTCTGTGTCCTCCAGGGGGCTCTTCCTCCCCACAATACACAGCACACCTCTTTCCCCTCAGATACCCTTCTGTGCCCAGATCTGCCCCACCAAAGTTTACCCAGCCTCTCAGTAGTCTGGGCTCTCCCATTCTCTCCAGTCTAATTTCAGAACCCCAAGTCCAACCTACCTAGACCACCAATCATCAACAGACACCTTTCCCAGCCTCCAGGTCTGAACGCAGGATACTCTATGCTCTGTTATGCTAACCTGATACTTTCCCATAACATTTGGGCCCCATTCATTCTACACCAAGAATATCACCTTCTCTAGAGGGCCTCCCAATGCCACCACCTCCTCCTCTCATTCCCTCAAAGGCCCTAACCCACCAAAGAAAGCCTGCACCACCCATAAGGCTTGCTTACTTGACCAGCAAGTAAGACACAACACGGCCAGATCCTTCTCAGACAGCTTTATTCCAGGAACAATCTTCATTCATTGAAGGGGAACCCAAGCAGCAGAAATGCACTGCTTATATACCCATCCAAGGGGGCGGGCCAGGCGGCGTGTTCTCTCAGGATTGGTTAGGGCGGATACCTCATTAGCATAAGCCCAAGGATTGGTTAGGGCCAATGCCTCATTAGCATAAGCCCTCTCAGGAGGGGCTGAGGCCTAAGCATGCGCAACAGGCTTGTTTATACAGGAAGCTGAGCTGGCCATGTCGGGAAACCAGCGCCATCTTAAATCGGCTGCCTACACCCATCAACTCAAGCAGTCGTCACCATGATTACGCCCCACCAGGAACTGCAAAGGCACAGCACCAAGTTCCACTCCAATCCTGAGCAAATGGCTGCTCTTGGAGGTATGCAGCCTGCTAACATCTGTTTCTCAGTTTTGCCTTTCCTTGAAGGCTTTATGTCTGCCAGTTCTTAGGGAGGCTGGTTGTTCTAGAAGACCCCAGTTCAATTCCTGGCACCTACATGGTGGCTCACAACTATCTGTAACTCGAGTGCCAGGATATCCAATGTGCTCTTCTGGCCTCTACAGGTGCTGCATGCATGTGGTACATAGACATACATACAGGCAAAACACCCATACGTATTTAAAAAAAATTTTTTTTTTTAGTAAGCATGTCAATCAAGTGGATAACAATAGCTCAGGAGAGGCCACACAGAGAGCCTGCTCCCTCTTGAATCTGGGGAAGTTATTTGCCAGTCTGAAACACAGTGGCTGTCCCAAGACTAGGCTTCATTGTGTCTGAATCTGCCAAGAATTTGGACGGAGGAATCTGTAATTGGCTACTGTACTTTTCACACTTGTGGCTTACTCATTTAAAATAAAAGCCCAGGCTAACAGTCCTTGCCTTCTCCCCCGTGGGGTGGCAGCCAGGCTTATGCCGTGGCAGGGGCCGCGGGCCAGCCAGGCAGGCCGGTAACAGCCCAGTCTTCTCAGACCTTGCTCCACTGAGGAAGGGGATGTGGGAGGAAGGGGTAATGAAACCTCACAGGAAGCTTCTCTCCTGAATTCATCCACAGACCAGAGTAGCACAGGGCTTTTGATGAGTCCTCGGGAAGCCCAAGACCCAGTCTCGAATCCAATAACTCTCTGCCAAGCTGTTTCCAAGAAGGATTTGTTTCTCCAAGAAGGTGGCCACTGCTCTGTGTTAGCACTTGCTCAATGTAGCAACTATCTGGCTCTGTTTCAGGCTTTTGGACTTGGCGGGTGGTTAAGTCCTGATGGGTCTCTGGGCTTGGACCATGACTCTCAGGCAGGCCCTGCTGGGTGCATACAGCTTACCCCACCAGCCAGACTCCTTCCCTGGGGAAGTTTCCTATCTGACCAGATAGGGTGAAGACACCAATGTCTCTGGCCCTCCAGGCTCCTGGTCACCTACTAAGACTGGCCACACAGTTGTCCAGGCTGCCATATGGAGAGTGATGCCTGTTCAATTTACACCTTGTATCTCAATCCTTGGGTTCCGCCCAGTACCTCAGCACTAAGCACAAAGCAGGGTTCCTGCCTCCCCACCCCAACCAAGGCAGCCCCTTCCCCCTGAGTTAAACTGAGCAGAGAGCTTACAGTAAATCATGTCACAGAGAGGCTAGGAGGCCAAGGGGACTTCACGGTCCCCTGTGGAGGACCTGCAGAGCCTCCTGATGGCCTGCCGCTGTCCCTCTTTATAAGTACCTGGTTCTTAGCTGCAAACAGCCTTCAAACCAAACCCCAAGATTAATGTTCAAAACGGTCTCTAATGGCCCGTTTTTAAGCTGACATCTGAAATGTCCCGTAGTTTAAACACTTGGGGAGGATGTCATATCCAACATGATGTAAATTATTAACATTAGAAAATAAAACTGTTATTATTCCTCTTTTAAATGGATCCAACGTGGTCTAAATACCCTGGTGATCTGCGATCTACTGTCATCCATTTTCTGATTAATAATCAGCCCCTTCTCAGACAGCTGAAAATCAAACACTGCTCCTTTTTTCTTCCCCAATCTTCCCTTGGAGATGTTTAAACTGTCAGGGTATCTCACACCGGAAAGTTTCTGACTAATTATTCTGCAACACCGCTGAGCTAAGGAAATATATGTACAGACTGTCCTCCTTCAAAGACTTTATGTGGTCATAAAGCTCTTACACACATCAGAAGTTTCTTCTGCACTACATCATTATTGGTTATGCATATATAATTGATCAACATATATTCAAAACTGCACAAGTAACAGCGTAAAAAGAAAACTTTATTAGAGATGCAACTTCGAATGGGTGAATGGGACTTTTTAAAAAGTCATTTCCTGCATCTGCAGATGAGTCCTTCCTAATGACAAAATAAGACAGTTTTAACTCTGTTTTCAGCTTTCAGTTTTCATTGAAACAAGTGTTAAAAATCAGGGGAAAGGAGAAATGAATGTCAAATTATCACCCATGTGCTAGCCAGTTGCTAACTCCATCCGCTCCTCCTTCAGTTTTGTTACTAGCACCATGGAACTAACTCCAGTCACTGTCTCCCAGGGTTATGATGACCAGCTGCCTTCCTTGATGACAAGTGCTGTGTCCTACGGTCCCACACTGAGTACAGCTCTGCAGATCATCTAGCCTGTGTACCAGACCCAATGTCAGTCACATCACCTGACCTGATTCAGTCCTCACAAGCCTGGGGCAGGCCTGCTGACTACCTCACTGTACAGACTGGCAGGCTCATGGCACAGCCAGAACCTGAGCCCAGGCCACCTTGCTCTTCATCTCCACACTTCCCTGGAAGGAATGGCTGGGGCAAACGAAAGGACCTGCCAACTCTCACTGCCATGCATCATGTGCTCACACCAACTCGGCTTTAGAATAAACAGCCACTTCCTGGTACACCGCAGTCCCCATAAATGCCCATCACTGATGCTGCCACTGTTGCCAACAGGTAACAGGAAGAGAAATGACTTCAGTTACCTGGATAAACAGGCAAGATCTTCCCGGGTTATTCATGCTTAGGTCCTGAACCCAGGTCCTACACCCACTTAGACAATAGCGAAAGGCCAGCAACACTAGGTGGGAAGTGTCTTGTAAGTGGATCATGCGTTAACACAGAAAGGAGACTGCACCGCTGTAACCAAGCCAACCCAAACTCAACCCTAATTCCACCACCAACCAGATGACCTCTCCAAAAGGCCACAGCATCTTGAGCCTCAGTTTCCACATCTCTACAAGATAGATACCTCCTCCCATACAATCAGGACCTGACAGAGGAGGTGGATGCTGGGGTGGCTCAGACATGGTCACCCTAATTCTCTAACTCATTCACACCTAACCTAATGACCGGCACCCTGCCTCTTTCCAGCCTCCAGGAGTCCACATCCTGGGATGTGGTGAACGAAAGCCGAACTGATTTTGAAAATCCAGCCAAGTAATTTGCCTTCCAGTTTTTGCAGAGTGCTCCCAGTATCTTCAATCTGAACCTCTCACGACTCTCCTGGATGCCAGGAGGAGGTGCAGGGACAGGCATTGCCATTGACTTTATTTTTAGATGCCCAAGAAGAAAGTGTTCAGTTTGGCTTCACTCCGTGCCCAGACACCACTTCCTCCTTCTAGCCGTCATCCAAATGAACAACAGACACATCTTGAGAGATTTCAGAACCCTTTTGTCTGGCACACTCTAAACAATGGCTCCAAGGCTCCTGTCCACCAACAGCCAGCATGCCAGGAAGATCTGGGGCCTGCCAGGTATGTGCACGCCTGCATTGGGAAACCCTTTCCTACAGCTGCTAAGTAGGGCCCTCCTGAAGTTGAACAACGAAGAGCTCTAAGATGTATGCCCCAGCAGGCTTTCTGGAAACTTCCTCCAGATGTCTGCCATCAGCCTTGATCTGGTCCCATCCCAGGCAACCTTCTGCAGCTGCATGAAGATACAGCCTTCAGAGCAAATCCAAGGGTGGACAGCTTGGTACACAGTCAGGTTCGTCTTGCACAGGGACAGTGACATGGGAAACCAGGCCCTCACTATAGGTCTAGAAATCTGAGTTCACATCTACCACTTTACCATCCGTGGAAAGACATAACCATGGGGGCCATGTCTCTTTACCAGAATAGCAACAGGGAATCCTGGGCCCAAGCTCTTCAGACAGGCCAAACCTGCCAACCTTTCTGAGACGGCTGCTGCTGGAGCCTGGACATCTATTCAGGGCCATCTCTCCATTCTCTCTTCTCCCTCCTTCATTCTATCCATGTTTGCTTTTCCTTCTTCTTCCTTCCCTTCTTCCACCTACCACACCTCCCTCTATCCATCCATCATTCCTTCTTTTCCAGCCAATGAGCACAAGGCTGAGCACAAATGACAGCTCAGACAGCTAGGTGGTACCGTCCCTTCATCCTTCCTAACACAACCCAAGTGTATGACCTCCGGGACCCCTGCCCCTTCCTATTCCTCCTCCACTGTAACTCTCCAAACATGAGCACCACAGCGAGTCCCTACCCAGCTGGGGGCAGAAGCTATGTCAGATCTCCAGGAGGACGTCACAATCCAGGTTTCCATAAAAAAATAGTCAGACACCCAAACTCTCACAAAGACACATGAAGTGCATGCTTAGGTCAACACGTGGCAATGTGCAGAAGTGGTCTGTACTCACCTGCACGACCTCTATGCCTCGCTTCCTGTAAAGAAAACAACAAAAAAAGAGTTACTTCAGCAGCAGGCAGGAAACACCCTCTCCAGACTATCCTCTACAGTCAGCTGAAAGCAGGACCAGCTGGAATGGCAGCATGAGGGTCTCTGAAGAACTGCCTTTCAAGGACAAGGTGTGTGGGCCCTGAGCCCCCAGTTCCCCTCACAACATAGAAGAGATGGCTGATTCGAGGGGAAACTTAGTGGCACTCTGTAGAACTGACAGCAACTATCACCCCCAGCTCCTGAGCCAGGCAGACCTTCATCAGTAAGAGCTCTGGCCTGGACACCCCTCCAAGACTCTCCTGTTTGCCTCAATTATTACATGTGGATCCCCAAAACTCTCACCTCGATCTGAACACCCTGTCCTGGTTTCCGGGTCCACCACAGCCTATCACACTGGCCAGTCACTTTCCCATCTGGGCTAATCCAATGACCTCTAGATGACCATCCCCCTGCCTCTGCCTCCAGAGATTAAAGGCATGTACCACCATACCTGCCACTAACTACTTCTCTGTGTAACCAATATAGCTTTTATGGGTTTTGTCATGATTTGTTTGTTTGTTTGTTGTTTGTTTGTTGTTTGTTTGAGACAGGGCTTCTTTGTGTAGCCCCTGCTGTCCTAGAACCAGCTCTGTACACCAGGCTGGCCTCAAACTCAGAATTCAAGAGATCCATCTGCCTCTCTCCTGAGTGCTGGGATTAAAGGCCTGCCCCATCACCTCCTAGTCATTATCATGAATTCTTAACATACAAAGACGTGGGTTTCACTGCGACATTTCTATGCACATACCTCCTTATGCTTTGCTGTTATTCCTTCTTCATGCCCATTCCTGTCTGGTCACCTCCCTCCCTCAAACAGTCCCTCTTCTGTTCCCATGTCACGCACAGCACATTCGGCTGCCCTCACTGCCTCCCCCTCACTGCCTCGAGACTTCTCCCTTCCCTCATCCAGTTCTCAAGCATATGCCTAAAGGATTCTGAGTCAGCACATGGTGTTTGCTGCTGCACCATTCACAGCAAGCAGGCTACAGGTCAAATCTACGGCTCTGTCACCAGATGAATGCATAGAGAAATATACACAGTGGAATTCTATCCTGCTGTGAAGAGGAGAGAGACCATGTCGTTTGCAGGGGACTGAACTGAACTAAACATCACTGTGCTAAGTGAAATAAGCCAGACTCGGGAAGACAAATATGTTTTCTATCACAGTGGAATTAGCCTGGGTTTTGTATCCTCCATCTTTCTCCCATCACCTTGTCTCGCTCACCCCGTTTATGTGCATGGGTTCTGTGTACAGCTTTCTGGAGCACACCACACTACGGCTCCCTGTTCTATTCATTCATCGACCTGCCTCGTGTTTCTTATTGAAAGCCCGAGCTAGGACCCATCTCTGTGAGCTCCAGCATGCAGGGCTGTCACAGTCCTCTCCAGGGTGTGTGCATAGCATCCAACCTTCCCCCACCCACTCACACAATATACCCGTGATCCCATGATCCTGTGTCTCCATTCTTCCAGTCCCTGAGTATAGACTGCTGCCGCTCAGAGAGAAATGGCAAAACCAAGATCCACAGAACCTCAAATGGCCCATATGAATAGTTTACTGAGAAAGGGCAGATGCTTAGAAAAGGCTGTCCAAGCAAGGTCAGAGGCCTGCAGCTTACTCACCCGGGCACCCTGAGATGGAAACTGAGTAAAATTAAAAACTGTGCCCAGGCCTAGTTCTGGTGCCTACCAGCCAACAGCTGCTCATAATGGGCTGCTGTCCAGTAGAGCTATAAATATGGAAAAGCAGCTTAGCTCCCAGCCCTGACATAACAGTCAGAAGGCACAGTAAATGCTGTGGCCAGCCTGCATCCCTGAGGCCTCAGGAAACAGGCAGGATCTCCCCTCAGCTGAGGTCTTCCTCACTTCTTACATGCTTGCCAGCTGCTAGGCAAATGCTTCCTGAAGACCAACAGAGAAACTGACAGAGGAGACAGTCGGGCTGAGGGCCACTAGAACCAGCTGGGTCAACTGCAGGAAGCAAGGGCTAGCGTGCCCTTTAACCCTATGTCCCAAAAGGTCCTGGCCCCAAAGAACCCAATGAGGGAATGCTACAGTTGTCACCGTTGGGGATTCTCAGGTCATTTCATCTCCCTGCACTTCCTGAAGGAATGACAGGCAATGCTGACCGGCTCCCATGACTGCACAAGGCAGAGGTCAGACACACTGAAGCAAGGCCTCAGGCCACCTGTGCCCACAGCAAGGGGACAAACAGAGTCATGAGGAGCCTCTGCAAACTGAGACCCTGGATCACCTGCCCCCAGATCAATTCAGCCCAACTGGAGAGAGCAGAAAACTGTAGCATGGGTGAGGGACCTGGCCCAGGCAGGTCACATGGCCTTTAGCTGCCCAAAGATGCACTCTGAAATATCAACATGTGGATGGGGACAGCAGGTGACAGAAAGACACACATCATCCACACCTGCAGGAGCCAGTTTCAACATGGGGGAAATATGCTAATATCCAGATGATGTCAGCATGTGGCACTCACCTGCTAAGCCACCTGTAGTCACTTCCAATCACCCCAATCCTTGAGCAGCAATGGAGAGGTCTTTAACTTTGAAAACAGATGGGGTGCATACAATAAAGCCCATGAGGAAGTCTGGCTGACTGTTATCTCACAGGGGGCTGAGCTCCGTGGGAGCCCAGGCAGCTTATCCAGCTCAGACCTCCAGGAAGAGCAAGGGCAAATGGGGACTCTGAGAGAGAGTCCCCTCTCCTTACAAAGGCACCTGCCTTTTGTTGGTCACTGGCAACCTGCAGCCCCACAAGGAGAAGGTCCGGGTTACTACATTACTTAAAGGAGAAGCAGAATGATGGTCCGAGACTTGGGGAAGGTTCCCAGACTGGTGTGACACAGTTGGACATGACCCCCAGGTAGGCAAGAAAAGTCTTCTTGAGTCTGACACCTTCATGTACTAGGGAAGAGGCTGGTGGGCGTGTGGTTGAGGGGAGAGGTAGGAGGGTTGGGGCAGGGAGGGGGGCTCCATAGCAACCACATCTTCTTCCACTTCACAGGAAAACCAAGAACCTGTTGGGTTCACTTCAGTTCTTCATCAGGGAGACCCACAGAATAGACTCCTGAAATCCTGCCCTAACCAGAAAGTCCAGAAAGGAAATCACAAGCCTAAAGCAAGGGACAAGAGAGGAACATTAAAGGCAGCGGAGGGGAGAAAAATCAGAAGCTGGTTGTAAAGTGACAACCATCTCAACTCATCACCCAGACACACACAACCGTGTGAACACTTTGGGCTCTGGGATGACAGCTGCCAAACTGTGAGTGCCGAAGAACAGAGCAAGGCACTTGCCAGGAGAAGCACCCCTGACAAGCCACACGCCACCGAAGATACAGCATGCAGCAGTCAAAAGAATCGGGCAGGAAGCTCTGTATTTCCATAAGGAACGCCACCAAGGCCACAGGAAAGCTGAGGGCAGAACCCTGTGTACCGTACACAGCTCCATTGAGAACAGTGTCCAGAAGGAGAATGGGTACTTGTGAGTACAGAATGAATCCAAAAGCACCACAAGATGACCTCAGCAAGGCCTCAGGGCAAGGACAAGGGCAGCTGAGAGGAGGGGAGGGGCAGGAGAGAGAAGGCAGACTTCTCCATTGCATCCTTGACAGAGTGAATGAAACATCCGGCAGTCTCCCAGGTCCTTCCCAGGGACAAGCTCAAGTGACCCCATGGCAGCAGGGCCACACAAACACTGCAGACACTCAGAACTGAGGTTCTCGGCCAGGGTCAACATCCGGGTCCTGGGGGAGGGGAGCAGGTCAGAGGGTCCAGGCTACAGTATTTACTGGGGCTACAGTACCAATGGATGACCTGGAGGTGTTTCCTGTTTTCTGTGTTTTATACTATGGGCAAATCCATGACTTTCAACAGTACCAGAAAAGTAACAATAAAAGTTGAAGCTTAATAATTTAAATGTTATTAAAAGCCTGTACCTAGGGGACTTCTCTTGGTAAAATTTGGTAAGTTTGGGGCAGAGGTATACTCAAACTCATAATTGTATCTTCCAGCTGGACCCCTCTCCAGAACTCCAAGGAGAGTACACCCTTGGGGAGTTAAACACTTGTAGAAAGAGGAAAGATGGCCCCTCCATTGGAGAGGAACAGCTCCAGGTTCAAGATGGCGGCCATCCACATCAGCAGTCCTCTTCCTGAACTCTAACCGCCACTAAGGCCCCTCCCTTGGTCAGCCGTGGCCACAGTCCTTGCCTTGGGTAATGAAACATGAACAGAAACGGCATGTACTTCAGGAAGTAGCTGTGACCACTGGACCCTCTAACTAGTCCTCCTGACCTGGACAGTCTGGAAACAAGGCAGTTACCAGATGGACCCTCACCCAGTCACCTAAGCCTTGCCCACATCTGGCTCCTCATAGCCATCCCTGTGCGAATGTCTGCCTTCAAGTAGCAGACTGCGGCTCACCCATAAGAGCACCTCTCACACCACATACACCAAGGACCCTTCCTCAGTGGCTCTACAGCTGCACCACCAGCCAACACTGCCAACGGCTCCCCTGAGGCTGCAGGCGGTGAGGCCCTGGACCCAGAGGCTGGTCTTGGTTTGTGCCTTCCATGCCCACAGCCAGCCCAGCAGGCACCGCACTGCACTAGCGCCCACTTTCCAGACTCCCAGTGCTAGGCTCAGCCTGAAGCCACCTGCCTGCTTGTTCCTTCCCTGGAATCCCCGTTCCCTTGCCGACTGCTCTGTGATTTGGATTCCCCTCCTGTTTAACAGTGCCAGGAACTGAAATGGCCTGATATAAAGACACAATATGAACAGAATTTTAAAGCCAGTACAAACATAGGAATTGTTTGGACAGCAGCAGAAAGGAACCAGATAAACTGGAAGCTGCCATGTGTCTTTTTTTTTTTTTTTTTTTATGGGATGGAGGTTCATTCATTCCCTTAATTGAAAGTCAGCAACCTGAAGACCCTGTCCATACTGCATGCCTCACCCAAGGGAGGCACACAGGCCCAGGAAGCAACCTGACTCATCAAACCCTAGGACCTTGAACAAGCCGGAGGGGCCGGAAGTGGCTCTTCTGGTGAACCTACATGGGCAGAGCAGATGACTCACTCGACTTCCAGGAGTGGCAAGCATCTGGGATGCTTGGCCCATGCAGTCTACTCTTTGGTTTTCAGAATGGAAACACAGTGGGGCTGGGGTGAGCCACACGGCCTTCCAGGATGTGTTCCACAGCAACCACGGTTTCAGGCTTCCCTCGGCCTAGCTACCAGTCCACCTTACTGAGACTCACAATGTAGCCTGCTTCCTGGATGTAGTACTGAGCCCCAGGAATGCAAGAACAATCTTGGCCTAGCGAGCAAGGCGAGCTTTGAGCAGGGAGGCTCTGGGACTCTGAGAGGGAGAAGTCTGCCGTCCATGGTTCACATTTTCCTACTTTCACCGTTTATGGAAGCAGCCCTGCACGTATACAGCAAGCATGCAGGTACTGGCACTCAGAGAGGCCACACACCTGTAACTGAACTGTCTTCTGAGCGGTCAAAACACCCTACGTCCCCTCCTGGCCCCCCAGTCCCAGGAGCACCTGGGGATTCTGAAGGCACACATATTACAGAAACTCTTGGACACAGCTTTCCCCCACCTGACTGTCACTGTCAGATGTTGGGATTCTCTGTGGAACCCTGGCAAAGGGAAGCCCTAAGCCACAGGTTTGATGTTAACAGTCCCATGAAAGGTGGAGGGGTATCAACCATGAGCTGCTAAGCCACAGGTTTGATGTTAACAGTCCCATGAAAGGTGGAGGGGTATCAACCATGAGCTGGCGTGTGTGCCATGGGTCCCAAGCTCAGCCATCATCGTCACCATCCTCACCAGCAGGAGGCGCCTGAGGGTTCATGACAGAGAAAGAGCCAGAGCAGGCCTGCCCGCCTCAGAGAATTGTCTACCCGCTGCCCAAACCTTAGTTCCAAGGAGCAGGCAGTGACTTCACCCTTTATCCATGGGTCTGCCGTAGGGTAGAAAGCCAAGAAGCCTGGCTCTGATACCCACATGGCCATAGAGAGCTCTGACCTTGACCCCAAACTGTTCTCTAAGGTTGTAGTCTCACCCCAGAGTCCAACATGGTCATTGTCAATGAGTCCTGTATTCGCGGCCCATGGTTTCCGTAACAAATGAGACACAGCGGATCCACAGAGGATTAACTAAACACAACACAGAAGCTCCCACGGTGTGGGTTGGCTTCTTCTTCCTCCTCAGGATGGGAGGACTGCACCCTGGCCTGGCCTCTCAAGTTCTGGAAACTGTCACACTCTTTGGCCCCCAGCCACATCACCGACTAGCCTCATCTCCTCTCTTTGGCACTCCCTCCTCCTCTTATCAGGTCCTTTGTGACCGCCCTGGGTCCACCCAGCTAATCCAGGGCAATTTCCCTGTCTCGGGATCACCCTGTTGTGGCACTGTGCCCTCTGACCATGCAAGGCAGCTGGGTCACATAGTCTGAACACAAGGACCTGGCCATCTCTGGTAGGCTCCTTGTTCTGTCAGCTTCAGCACCAAGGATTCAGCAGTGTTGCCACCCTGTGACACGGGACACTCCCTCTCGAAGTGCCCAGGGTAGAGAAGGGGCAAAGGAAAACCTGCCCAGGAATTCAAGGGGAACCTAGACAGCCAAAGAAAGAGTTCACATGGTACCCACAGAGTCAATGAGCACAACGAGACATTCCCACGGGGTCCCTGATGAGAACAGAGGGCCTGGGAAGAGGAGGGGAGTGGTCCTGGACCTTGGAGACCTAAGAACCCAGGCCTCAGACCTTGGCTATGAACTAGGGGAAAGGGTAATAATCTTGACCCCAAGTTCATACTGAGGTCAAGGAAAGATACTAAGGCCAGCCATATCCAACTCTGTGCTCTGAGACAGGTCCCATCCTCGACTCTGCCAACACTGTGTAGTAACAGACTCTCCAAGCATGGAGCCAGTTGGAACCTAAAAGTGGGCCAGCACCCAGGCATACTAGGGCCCTGCCACAGGGCCAGTCAAGCTCACCATTTATAGGCCTGGGGGTGTAGTGACCTGGCCCCAGTCCCCGTCCCAAATGCACTGAACCCCTTGTCTCAACAGGTGGCAACTTGATCTGATACCTGAGACCCTCCAGTTTCCAGAGATTCTGAAGGCCTGGACATGACCCAAAGAAATGCTAGGCCAACACCTGCAGCACCTGGGCGGCCTGGTTCCCACCCAGCCTGCTCTCAGAAGCCAGATGAGGGAGGGGACCAGGAGAAGGTGAAGCTGGAGGGGCCTGTGTGTGCCAGGCACTGCTCATGTGCTGAACTTCTCCTCAAGCTTACCTCCCAAATTCCCCTGGGCACCCTGCTGCATGGGACTGACATGCACTCAGGTCCCAAAAGCTGGGAGCAAGCAGACAGCAAAGCCACAGTCTAACTTCAGGACTGACAGCCAGGGTCTCCTCCATCCACAGCATGGTAATGTGGCCTGTATGGGGCTGTTGACCTGGCTGAGGCTCAAGTGTGCTGGGTGAGGCCTCTGGGATATTAGGGAGAGTTCTAGACAGAGCTGCCTCTGATCCCTCAACCCTCCCTTTCCCCAGGCCTGATAAAATCGTGTCTAGGAGCCTTGATCCTTGAGGGCAAAGTCTTCCACAACGGAGGAACAGCCCTGTCTAAAAGTCAAGGGCACAGAAGACACTCCTTAAGGCGTGACTGGCTGCAAACATCCGGGGCATACTGTAGCCTGGACATGGCCTGCGGCGGATAAACCCAGGTCCCCTTGGTCATCTCTCAGCACAGAGCTGACTTCTCAAGCAGAAGGAACCTTCTAAGAAAGAAAAGGGATGAGAAGAACGGGTACATACTAAACCACAGAAGAGATGGTTAGCTCCCAGAAAGAGTGTCGGCTAAGAGGAGAGGGCCCGAGCTGAGAGAAGGCTGTGCATGCCAACAGTCAAGAGGAGAGACAGATGCTCGCTCATGGCAAAGATGACAGAAGTCTAGAGGATACAACCCAATCTCCAAAGGAGCCTGAACCTGTTAAGGAGAGCGCAATCAGCTGTAGGGCAGGACTGTGGAACAGGTGGGAAGACCGCTGGTGAGGGTGAGCATGAGACCTCAGAAGAGCCCACTGCCCAGAGTCAAGCTCCAGGGCTAGCACCTGGCAGCCAGGCACATGCGCCACCCCCCTTCCCAGTGTTCATGCCCTGCCAGGCTCTGCAGCTGGGAGTCACGGCAACAGGCCTAAACGTCTGCAGTAATCCCTCAGAGTCCCACACGGGGGTCACAGGAGCCAACGGACCGATGCCAAGAACCAGGGCCCTGTGCAGAAGAAATGACAAAAACAGGAATATTTTTCTCCAACTGGAAGAGAAGAAAGGAGAGGGAGAGATGCCTGCCAGGCACCGGGAGCAACATATGCAAAAGGCACAGACCTGTGCACCGGGGCCAGCAGGCAGGTCTCCAGACAGTGTTCCTGCTGCCCTGTGTGTCCACCCTCCAGCCCGTGACCTTCCACTTCAGAAGCATGACTCGCCTCACCATCCTGCCCCGTCATGCCTTCCTGTAGTTTCTCTATCACCTGGCATTGATGCCACCTCCCCACCCACGGTGCATACCCGGTCTGCTGTGCCCTGCTCACAGACTGGTACACACACACACACACACACCACATACACACACACACACTGATCACCTGCTTGTATTTCACCCAAATACCAGACACACCTCCGTTCTATAATCTACCACTAAATCCTCTCCCAGGAAGCACCCATCAGAAACCGGGATATCATGGAGCCCAGGGCCGGCCGGGGTCATCAGCCAGAGGCCTGCTCCAGATGCATCTCTTTCTCCTGAACCATGTGTAGGTCAACTGTGTCTTGCAACCCACTCAGAAAGGCAGTGAGTGTACAGGAATGACCCCAGATATCAGAGTGCAGCTCAGGGGGCCGTGAGGACAGTTCATAGCAGGCCAGTTAGTTTTGATTTCTCAGTCTAAAGTCCTCCACATGACTGGCCTCCCCCTTCAGCCCCTGTACTAAGAGGTGGTTTTCATTCATCCCATACTTCCTACGTGCTTCTGAAGACCAGTGAGGGGCTGGGTGGCCTCACCAATGGGACCTACAGTGATAATCACAGGAAAGGCTCCTTCTCTCAAGGAGGGTGAATAAGCAAGCCCCGAAATGGGTACAGGCTAGACCATGACAGTCTGGGGGTGCAGGGGAAGACGAGTCTGCTGGGACACACACAAAGGACCGAAGCTAGGAAAGGGCTGGAGGTAGCAGGATTTGGACCCAAGAAAAGATCTCCGGTGGCTGGGCCACAGAAGGGAAGGACAGAAGTAACAATCTGCGGCCTTAGAGGCCAGCCCTTTTATGGCTAGACTGCCTGCATCCAGGAATTCACCTTCTGCTTCAGCTCATCTAAACTGGGCTTCGCTGTCACCCGCCACTCAGTATCCAAACTGAAAAGTCACCTGCCGTCAACTGCTCCAACAACCTGCCTCCTGATGCATACACCAACCTGGAGGCATGCCAGAGTCCAGCCCCATCAGCCTGCTCCTGTCTCTCATCCCTGTCTCCACAGAAAGGACCCACTGTGGTATCCCGGCTGCCCGGAGCTGGAAGGAAAGGCGAGAGGAGGAAAGCAGGTGCCTCTCAGCTGAGGGGAAGAGGATCCCAAGAGCACTGGTTGGCTGATTGCACATAATTAGGAAAGAGAGAGAAAAAAAAAAAAAAGCTCTTGTAAATTGGCTTCCCAAATGCAGATATAATTGCAAGCATCCTTGCAGGGAGGGTGATTACAACGTCGGCCCAACAAATGTTTTTTACCAGCAGCCCAAGCCCCTCCTTGCAGCAGAAAGAATGGAGCCAAGGAAGATGCCAGGGCCAGGTGGCACCCAGAGAAAGCACCAGCAAGGGAGCTGCACATACCCAGCTCAGGGCCTTCCCTGGCGATCTCCCTTCTTCCTCACCTTCCCTTCCTCACAAGCCTAAGGGCTACCTACCAACAACCAGACTGTAAGAAGGCCAGCCGCGCCGCCTCCCCATCTCCCCACCTCCCACAAATAGGTGTTGTGCTCTCTGCCTCAGTCTCCCAATCTGCAGATGGCTACTAGTAGAAGACAGCTCAAGGTGTTGATGGAAGTCCCTCCCACTCAGCTCCCACAACAACAGTAACCCGTCCTCAAATACAGAAGATGGAGTCTAGGAAGGCTAAACAGCCATTAGGTCAGCCAAGCAACATGGATGCAACCTAGATCTGCTCAAATCCAAATCTGTGCTGTCACCACACTGGGTCCTTGTTGGGTTTTGAATGGTAGGAAAATGTCTCTCTGGGCTTCTCAGCCCACAGCTCTCAGGCAAAGTCAAAAGACCAGTGCACACAAACCCCACACTCCCAGCCAGGGCACTGGGGCCTCTTCAGAAGTCTGGGTTGTTGGGCCTATGTACATGAGGTGCAGGGACACTCTAACTCTTGAGAGCGTCTAGTATGAAGGGGGCCTGCCTAGAACCTACTCTGAGTACCAGTGTAACCTTGGTCCACCCCGGCAGCCACCTCAGCAGCCTGTACCACAGCAGTGGCTCACATTCCCAGCCCTGCTGTCTCAGCAGTCCTCCGGTGGCGATAGGCTTTCCAGGCCTGCAACAGTTCTCCTTAGGACAAAGCGGCAGACCCACAACCACGGTGAATGAGATACTGTGTAACAGGCTCACTCCAACACTTGCTCCAAAAGCCAGGCTCCCGGCAAGCTGAAGATTTCCTAGTTCTAGGATCCTCCTGCCGGCCCACATTCCCAGCATGGGGTGGGGTGGGGTCTAGGTCACTCAACTCGTTTGAGTAGCCTTACTTTCCTCGACTCTATGGGAGGGCTAACTCTACCTGAGGACAGTCCCTGTGGGAGAGGAGCAGGTTAGGATCTGGGATGGCCCAGCAACTCTGGAAGGAGGAAAGAAAACCAGCTATAAACTGACATCGCTATCAGCTGCCTGGAAACCAACATGGGCTAGCTAGGGAGTCTGTGGTAGCCCAAGGCCAACCTGTGAATGCCACAGCTAGCCCAGAGAGGCTGTCCAGGGGACATACCGCCCAAGATGGACTTGTCCAGCAATATTTCAACTGTCCTCACACTGACCTGAGATACAAGGACTGTTTTATCCGTATCCTGACCCCAGCAGGGCACTCAGGCTCCAGGCCTGACCACACACTCTTTGTCAGATGTTATGTGAGAGCCACGCCTGCCATTTGAGAAGAGGTTTCAATGGCACACTAGCATCTTGAGATCAGGGCAGTAAATCGGGGGCTCTACGCCTGTCACCTCCACAGATACCGCTGTGTACATTAAGGAAGTGGGAGAATAAGAACGCCCACCTTAGGCTGGAGAGATGGCTCAGCGGCTAAGAGCACTGACTGATCTTCCAGAGGTCCTGAGTTCAATTCCTAGCACCTACATTAAGAAAGTTGGAGAATAAGAATGCCCCCCCCCCATACTTGAATGCTTGTCAGCAGGGAATGGAACTTTCGAAAGGATCAAAGGATTAGGACATGTGTTGCCCTGTGAGAAGAAGGTTGTCACTGGTGAACCATGTCTGCCTGCATGCCTGCCATCCTCCCCACCAAGATGATAATGAACTAAGCCTCTGAAGCTGTAAGCCAGTCCACAGCTAAATTTGAAGAGTTGCCTTGGTGGTGGTGTCACAACAACTGAACAGTGACTAAGACAGAAGTTGGTACCAGGACTAGTGTGTTGTACGTGCACACATGAATATGCACTACAAATCACTCTAAATGATTTGAAAAATTCATACGTTGTATTTTGGTCATATTCACGCCCCTCCCCCAACTTCTCTCAGATCTGCCGCATTCGAAACCCACCCGACTTTTAGAGCTCACCTAACCCAGGTGGCCCTGCATTTCTATCTCTGCTCTCAATTTCCTGGTCCCAACTGAAATTACCCCCTTAACTGCTTGACACACTTCTCTGCCCCCTATCTCCACAGATTAAAGCTCCAAAGGACAGGAGGGTCACAACTACCTACAGCTCTAAGTGGATCCCACGACTCTGACCCCCACGAGCACCTGTCTTCATGTGTACACCCCAATACTGAGACACAGACACTTACACATAATTTAAAACAAAATAAATCTTTTTTTTTTCCTTGAGACAGGGTTTCTCTGAGTAGCCCTGGCTTTCCTGGAACTTGCTCCGCAGACCAGGCTGGCCTCAGACTCAAGAGATCTACCTGCCTCTGCACCCTGAGTGCTGGGATTAGAGGCAGGGACTGCTGCCACCTGGCAATCTTTTTTTTTAAGAATTTAATAAAAAAGAATCAAGCCGGGCGGTGGTGGCGCACGCCTTTAATCCCAGCACTTGGGAGGCAGAGGCAGGCGGATTTCTGAGTTCGAGGCCAGCCTGGTCTACAGAGTGAGTTCCAGGACAGCCAGGGCTACACAGAGAAACCCTGTCTCGAAAAACCAAAAAAAAAAAAAAAAAGAATCAGAAGAGGAAGGAAGACATTTAGAATCATAATGATGTATTATAGTATTATCTACCCTGGCAAGAAGACTGAAAGAATCCTAAAATTTCAAAAATAAGATTACTGCCCAATAGAGCATAGCATAGGCAATAAGTAGATTCATTCTATAGCAATTAAAATAATCATTCTCTATTGCACTCTGCCCTCAGGGAAGCCAACATCTTTGGAATATTTTTTATACTCTGCCACAAAAAAAAAAAATTACATATAAAATCAGATGTCAGGATTTACTTCAAATATACCAAAGCAATAAAATAAAAACAGGCATCAGTTAATACTTGGTAGTTTCTAAGGAGGAGTGGGGCACAGGGTTGATTTTAATCAATCTTTCTGTTGTTTATGTTAGAAATTTTTATAATAAAAAAATTGATCAAAATAAATTTTGTATTTGTTTCGTTGGTTTTTTGTTTATTTTGAGAGAGCAAGCCCAGTAGCCCTGACTAATCTGGAACTCACAATGTAGAACAAACTGGAATTTACAGAGATCCACCTGCCTCTGCCTCCTGAGTGCTTGATTAAAGACTTGTGCTACCACGCCCAACCTCAAAATAAACATTTAAAAGACCATTCTACGGGGCGGGGCTATAATCCAGTGGGAGCCGGTTAGAACTCTAGTCACCAACACACTCGCTGTTAGACTGTGTGCTCAACATGTGCCAGCAGCTCCAAAAGGAGGGGAGAAAAGAGAAGGAGGGGGCTGGGGAGAGCACTAAAGCCAGTATAAAATATAAATATGGACTCTGTTTACACCACAAGACCAGGTGCAGAAAGCAGAAACCAAAATGCTACATGTACAATGACTTGGAGTCTATGACAATTCTACACCAAAAGAGAACATACAAGAGGGAAATGAGGACAGGCGGGTGGTGGAGTCTCTTCAGACTTTGGTTTGATGCTGTCTGCGGAGGGCTAATTTCGGGGAGGAGAGGACACCCTAGGTCTCCTTCAGCTGGGGCTCAGTGCAAGCCAGGGCAGCTGGGGCACTTCTCACAAACAAATGGGAAAAGGGTGGAAAGGAGGAAGCACTGGCTAAGGGGGAGGGGCACTGAGGAAGTCAGCCTGTGGGTCTTCACCACAGGCAGTCTCTCTCCCTGAACCTCCCCAGTCCTCCACAGGCCTCAGCTCCCACCCTGGCTGCCATAAGACAGGAGAGAGACATGGCCCAAGATCAATCCCTCTTTGCTTAAAGGGCCACACTAGCCACCTGCCCTAAACCAGTTCTGAGACTGGCGATAACAACTGGCCGTCAAATGCATCTTCAGCTAGGGGGGGGGAAAGTTCAAATGAGAATAAATCAGCATCTACTGTTCACTGCAAGAGAACCCACCTCCACCAATCTGGTCCCAGCCTCCTCATCTCCAAACTGCCCGGGACGGATGCTGTTAACCCATTTTACAGAGCTCAAGTTTGGCCATGCCCTACATGCCGGCCCTCCTTCTACACAGTATCCAAAGGTGATGGGCAACTCCTGAAATCACTCCCAGCCTGATGGGGGCAGTGGCTCAGATCGTGGAGCCCCTCTGCAGAGCAAGAGGAACGTCAGACGGAACATGCATGCCCTTCCAAAAAACCTCAGAGGCTATTACTCTTCAATGAGACAGCATTTGGACATAGGTCTTTGGGAAGTAATTAGGTTTCAATACGATTGTAAGGATGGGCTCCCCCATGGGATCAGCACCCTCATTTTAAAAAAAAGAAAAGATCAGTTTGCTCTCCCTCCTGACACCTGAGGACGTCCCTAGAAAGCAGCTGTTTTGATGCTAGGAAAAAAAGCCTTGGGGTTGGGGGGAGCCAGATCGGCAAGCCTTCCCTGAACTGCCAGTCTCCAAGCAGGACAACAGCATGTTTTGAGCCTCCCCCCCCCCCCAGGCTGTAGTATTTGTTACAGAAGCCAGAGTTGACTAAAACAAGGGGAAAGGGTGACCATGAGACCATGAGTCCCCTGGGGAGGCCAAGCCTCCAAAGAGACTGACCAGAGTACATCTAAGCCCGTGCTGCCAAGAAGAGCAATGGTAATAATATATCTTCCTGAGTTATTTCCTAGACACTGAAAATGCTGGAAAAGTGCAGAACAAGAACCTCAGGTGCCTGCATTAGACATGTATGTCCATTCTCATGTGTGCTTATAAAAACATAGAGCGGGTCAGAGAACACACACACACACACACACACACACACACCTGCCTCTGGGGACTTGATTTATTATAACTCACTTTAGTGCCATTTGATTTTTGAACATGCGTAGTTCTCGTTCTCTCCCCCTCCCTCCCTCCCTCTTCCTCTTCCCTTTCTCTTTTTCCACATGAAACAGAGTCTTGCTCTATTGTCCAGGCTGGCCTTGAACCTGAGATCCTCCTGCTTTGACTTCCCCAGTGCTAGGGTTCCTGCATGAACTCCACACCCAACTTCTGGTGGTTTGTTAATGTGACCCACACCCCTAGCTCATCTCTCTTTTCTTTTGGAGTAGGATCTTTTAACCAAAGCTGTTTGGTATCTTCCACAGCCTGCCTGTACCAGGTCCTCAGAGGCTTCTCAGAACTGCATGGGCCAAGTCACTGACTTACTGAGCCTGGTTTCAGTTTCCAGAGCTCTGACTTCAGCCGCTGATTAACCTAGACCCCTTCATGACCTCCCATGGCCTCCTATGCCAAGGCTGACCCTGCCCTGAGGTTCTTCCAACAACGTCCAGCCTGACGCAGGAAGCCCACAGCTAAGCAGAAGCAGTGACTGGCAAAGTAAACTCACTTCCCAGGACCTTTGAGCTGGATTCTCACATCCCCACACAGCCAAACGCAGAGTGGGCTGAGCTCTGACCCTACTTTCTGCTTCCCTGGGCAGCTCAAGGCCCAAGAGGATTCTTCCCAGCAGACAGGACAAAGGTCGGGTCAGCCCTGCTGTCCATCCATGGTGGCCACAGGGAAGCCGGCTGAGAGGAGCCCTTCTTTTCAGAGCTTCCCTGGCACAGCCTCCCTTAGCTGTCAACCTGGCCATTACCACAAAGGTCCACACCTGGGAATCTGGGCTGCACGGTGGAAGTACCCAGAGAGGTTGAACAAGCCTAGGGAAGGGACCATGAAGCCCCAAACCTAACCAGGCCCCACTGCTACCTGCCCGCTTTGCACAGGGTTCTCAGGTGGGGAGACTACAGCCTGGTGGCCACTGCCTCTACTTTTCCAGGTAGAAATGTTCCCAAGGGGCCCTCCCACAGCTCCCATGAGACTTGCTTAGTAGCCAGATGCCAGGGCCCGGCTTGAAACACCACAGGAGGTAAGCCCCCGGACAGATCAATGTCCCCCTTTAGACCAGCCACTCCTCTGGATCTAATAACCCAATTGATTGGTCAAAGCTGCTCCTGGCTCACAGGATCCTCAGGGATCACGGCAGAATCACAGCTCAACTCACCCCAAGCACGGCCAAATGGCAACAGGTTGATGTTTACAGAACACATGGACTGTTTCACTCCAAAACACTTCAGTGTCAATACCCATGGTCTACTCGGCAACCTCATCCTTCACCCTAAGGTGCCGGGAAGCTTCCCCAAGACTATGGCAGGAGGATACCAGCTCCAAGGACACCCACTCACCAGCCTTTGACCCTGGATCCTTGGATGTACCTGTGTAGACTAACCATAGGAAAAAAAAAAAAAAAGAATCAGGCTTATTTGAGGACAAAGGCGGCCAGTACTGAGGTTCTGATTATGGGGGCATTCACCTCTTTCTTCTTAGGAATAGTGTCCTGGTTGTAGACAGTGTGTGTGAAATCTCAGGCTCCTGCGCAGGGTCTTCTCTGTCTCCAGAACTGAGAGATGGTTTATAGAAGCCCTTACCCTCACATGGCTGGCAATCGAAGGCCAGTAACAGAGAGGCCCTCTCCCCACCTCCATCCCACCACCTCTAGGAAAAGCCCAGCTTCTCTGGGGGTCTACCTTGTCACCACTAAGGCCTTGAGGTAGGGAATGGCCCATCCCCATCACCCAGCACACATCACTCCCTAGATGAAGCCCTGGTTTAGACACAGGATGTGGCTCAGGATGACAGATAACAGTAAATCCTCCTTTGTATGAACCTAGGCCTGAGGACCCAGTGGGGCCCAAGAGCTGGCAAAGCCAGCTCTGAACCAACTCTAACACCCACAGGCTGTGTGACGTGACACCAGGCAAATTCAATGAGGAAACTAGGGTACTGGAAGCACGGCCTTCACGGGGTTGTGACATAGAACAAATGAAGAAACACACTAAGGAACCCAGTCCAACTCCCTGCACAGACTTGAAGACAGCTGTAGGACTCACCTCACAGCACATGGCCTGAGAATGGACCAGGTAGATAATAGCACGGAAATAGATGGACAGGCTGCAAGGACCATCACTTGAGGCCCTGGATTCACCTATACCTGAAAGCAGATTCTCAATGAAGCAAGCACTAGGAGAGCCAGCCAACACACACACATACATACACACACCAAACACACACACTCATCACAGGACCCAGGTAGCGCCCTGGTTTCTGCCAGAACCCATCTACCCTGCAAGCTTGCAGGACTAGCCATACCATCAACTTGCCCCTTAGACCAATCACCCCGTCCCTGCAACTCACTACACTTGCCCATTCAAGGCACCCACAGAACTGGCCACATCCCAGAAGATTGCCTCAGGTAAAGGGACACCTACTCAATCCTCCCTGCCATGACAACACCCCAAAACCAAAGAATTCTTAGCAAGGCCAAATGAAAGACCACTAGATTGGAGCAAGGAGTAAGGCTCACCTTGGGCCCATCAACAAAAGTAATTCATCCACCAGCCATGACCAAGAACAGAACTGACCCTGACTCAGCATTGTCCAGGTCAAAAAGGGGCACCTGAGGACCCCAGAGCTATAGAGGCAAACATCCACCGCACAAACCTGCAAGGACTACCCCTCTGAGCTCACACCTGCAAAGACCTCTTTGTATGTAGCTCAGAGTTCTAAAGCAGTGTTCGTGTACCTCCACACTTTACCCTGCAGAACACGGTGTGTCTCAGGTGGCTGGAGACAGCTCCTTCCAGGATAGCCTCTGGCCTGCAGGACAAAGGAGGGAAGCCTATGCATGCTGAACACTTCTGATGCACAAGTACCAAGAGCAAGTCCAACCAGGGAGGAAATGAAGGACACAAGAAGACAGAAACACAGCCCAAACCATCACCTAGAGAAGAGGTTCATGGGGGCTGCAATCCCCAGTGAGCGAGATCCCCACTCTCCCTGCTTTGACAGGAATCTAGCTAGCCAAGAGGCCTCTGAGGCAACATTCCTGACCTGTTCCATCTTCGTTTCCTTCCAGGGACACAGAAGCTAAAGCTCCTGGAAAGCAGTAACCTTCTTGGGCCACCCAACTCAAGAGAAATGGTTCATGTGGGGCAGTGGTGGCGCACGCCTTGAATCCCAGCACTTGGGAGGCAGAAGCAGGCAAATCTCTGTGAATTTGAGGCCAGTCTGATCTACAGAGCGAGTTCCAGGACAGCCAAGGCTACACAGAGAAACCCTGTCTCGAAAAATAAAACAAATAAAAAGAGTTCACAGTTCCCACTGTCTGGGCATGGCAGAGTAGGCCACTAAAATGCCCTCACTCACTCCATCTGCACAGAGAAGTTACGTCTCTGTCCCAAAGTCACACAATCAGAAAGCTATCCCTTGGCCAACCTTCTGAGACCCAGAAACTGCCCCGGAAAGAAATATTCCCAAGAGACTGCCAAATTTGGGAGATCTTTGTAAACCATTTCCCAAACCTTCTAAGGATCTAGTTTCAGTGGATAATTCCCAGAAGGAACACTTAAACACTTAAACAGAGAGTGGATCCCATGGCCTTACGCTCAAGAGCTCAGGGCAGGATTGGTAAGGACACTAGGATCTACCCAGAGCCAGAGTTTAGACAGGGCTTTTACAAACGGGGCAGCCATGCCTGGCACCACAGGATAGTAGCTATACTGTTGGTAGGGCTCCTTGGCAGACCCAGCACCTGACCAGAGTGGTTCTAAGTAAATCAGTACCTGTCACCCTCTGGCAAGCAATACATAGCCAAGGATGTGGGGCTACAGAGTCATCAATCCTGACATTCAAATTCCACAGCATGAAACTCCAGAAAGGGATCTTTCTGGGCCTCGAGCTTTCCACAGAGAGACTGAAAGCAATGTGTGGCATTGAAAATATCCAGCTGCATGGCCGTAAGCAAACCAAAGCTCTGTTAATGGGCTGCTGTGTGTTCCAGGAGGCAGCCCATGATGGCTCTACCATCCTGTGACGGAACACATGCCAACAGCTGAAGCACCTTCAGATTTCCAAACGCCAGAAGCTACCTACTGTGGGCCTCTCTATGCCCACAATTTCAGTCTTCTCCCAAAACATTAAAGGGTCTGGCTACCCAAACCTCCTCAACACAGGCTACGTGTGGCTGAATTTGGTTCAAGACAAGGAACAGGGTATATGAAGAACAACTTTGTTTCACACCAAGCACTAGGCAGGCTTGTTCAGGCAACAGGCCCAGGGGTCCCACAACGAATATCAGGACCCCAATAAAATCTTTAAGCCATTCTGTCAGTCAGGTCAGGATCAAATCTGAGCCACCCCTGCCACCCCAAACTGTAAGCTCTATAACTGGGGCTAACTGCTCCATTGTTCCGAGCCTCCTTATACATTTCTGAGAGACAGGTGAGGTAGTATAGGACGATGAAGAAATTTCATCCAGCCCATGTAAAGAAGCTCTGATCCCAGGGTTCCAGCTTGGCACACTGTGGCCAACAATGGCCCTAAAAGAACTCACTCAAGCTGTTCTGACCCCAGGGGTGGCTGGCAGGCAGCAGGCAACCATGGGTACCTATCCTATGATCATGTAAAGGAGTGAATGGGATGTTTTTAAAAGAAAGACATTGGGCGCACCCCCAGATCCATTCCAGAGGAAGCAGTGGACCTGGGAACCACACTAGGACAATTGATGCACTTTATTTGTCCCCCATGTTCCCTCACCTCGGAGCCCAGGCCTGGCAGCTCGGTGGAAACAAGAGTGAAAGAGAGAAACGAAAGTGGAACTACTAGGCAAGAGGCCTCTGACCTCTGACCCTTGACCCCACCTGCAACCCTCAGCCCTTCTAGAAAACAGTAGACAGCAACTCCCACAAAAAGCCTACAAGGGGAGAGAACTACCTGTCTGCTGGCCTCTTGTTTAGTCCTATGAGAGGACACTGTCTTCCCTTCACTGAGCACCTGCTGCACTTGCTGGGCCCCTGGGAGGCAGGCGCAGAGGCAGGGGAGGGAAGAATAGCACGCACAGTCATCAGAGCCAGCTGGCCAAGTCTTGAGCTCTGAGCTCGGTGACGTCCCCACCGCCCATCACCCTCTGGGACGACAAATGCACACCAAGGATGCTCAGCTCACAACCCTTTGGTTTTCTTCCGAAACCGAGTGCACGGGGGCTGGATATTACGTTTAAGACAAGCTGACCCGGCGGCGTGGAAGCAATGTGGTTTTCAAGAGTCAACCAGCCCCCAAGGGGAAATCCCAACTCTCTCTGAATCTGAATTCTCTCATCTGGTGAGACGAGATGGGAGAGTGGGTTTCCCATGTATAATCATGCCAGGTCTGTGGAGGTTCCCAGCAGCCTCTGAGATCCAGTGTGAGCTAGTCACATACAAGGGTGGAGAGAGTTGAAACACAGACCTTAAGAGGTTTGGCAGCCACCTGTACAAGCCAGCCATCCCAGCTTCCCAGCTTGGGCCTAGGAACACCGTGAACACCACACAGTCAGCTGGGGAAGAGTTCTGAAGCGACAGAGAAAACCAACATGGGGCTGTGTCTTCCTTCATCTCTCCCTCAAGCCTTGAGCCTCCTCTGATATCTGGTACTGCCATGTGACCAGACCAGGCCCCAGAACTGTCCCCTTCCAGCCTCGCCAGTATACTCCAAGGCAAACCAGCAGCCAGAGGCAAGAAATCTTAAAAGGTGTGGAGAATGGATTTCCCAAAAAGTGGCAATCTGCCTGGTGACCCTGCCTTCTCTCTCTCCCATGGGCTGGAGCTCCAACACGGCATCAGATGACCTCTAGCTCATAGTAAACCTAGTATGAGCACCAGAGATAGAGACTTAGGCATCAAGATCCCACAGCAGAAGATTGCACAGACCACCTGCCTGGAAGCCTCTGCTTCCAACATGCCTATCTGAAAAGGCCCCACCCAAGAAGCAGGGACCTCCCCAGCCTTGGTTTAGCCTACTTAACCCAGTGCTGCCTACATCTGAGAGTTCTGTTATGACGCCCAGTAAGACAGCAAATGACACTTCGCATCTTTCAGAAGAATCACCAGGACATCCCACAAGATCCCCAGCCTGCTTTCCTGGAGAAGCTTCACCTTCTGGGATGGCTGGATGAAGATGTAGATATACGTCTGGCCAAGAGTCCAGGTGTCTTTCGTTGGGCAAGCTGACACGCACAGGCCAGTAGCAAGCTAATGACTACCCAAAAGAGCACAAGCATCAGTTGGGTTTTTCACTGACCCAAATTCTGGGCAAGGCTAGCTGGCCTGGAGCCCACTCATCCCACCTGCCCCAGGCCCACAGTTCCTGACTTCCTAAACACAAGGGCAGAACTGAGGCAGGCCAGAGGGAGCATGCCTTCTGTCCTCGGCCCCCAGAGAATGGTGGCAGCTCCTTCGGATGGTCACATGGCCACCCACATGGCTTCCATCACACTTCCAAGGAACAGGCTCTGGATGTAGACACCACCTGCAATTATACCCAAAGCTGCCTACCCCTTCCTAGATGGCTACCTTCAGTCAAGTGAAACTCTGTGAACAAGGCTCTGCACACCCACTCTGTGGGTCCTTCAGCATCTCCAGGGAGCGCTCAGCCCATCAGTGAATCTACCACCTCCCCAGAGAGACCTCTCTGACCAGAGCTCTGAGTGGCCTCGGCTACCCCAGCACAATGCACTTCAGTTTGCGAGCATCCAGGCTGCTTGCACCTTGCAGTGTGTGATGTGCAGACATGCTCACCCTTCCCTTCCACAGGCACAGCAGAGAAAGAGCAGAAATCAGCCCAGAGGCACTGGGCAGATGCTGAGCCAATGAATGAGACCAACCCAGGACTTATCCCTTCCTCCTTCCTCCTCAGGGGCTTCTCTCCTGACCTAGACGACTTCAGGGTCATGAGGAGCTTTGGCTGAGCCAGAGACCAACAGAGGCTTCTGAAAGCACCAGGCAGCTCCTTGACCCCATCACATGCCTTTGAGTATCTGTGTTCGTTGTGTGTTGTAGGTATCGGCATTCCAACTCTCTCCTGTCAAGAGAGACAGATAGAATGCAAAGCAGAATAGTCAAAGGAAAGATAAGCCTAGCAATGTGTGTGCATGTGCGTGTGTGTGTGTGTGTGTGTGTGTGTGTGTTGTGTGTGCACACATGTGTGCAGGGGTGTGTCAGAACATCACAGAAGAGCAGATGGAGTGAAAGAGGAAAGGCATCTCTCAGAAGCTCTTACAGGGAAGGCCTTTGGCCTGTGTATCCTGATTCACCCTCCAGGGACAACTGGTGACTTAGCAGAGTCCATTAGGTGTGCCCTGGGACACTCTGAGCAGTTTACAGGGTGGGGCGTCCAGCATGCACAGACTTGGAGGGGGAGGTGCTGAGGCAGGAGTCTTGTGGGGGTTCCCTCCTGGGAGTGCTTCTCAAATCCTCACATATCTGGAGACAGATCCACCCTAGTGAACCTTAAAAACAGGTGGTGGGAGGGTACTGTGGGGTGGGGGAGGGGGACATCACAGGCTGCAGCTTGGCACCATAAGGGGCCCAGACACCAGCCTGTGAGGCCCTGCTGGGGAGACGCAGGCCACAAAGGCTGCTTTCTGAGAAGGCTCAGAGCAGGCAAGACAAACCCCCTGACAGATTCAAATAGCCCAATGGGAATGGCCAGACCTGCTCCAATACAATCATACCCTCACTCACAGCTCCCAGAAAGGGACTGTTTGCTGGGAGACTTTAGTTCCAGCTGTTAGGAAGGGGCTCGGGCCTTAGAGCAGGACCTACTGTGTGACCTCTTACCAGCCTCTTCATCCAGGATGGCTTGGCTTCTCTCTCCAGCACTTTCCCCAAAGCTGGCTCTCCAGAAGCCCTGGAGGGGGAAGGCTGGGGTAAACCCAGTTCAAGCAGAAAGGAAGACCTTCAAAACATAGCTCTTCTGGTGAAGGACTGCTTTCTAAATCCAGTATTACTTTTTAAAAGGATGTGCCTGAGCATTCTCTCAGAAGCCAGTTTACCAAGGTGAACAAAAACGAAGGCCCTCCTTCTATCCTCCCAGTCAGGGACCACATCACGAAATTTTCATTGAATGCCCAAAACCTGCTAATTCATGTGAGAGGAACAACCAGGAGAGCCTGGGAAACCTGATGATTAGGAACGGGAGACTCGGGGTCATGAGCCCAGCTGTGTCTGGTACCTTCAGAACCCTCAATCTCATTATGGTGAAAAGAAATGCAAACCAGGGCATTCCGTCTCATCCCAGCATCTGGCCAGGCACTGTGTACTAAACATGTGAGTTGTATCCTCTCCCACCCTGTCACCCTCTGAAACTGAAACAGTAAAATTGTTTCAGAATTGCTAAGAAAAAGTAGAATGTCTGTGACTTCTAACCATACTTGTCAATGCACATCGAGTCAAGGGATGGGGCCCCACTGTCAAACAGTCTAGGGCAGCAGAAGGTGACCTCGGGAGAAGAAAAATGCTCCACTCTTTGAAGAGCTGAACCACACTGCGGACGCATAGATAGATAGATAGATAGATATAGATAGATAGATAGATAGATAGATAGATACCAACACACACACCACACACACACACACACAAACGATACAGAGGCCCCAAAGGAAACAGCAATGTGGAATTTCTCCAAGACACACAACCACATGCATCAAGCAACTGTACCACTGTAAGAACAGAGGCTGGCTGCATGCTCCTCTTTGGTCATATCAACACCCATGGAGACGGCCTGTGAGTTCTTTGAGCAGCTGAACTCAGGGCCAAGAAGGGACAAGCTGGCTTTTTCATTATGTGCTTTGGGCCCTCTGAATTTTGCAGCATGTGCCTGTATTTTAAGAGGGGTGTGGGGAGAGGGGGAGGCTTGGTGGTGCATACCTTAGTTCTCAGCACTGAGAAGCAGAGACAGACAGGTCTCTGTAAGGTAGAGGGCAGCCTGAACTACAAAGCAAATTCTAGGTCAGACAGGACTACAGGATAGCTTGGAACACTCTGGGTAGCCAACCTTGAACTGATCATCCTGCCCCCACCTCGAGACTGCTGGGATTGCAGGCGCATGCCCCACCACACCCAGTTTTATGTGGTGCAGAGGATCAACCCCAGATGCTCATGCATGCTAGGTAAGCATGCTACCGACTGAGTTCCATCTCAAACCCGAAATATTTAAGGGGGGGGGAGGGGAATCAGAAATGTTAGCTAATTACAGTAATGGAATTATTAATGAAGATGGCATTTTTCACAAAGCACAGAATGAATGAATTTTCCACAATGATCAAACCAAAAAAAAAAAAAAACCAAGAGTTCCTCCTTGCTTTCATAACTCCCTCAGAGTCTCCAGCTAGAAGGCTGTGGCAGCCTGCTAAAGGCAGGGGTTGTAAGAGCCAGAGCTAGGTGGTAAAGAACCAGCCACCAGGCAGGGTAGGCCACCTCTTCAACCCCTCAATGACCTGAGGTTCTGTTCCACAAACCCTAGCTCCTAGCAAGATGGTCAGTTAGCAAGTATCACAGACCGACCAGATCTGCAGAACCACTAAAACTTAGTCCACGGTCATGAAATCTACAAAGCCAAATGAGCATCACATGGTCAGTTGTGAACCCAGCTCTGGAAACCTAGGCAGTTTTTATTCAAAGACTTGATGCCTATCCCCACAGCTGGTCCAGGCTGTACCTAAGAGCTGGAGAAAGAGGTTTATTTGCAAGGCTGGGTTCCGTTTTTCTCTTTTTTTTCTTTTTGGTTTTTCGACACAGGATTTCTCTGTATAGCCCTAGCTGTCCTGGAACTCACTCTGTAGACCAGGCTGGCCTCGAACTCAGAAATCCGCCTGCCTCTGCCTCCCAAGTGCTGGGATTAAAGGCGTGCGCCACCATTGCCCGGCCTGGGTTCCGTTTTTCATGTGCTGCTGTAAAAGTGAATCTGGCTCAGGACGCTTCTCTCCAACACAGCTCTGAGATCATGTCAGAGTCAGCCACTGAAATACACAGAAAAATGCCGGGCTACAGACCAGCATCATTCAATCCTGGTAACATCCTCTTTTCCCCTCCTGCAGAATCTCCTAGAATTTCAGCCCAGAATACTAAGCTATTTCAGTAGAAAGCAACCTCCAGATGGCTTTGTTTTAAAGGATAAAATAGGGTTGGGGGGGTGCGGCTTCGCGCACTTGCCTATCAGGCAGGGTTCAGTTCTCTAGCATAAACACAAATGAAGAAGACTGCCTAGAAACCCAACACTAGCCGGGCGGTGGTGGCGCACGCCTTTAATCCCAGCACTTGGGAGGCAGAGGCAGGCGGATTTCTGAGTTCGAGGCCAGCCTGGTCTACCGAGCGAGTTCCAGGACAGCCCGGACTACACAGAGAAACCCTGTCTCGAAAAAACCAAAAAAAAAAAAAAAGAAACCCAACACTAGGGAGGAAGCCAAGGCAGAAGGATCAAGAGTTCAAGGCCAGCCTAGGCTACATAGTGAGACTCTGTCTCAAATAATGGGGGTGGGTGGAATAGGAATATACAACCCTAGAGGAAGAGACAGGCCCAGAAGTATTCTCCAAAAACAGGTTATTGCAGACACCAAATTCCAAGCCCCATGAGCACCCACACTGTGCACTCTACTTCAACCTACTGCCTAATACCTGCCCTGGACTCCAGAAAGTGCTTGGTACACATAAGTATCAACAAACTCCTGGGTCCCTTCTGAGACCTGTATAAACAGGGGTCCTGGCAGGTTAGGACACAGAGATAACTTGGTCTGAGATGTCCCCACCGTGAGCCCATTTCCTGAAAGCTGAGGTAGACCAGATGGCCTCCAGGTTTGTCAAGGATGAGAGTCTCCCAGATATGCAGCAGGAGCCTTCAAAATGGTTCCTCTTAGCCTGACAAGGACACTGAACAAACATGAAAGTGGCTTTCTCCAGTAAACACTCAGGCTGAGCTCACATAAGCCTTCCAACCGGTGCCAGTCCCTCACAGGTCCCATGCCTCAGTTTCCCCATTTCTATTAGAAAGCTTCTATGAGACACATTAAAATCTACAGTGGAAAGCTGAGTGTATTGGCTCACTTTTTTTTTTTTTTTTTTTTTTTTTTTGGTTTTTCGAGACAGGGTTTCTCTGTGTAGTCGGGGCTGTCCTGGAACTCACTCTGTAGACCAGGTTGGCCTCGAACTCAGAAATCCGCCTGGCTCTGCCTCCCAAGTGCTGGGATTAAAGGCGTGCGCCACCACCGCCCGGCTTGGCTCACATTTTTAATCCTATCACTCAGGAGGCTGAGGCGGGAAGATCATCAGGTGTTTGAGGGAGACAATGCCTCAAAGTAAACAAACAACAATTACAGAAGACAGGCAAGACTCACCATCATGTTTACACCAAAGGATCCTTCCACCTACAACTCAGGTCTCCTAGAAGCAAAGAGCTGGAGGAGAGGAGATGGAGGAGAGACGTAACCACCAAAGAAGGAAACCCAGGCCAGCCAGCCACTCTCAGCTGAGTACTCCCCAAGGCCCGACCCTGTTTCTCCTCTTCCCCTGAGAACCTTGACTGCCCATCTTAGAAAAGCTACAGAGAGGAGGGATGAGGGAGCTTCCAAGTCACTTCTAGCTAGGGACAGAGAGGCAGGTGTGAAGGGTAAATGAACTTAACCAGAGCATATTCCTGAACTTGGGAGGAGACACCAAGGAGGGTGAGAACAAACAGGTTGGTTCAAAGCCCATCCGCTGGCCAGACAGAGGCCCCATGCTATCAGACATATGTAAAAGGTTGGCTTTTGTACCTGCCTATGATAGGTAGGGCACCTCCCAGGAATCGGCTCCAACTGTCTATGGAAGGGCCCTGCTCACTCTGCATAGGACAAACAGAACCTGTTACATTGCAGAGGGCATAGCTCCACCTCGAAAAGGAAAGCAGAAAGCGTCCCTAGAGACAATTAGCAGCAGCTGGACATTAACAAGAGTAAGAGTGACTGAAAAGAGAAGCCCTGTTCTCTGAGCAAGTCTCAAGGTCTCAGGGGGGTGACTGTGAGCTCTTAAAGGAAAGGAGACATATGGACCATGCCCCCTCTGGCACGGCAACCCTCCCCCATCTGTAAACCAAAGGCTGGATAAGGATGAGCTCCTGTGAAACGGATTTTTACAAGGCCCGACTGACTGTCAGCAAAAGCACTCATCCCAGTGCAGCTGAGCAGCCCTCGCCAACGCTGCTCCAAACATTTGGATCACGGTTCAAGTCATTTCCCAACATCCTGGCCCTTTTTGTCAGGAAATTCATAGACAATTCACCATCCATCAATACACAAGCACTGCACCCCCCAACTTCTGAACGTCAAGAACAGGACGATGACCATTCACACAGTGTCTCCGGAGCCACTTAGACCACTCCAGCATTCACAATAAACAAAACACAGTAGAGGGGGGTGGGGGTGGGGTCACTATCTCAACAGTTGTTTAGTTAACAATGTGGCCACCAGGGGGCTCTGTCCTGAAAGTAAAGAAGCAACAGAAAAACTCTTTCTGGTGTTTTCTTTTCCTTCTTAAGCTTCAGCTACAAAGCGTTGAAAGCTATACTAATAAAAACGCACGTTAGGATTCCTGGGCTGCTGGAACGGCCCAGAGACTTTCTGCCATCTCTCCGAAGCCAACACTTGGGCAAAGGAAAGCAAGTAGGCCTTGAATTCAACCACCCTTCCTGAGAAATGAATGAGCGATAAAGATTTCCCTGAGATGGGCTGACACCTTGAAGTGCCCTGAGCAGTCCCCCCACGGCCTCTTTAAAGGAGAGAGGGCCCACAGGAAGGGCAAGCCAACCTACAGGTCTGGCAGTGAGTCCTCAACCCTTAAGTCTGTGCTAGGACTCTTTTGCTACAGCCTGCTAATTACAAAATAAAACACATCAGGCCAAGGACAAGTCTCGGGTGTAGATAAAAGGTGACATAAACCCATAGTGCTATCAATAAAAAGGATGCAAGGGATGAACTGGGGTTTCCCAAGAATCATTTGACAGCAGGGGAGCTCTGGTCCCCTTGAGTCAGACTGGACTTCCAGAACACGACAGAGGGGCTTCTCCAAATTTCTCTGCTGTCTAGAGCAACCTTTTCACAGTGTGTTTATTTATGGCACAAGCGTCCAACAGTCTTTTTAAAAAAAAAAAAAATGTTCCATAAGCCCTGGGCTTTTCCAAAGCTCTGGCTTCGAGTTCCTCTTGATTTCCTTGTGAATTCTGGGCTGCACTGAATGCCCTGCCGAACGTGAAAAGCCTGCTTTCTCCTAAGAGGCCTGTCTGGGAGACTCGGCCAAACCCACAAGGGAACTATAAGGGGTGCAGAACCAGGCCCCCCTTATAAATAGGCATTATCCCATCCAGTTGTGGTCAAAGAGGGCCTGTAAGGCTCGCCTGGGGCAGAGAAGCAGCAGGCCACAGGGTGGCCTCTGTGTGCCAGCTCAGACTGCTAACTAACCTCTCTGTGCACCAAGGGATAAAGGAAACCCAACTGTTCAGTTCTCCAAAATTCGGGGCACGCACCAGGGATGGAACTACAAGTGAAGTCCATTCTCGAAAGTCAAATCTACCAAGTGAAAAGACTACTTAACAAAAGGTTTCCGCCCCGAGTTTGCAAAAGGCTTAGGGGGCTGGATTCTCTTAGGCTTTCATTGAGAAGCTATGACCAACAGCTCTGCAGAGAGGCAAGACATACCTGACTCAAGGCAACCCAGCACTTCTGTAATGTATTAAGAGCAAGATCCATCAAAGCCCTCGGTCTCTGCCACTGAAGCACCAGCGCGGGAGAACGAGGTGCTCGGCCCGGATGGCAGAAGACAATTCTATCCTACATGGGTCCACCCATCACTTTCAATGCTCTGCCACTCTTTGGTCCTGGGACCACAGACAGGTACCCCACCTCTCTGCTGATAGGTGTCCCTCTTGTCAGACACGTGGCCCAGAATCACCACCCTAGCTAATTTGCGAGGCTGCTGTGAGGCTCTAATGAGACAGCAAATCACCACAGACAAGCCAAGTATCGCTACTCATTTCAACTAGGCTTAAGCCGGCTGATATGCAATGACAGCTTCAGGAGCTGTGCACACGCGAGGCACGTAGTAGGCTCTACACAAACGCCGGTACCCTGCTCTACTAAGGGGAAGGAGAGGGAGGAAGAAAAACACACCGGTCCAAAAGTACCCTCAAGCCCCTGACGGCTGGCGTAGACACCCCGATTTCCCGGGTCCCACCACCCTGGACGGTCAGGGATCTCCCGGCACGACCCCAGTGCACCTGAGAGCGGCGGTCTGAGCCCAACGCCCACAGCGGCCACGCTCCCCTCGGACACAGCCCGCGGCCCCCAGCGGCCACCTTGCTGCTCGAAACCAGCCTCAGCGCGCGCCGCTCCTTCCCGGGTCGCCGTCGTCTGCCCCGCGCCCGCCGAGGGTTCCCAGGCTCTGGCCGCGGGGGTCCCCGAGCCGCGTCCCTCCTCACCTGCACAGCTCCGCGAAGGCCTGGAAATTGAGCTTCTTGACTTTCTTCTCGCTCAGCCAGTAGCCAACTCTCTTCCCTTTTAGGAAGGTCTGCATCTTCTTCCTCCTCGGCCCGGGAGCCCTGGGTCCGGAGGAAATCGCCCACAGGCCGAGCGTGTGGGGCCGGCGCGCGCCGCGAGCGTGCGGGCACCTCCTCCGGCGGCGGGGACGCGGAGCGGGTTTCAGCGCGCGGTCCTACCGGGCGGGGCGGCGGGCAGGGCGGGCCGGGGCGGGGCGGCGGCCGGGGGCGGAGGCTCAGCGCGCCCCGCCACTGGCTGGGCCCTGCGGGTGGGCGCGCACCGCCGCCGCCCCGCCCCTCTCCGCCCCGCGGGGCTCGCCCGCGCAGGGACGTGCGCCCCGCAGCACCGCGCGCCGCTCGAGGACTCTAGGGATCCGGGGCCGCCGCCCGTGACCGCACCCGTGCCTCGAGCCCGGGCAGAAGCACGGCCCTCCCGCGACGTGGGTTCGCCCGCGCGTGCCTCTCGGGCCCGCGGGGACCCTTCGGGACGCGCGCCGCCGTGTCCCCCGCCCTTTCTGCCCCGGCGCCCGCGCACACGCCGCGCACACGCGGGGCCTGGGGCAGAGCTCCCGGAGGAGGAAGCGCGGGTTGCCGCCAGGGGGCGCCGTTGAGTCTTAAAGGCGCCGCCGCTAGTGGCGGGGTGCTGGATGGTGGCCAGGGCAGAGTGTGGGGTGAGGGAGTCGCGGTGTGGGCGCCTTGTGTCTATCTTGGAGGGCGGCCAAACCACTGGGCTTCGTTGCTCCTTGGCAGCACAGCGGGATTGCCCCCGAGGCAATTCGTTGCAATTGTCCTGTAAGAACTCCACAGCTGCCCCAGGTTCACACTCTGGGGTCCCTTTCAACCGAGGGAGAGGAGCAACCAGGGTTCACGAAGCATCTTCAGGAGAGCCTTTTCTTTGACAGGTGAAGGGTTGACAGGTTAACGTTTGCCTTAGTGCCTGGATCCTCTGAGCTACCTGCCCTGCCCCGGCCCATGGGGCAGTACTTAACATTCCAGCCATCTCCAGCCTCTGCTCCAGGCTTAAGGAGGAGAAATTGAAGGTTCTCCCCAGACACAGAAAGGAAAAAAATGAGTTCCCGTCTGTAAAGAAAGACATTTAATCTGACTTTGGAAATAAAGACAATTTTCAAAGGTCTGAAATGAGAAAAGGCTTGAAAGGAGAACCAAAAGTTGTTAGGAGTGACAGAAACAGGCCTTGACCAGACTTGAGTCAGACCTTTTTCGGCTTAGATCCTGACCTTGGGCAGTGTCCTTGGTCCCCCTTAGTTCAGTTTTAGCAAGAATCCTGCTGAGTCAGAAAAGTTCCCCATCCTTAGTATCAGATCACTGTGGCCTGTCTACACTAAGAATGCTGTCAAGTGGGGCTGCTGAGATGGCTCCGCTCGTAAAGGTACTTATGAGCAAGCCTGACAACCAGAGTTCGATTCTCCGGAACTCTTCGATGGAGAGAACTAAGTCCCATGTTTTCCTTTGACACTCATGCTGTGGCATACGCACACACACATAAATAAATGTAAATAATAATAATAATCCTGTCAAGTAAATTGAGCCAGAATCCCAGGAGCCCTGGTGGTTTTGCTCAGTAATTCTCCACCCACAGATGTTCCACTCTGCTTCTTGGCGATGACTTCCTATCTTTCCTTGTAGCCAGAGTGGAGCTCGGTTGCTCCCCTGCTGTGGAGCCTGGGTGCTTCTTTAAATAAAACCTAGTGAGTTTAATTTTCCTTTAATTGGAGAAAAGAATGAGAGAGGGTTAGAAGCAGGGTACCCACATGGTCCTGGAAAGCAGGGACTTTGTATCCTGGACCGTGCGAGCCAGAAGGCAAGGTGCAACAGCATCTGTCCAGCTCTGTGTCTTAGGAAGAACACATGACCAGCCTAGACTGAGGGAAGAAATGGGGATAGGAAGTCTAGGAGGCTGAAAAGAAAGAGGTCAGGGAAGCCGGGCGGTGGTGGCTCACGCCTTTAATCCCAGCACTTGGGAGGCAGAGGCAGGCGGATTTCTGAGTTCGAGGCCAGCCTGGTCTACAGAGGGAGTTCCAGGACAGCCAGGGCTACAAAGAGAAACCCTGTCTCAAAAAACCAAAAAAAGAAAAGAAAAAAAAAAAAAAGAAGAAAGAGGTCAGGGAACAGACAGATGGCGAGTGTCTCACTGTTGAAGTCAAAACAGGCTGTGGGTTTCTTGGGAGCCCTGTGTCTGGGTGGTTCAGGATACTTGCTGGAGTCCCAGGGTGTGGCAGGGTAGTGCTGGCCTTGGAGTCCAGAGATGAGTAAGGTTGAGGCACACAAACCATTGACACCTGGAGCATGTGGTGAGAGTCATGTGAGAGATGCAAGGGATGGTGCCGTCCATCCGGCCTCACTGAGTGACTTGAGACTATGACATTGAAAGATGAGTAGGAGTTTGGGGTTAGGGGTAGCTTTCTAGATAAAAGCAAAGCGAGTTCAGAGGGGGAAAGGGCAGAAAGGGTAGACCTATGAGCCAAGGAGCTGAGAAGGATTACCAGAGGGATTGAGGAAGACCTGGACACTGGCTGGGGAGCTAGACAAATTCCTCTGTTGCTTTCATCTGTTAACTGGGCAGGAAACGCTCCGCCTGTACAAGCCAGGACCTGGCCTTCAGGGCAAGTGAGTTCAAGGTCCGAGAAGTTCCCGGGCTCACAGAAAACCCTTCAAGATCCAACCTCAGGCCTTGTTATCTTCCCCAATCACTTTGCAATCTAAGTGATCAAGGACCCACTGACTTACTGGGTAACTTAGTAAGTTCCTACCTAGACTTTAGTGCCTCGAATCTACTGTTCTAACTGAAGAGAAGGTTGTATTTGTGCAAAAGTACTTCAGGATACAGAAGACTGGTGGTCTTGCTGTCTAAAAATGTGCCATGCGCCGACAGTGTAGTGGGGACCGGGTAAGGGTTGGTTGCCCCAGGCGACAGCTTCAGGAAAACCTGCCTTAAGACTCCTATTCCATCTCTTCTCAGTCTCCTCCATCCTCCATGTGGGAAAGAGGATGTTGGGGGCTGGAAGCACGAGGCTAAAGATTTGAACAGGTAACTGCAGTAGACACCATAAGAAGGTGATATTTGGCCAGGCGGTGGTGGCGCACGCCTTTAATCCCAGCACTTGGGAGGCAGAGGCAGGCAGTTTTCTGAGTTCGAGGCTAGCCTGGTCTACAGAGTGAGTTCTAGGATAGCCAGGACTACACAGAGAAACCCTGTCTCGAAAAACCAAAAAAAAAAAAAAAAAAAAAAAAAGAAGAAGAAGAAGGTGATATTTGAACAAAAGTTCAGCAAGTGGGCAAGTCATGCAGATACCTGACTGGGGTGAGGCTGAGGAACAGCAAGTACTTGGGTCTGACGTCAGCAAGGAGCAGTGAAGAGGCTGGCTGGAGCAGAATGAGCTGAAAGGGGATGGTGGGGTAGAGGGTACCAAATTTCAAAGAGCTATGGGTCGCCTCTGAATGTGAAGGGAGTCTTGAAGATTTCAACAGGACCTTATCTGGTTTCACTCAGCTCACCTGGCTACTTACTGTCTTGAGCCCCTGTCAGGCAAGCAAGAATAGGGGAGAGAGAAAACCAGGAGGCTAATGCAGTAACCCAGGCCAGTGACGGACTATGGTGAAGCCAGGAAGGTAGTGACACAGGGAAGAGTTGGAAGTGAAAACCGGTGGTGTCGGCTACGAGCAGTACGTGCAACTGCAAACGAAAGAGAAGGCGTACGTGTTCTGGATCCTGTCCTGAATGACTGCAGGATGGACTCACTAAGTATGTAGACAGGGAGACAAAAGGAGGCACCGGTTTGGGGCCTCAAGTCAGGAGTTCTACCAGCTATTCCGTGAAGAGAGAGCACGAAAGCCGTTCGATGAAAGAGGCTGTAGTTTGGCCGGTGACTCAGGCTGGAGATAACATCGAGACGGGCGGTGTGAGCGTTGAGATGTTACTCGGAGCCACAAGACTGGATGAGATCACCTAGGGTGTAAGAGCAAGCAGAGGAAAGGTCAAGGATGGAGCTGAGGCACGGTTCAGAGGCCAGGAGGAGTGAAGGAACCAGCAAAGCAATGAAGAAATGACAGGAAAGCTGAGGGAATGTACAGCCCTGGGGGCTACCTCTGGCAGAAAGGGGCCACCAGCTGAAGAACAAAAGGACTGAGGGTGACCCTGGACCTTAGGGCGGGAGGGCTAGTGATGACCCTTGGAAGGGCAGGTATCAAAGTATCTCTCAGATATGTATTTTAAAAAGAAAAACCTGGGGCTAGTGAAATGGCTTCATGGTTAAGAGCGCTGGCTGCTCTTCCAGAGGACCAGGTTCAGTTCCCAAGATCCACATGGCAGCTCACAGTTGTCTGTAACTCTAATTCCAGGGTTTCTGACACCCTCATACAGGCATACAGGGAAGCAAAACACCAATGTATGTAAATTAAACATAAAAAAAAGAAAAAGAAAAACCTGCCAGGCATGGTTTAATCCCATGCCTTTAATCCCAGTCGGGTGTACAAAGCAAATTCTATGACAGCCATGGCTATACTGAGAAACCCTGTCTCTAAAAACCAAAGAGACTTAGGAGATGGCTCTGTTGTAAAGTGCTCACCTCACAGGTATGATAATCTGAGTTCTACCCTGAAAACCCACAGGAAAAAACAATAAACAAAAACAGGTGTAGTGAGACATTTGTGTCTCCCGGGACCAAGGAGGCAGAGGCTCGAGGCTCCTGGGGCTCACTGGCAGCCAGCCCACCTAGCCTAACTTGTGAGCTCTGCCTTAAGAGATCCTGTCTCAAAGGATTTGGATAGGGTTTTGAGGAGTCTGGTGGCGCTCCACGTGTGTGTACATAGACACACACACCCTGATTTTTTTCCTCAGGGAAACGTGAACCCTGATATTTTTGTGTGAACAGAGATAGTCTCCTTTCTGAAACAACACAAGAGAATACAGACTGGGGTGAGAAGAACTCTGGCTTTTCACTCAGTATTTATTGAACTATTAAAATATTTTGGAGGGCAGGGAAGATGACTCAATGGGTAAAGTTCTTGGTTTGTAGCATGTTCAGATCCCAAACATCCATAAAAGAGCCGGGTGTGGGAAGGGCATCTGTAACCCCAGCTTTCAGGAGTGAATATGGGCAGCTCCCTGGAGTTTGATTGATAACCAGACAAGCCAATTGGTTAGCTCCAGGTTCAGTGCCAATGCTCTGACTCAAAAGAAACAGAATGAGAAAGAGGCCATCTAGCACTGACTCTGGCCTATACACACACACACACACACACACACACACGCAAACACACGTGTGCACACACACGTGCACTATGAACATACACTGCATACACACAAATACATAAATAAGTAAAAAGTCATTTTTCATCATATGTTACTATATGTTAGAAATAGTTATAGCAAGAGGAAACACAGGGCTATCACAAAACGGCAAAGTCTATCAAGGGCTGTGTACAGTGTGAGTCCAGGACACAGTTACTCTACAGAATGGCTGCTTGCAGAAAGAAAAACATCTGAACCACCCAAGCGTGTGCTTCTATGTCTTTTTCCTTTAAATTTTATTTTATTTTGCTTTGTGTGTAGGTGTGAGCGTTTTGCTTACATGTATATCTATCCATCACATGTGTGTGTGCCTGCTGTCCACAGAGACCAGATGAGGGCATTGGATCCTCTAGAAATGAAGTTACAGACTACAATGTGGGTGATAGGCATCAAAACCCAGGTCCTCTGAAGAACGGTCAGTGCTCTTAGCTACTGAGCTGTCTCTCTAGCCCCCCACCTCCCCCTCCCAAAAGATTTTACTCTTAATTATATGCCTGTGTAGAGGAATGGGTGTTGTAGTCATGAAAACCAGAAAAGGTCATTGGATTCCCTGAACTGGAACTATGGCTGGTTATGGGAGACAGGAACTGAACCCAGGTCCTCTGTAGGACCTGCATGTGCTCCTAGCAGCTGAGCCACCTCTCCAGCCCCACGCCTTTAAACATTACAAATAATTCCTTACCATCATGTAGAACTTAATTGATATCACTATGTTGAACTGAGCTGGTCCCAGTATGGTGTTGACTCTTTAAGGGGTAGAGTCCGGTGGAAAGTGACTCGTTCACTGGGGTTCTGACCTCTGAAGAGATTAAGTAGTTTTCACTTGACCCTGGTTGGTTTCCATAGGAACTAGCTGTACAGAAGGAACAGACCTGGCCCTGAACATCTCCTGCTTCCTGTTTCCTCTCTTCCCATGTGGCCTCTTTCTCTTACACGGGCTCCCACCATGATGCCATCTGTCATGTTGTGATGAAGCCAGGAGTCTCTCACCAAAGCCAGGCAGAAGCCAGTGCCATGCTTTTGGACCTCTGAAAGTATGAATCAAATAAATATCATTCCTAATAAAGTGCCCAGCCTCAGATATTTTGTAATAGCAACAGAAAATGAATGAAGAGATCAAATATCTATCCCTCCTTGACTTGAAAAGTTCTCATTACAACTGGTTTGTGCAAGCCCAGATCCCCAAGCTGTCCCTCTGTGGCACCTGTCACGATGTCTCCTGATTTCCTCTGACTGAAACTAGTCCTCCTTGGGCAAGAGACAGAACTGACTGTCCTGCAGAAGTTGTATCCTGATTTGACTGACTGGTGTTTCCTGGCACTAATTATCCTGCTTCTCTGTCCGCAACGTTTGCCGCAAATTGGAAGTCTGAGCTAAAGTCTTAGTTAGGTAGAAGTTAAATGCTTCTGGCTGAAAGGCAATGTAGACAGTATGTTATCTGCTAGGGAACGATGAGGCCTGGTTGTGCTAAGATATTCTGGTGTGCGATGCTGGAAGCCCAATCCAGGGTCTTTACCACGGGGCTTCCTGCCTGGCCCCACTCTGAGGTGTTTGCATAGGTAGCCATCACATAACTACAGTTCCCGTGCTGGCTCCCTCTGCTCTCCCTCCCATACCAAGCACACTTCTTCTCTGAATGGAAGGAGGTCAACTCTGTTCAAAGCTCACAGATTTGCTTTCTTTTGTACTGCACGTGAGTGGACAGACCTTTCAGACCATAGCATCTATGAGATAACAATCGTTACGGTGTTTTTTCCACAAATAGGTCACACTTTTCGTTTTAAAACTTTTTTTTAAGATTCTTAAATTTTATTTTATATGTGAGTGTTTTGCCTACCTACGCACGCATGCACACACACATACACACATACATGCACAAGCACACGCACACCATGTACATGCCTGAAAAGGCCACCAGATCCCCTGAACCGGAAGTTACCGATGATCAAGAGCCATCACGTTGGTGCTGGGAATTAAACCTGAGACCTCTACAAGAACAGGAAGTGCCTTAAACCCTTCAGCCGTGTGTCACATTTTTCAATATTTCCTTAATGACAAGAGTCTTGCTAATGATCTAAACCTCAATGGATAATGTTGCCTAAACCATTGATTTCCTTGAAGGTAGCAAAACAGGGTAGATGCTAAAGTTATCTTTGATAAGAGTGGGAAAGAGAGACCCAAATGGACCCTGTAAACCTAGAGGGAGAAAGGTACATTCATTCAAGAGATGATCGTGTAAAGGACTGGTAGGTGGAGGTGCTCGCCTAAGTTTGAGCCAGCCCTGCAATGTGTCCTCTGACTTGTCCTGCACTGTGGCACTCATCCACACAATAAACAAATGTATAAAAAGGTGATTAAGGAGACATGTGTTCAAGGCTGGGAATGTAGCACAAAATGCCTAGCAGGCGTATACAAAGTCTTGAATTCTACCCTTGACTGAAAGAGAGAAAGAGAGTGAGAAGAGAGAGAGGACAGAGAAGAGATAAGAGAGAGGGATAGAGGAGGCCCTTAAATACTTGGAGTCACAGGGCAGTGGTGGCGCATGCCTTTAATTCCAGCACTTGGGAGGCAGAGGCAGTTGGATCTCTATGAGCTCCTGGCCAGCTTAGTCTACAGGGTGAGTTTCAGGATAGCCAGGCCTACACAGAGAAACCCTGTCTCAAAAAAGAAAAAACAAAAACATGGAGTCTGTGGGGACAGGCAGAGGGCAATTGTCCCTCGTCTTGAGGCCTCCAATGTAAGGAAGGAAGGAACGGCTCAGAGAGGCATGGCAATGCGGCAGATTTTTAAAAGGGAGCCTCGTAAGAGGTGGGAAGGAAGAACCTGCCACATACAGCCCTGAGTTCTTGCCACTTGAGCATGACAGAGCCTGGAGCCCAGAGCTCAAGCCTTCTTGACTGCCACTACTTCTGTTCAAACCACTGCTTTCAGCCTGAACCCAAAGTGAGCAGACCTGGCAATGGAGATTGTTCACAAGGGCTCGCTCCTCTGTGATTGATATCGTTCCCAGAGCCTGGGAAATAGCCCTCACAAAACCATCATTTCCCTCTGTGCCAAACATTTAGTGACATTCCTTTAGTCCTCTGTGGCACTTAGAAAACACAGCTACTGACTAACTATATTAAGAAATACCAACTACTGCCCAGCCCCAGCCAGCCCCATGGGCCTTGGTGACGTCTATTCTGTAGGGTCATGGGGAAAGAGGCCTCTGATGGCTTCTTGGATCCTAAATTGCTTTTCCTGGCAGAGCCCCGCCCTCGAGCTCTTGCAGACAGGCTGCTGCAGTTTGTCTCTGAGAAATTTAGATTCAAGGGAAAAGAAATAGAGGGGGCTCACAGCCCACGTGCCTTGGTGATCGGAGCTTTAACTGGTACCTACTGATGTCCAACCAGTATCCATCTGTAGCTACATGGCTAAGCACTATGTTCAGGTTGGTGTAGGGAAGCAGTCTGCATACACCCAAGAGCTGAGTCTCTTCTCTTTCCTGGGAATCTCGTTACTGTGGGTTTGGGGACTTAGAGCTAAAGTACAGTGACAGCGGTTTACATTGAGCAGGTAAGAGGCTCTCAAGTCAACTACAATCCTACAATTCTCCTAAACAACTATGCTGAGCCACCTAGTGCTTAGTGGCCATTGCCAGCTCAATAAGATCTAGAGCCACCTGGGAGAGAAGCCTTTAGGTGTGGTTGAGAGGAATGCCTGCTTAGGGTTATGTTGATTGGGCTAATTGTGAGAAGAAGACACACCCCAAATGTGAGTAGTACCATTCCATAAACTAAATTAAAAAAAAAAAAAAAAAAAAGGAAAGAAAAGAAAGGAAATTTCCATCGGCTGAATATAAAAAGTAAGAAAAAAAACAGAGAGGGGGTGACACACCCCCTTTAATTCTAGCATTCAGGAGGCAGAGGCAGGCAGATCTCTGTGATTTTTGAGGCCAGCCTGGTCTACTGAGAGTTCCAAGACAGTCGAATCCTGTCTTGAAAAACCAAAAGAAAAAAAAAAAAAGAAAGAAAGGAAAAAAGAAAGGAAATCCATAAGAAAGGAAGGAAAGAAGGAAGGAAGGAGGGAGAGAAGGAAGGAAGGAAAGAAGGAAGGGAGAGAGAGAGAGAGAATAGAGGGAGGGAAATCTCCATAAGCTGAATAAAAAGGAAACAAAGGAAGAGATCTCCAAGGTCGAATTAAAAACGAAATTCAAGATAAGCATCCACCGTAGGGCGGTGGTGGCGCACGCCTTTAATCCCAGCGCTTGGGAGGCAGAGGCAGGCGGATTTCTGAGTTCGAGGACAGCCTGGTCTAAAGAGTGAGTTCCAGGACAGCCAGGGCTACACAGAGAAACCCTGTCTCGAAAAACCAAAAAAAAAAAAAAAAGATAAGCATCCACCATCGTCTCCCTCTTCCTGGCTGCAGGTGTGACGTGATTAGATGCTGCAAGCTCCTTCTGCTTGGACTCTCTTGCATGCCTGAAAGAACCTGAGCTCCAATAAACCCTTTGTCTCTTGAGGGAGCAAATGACAGTCAGCACAAACTTCTCTTGCAGTCTATGGCTCTCATGTGGCCTTCAAGTTAAGAATGGTTTTACATATTTAAATGGTTGAGGGTGGAAATCAAAAGTGTAACCATCATCCCTAGTAAGGAAGACCCTGAAAGAGACCCCAGCACTAGGTACCAAAGCTTGTTCAGTCAGCTCTCCCTTTAGGTTATCTCTCACAATGGTTTTCAGCCATAAGGGAAAAACCCGGATGGCTGGCAAGGCCTAGAATCTCTAGCCATCCCACCAGCCTGCCAACCCTATGGTTGGCAAAACAGTTTTACTGTTCATTCTTGGCCTTTCTCTCTTATACTTGGGTCCCATCAGAGATATTCAAGCAGTTGGCTTTAAAAAACAAGTGTCGCCAATCAGTGGTGGCACACGCCTTTAATCCTAGCACTTAGGAGGCAGAGGCAGGTGGATTTCTGAGTTCAAGGCCAGCCTGGTCCACAGAGTGAGTTCCAGGATAGCCAGGGCTACACAGAGAAACCCTGTCTCCAAAAACAAAACAAAAACAAAAAAAAAAAAGGAAAGAAGAAGAAGAAGAAGAAGAAGAAGAAGAAGAAGAAGAAGAAGAAGAAGAGGAAGAAGAAAACAAATATCAAACTAAAGGAGAGATATTTACCCCTCCCCACCAAGTTATGGTCACCTGTTTGCAGGGTCTACAGAGTGCTCGTTTTAGCACTGTGAAGGCCAGTTCACACTCTGGAGAGGCAAAGAAGGAAGATAGCATCTTTAGAAGCTAATGGTCCAGTGTTGGGGGTGAATCAGGCAAATGAGCATGGAGCCCCACAGGACCCTGAGATTGGGGCGGTGGAAGACATCTTGTGCTTTAAGAACAGTTACAAGGGGGCTGGTGAAATCAGCGGTTAAGGACACTGACTGCTCTTCCAGAGGTCCTGAGTTCAATTCCCAGCAACCACATGGTGGCTCACAACCATCTGTAATGGGATCTGATGCCCTCTTCTGGTGTGTCTGAAGACAGCTACAGTGTACTTGAATTCATTCATTAAATAAATAAATAAATAAATAAATCTTAAAAAAAAAAAAAAAAAAAGAAGAAGAAGAAGAACAGTTACAAGGGCTAACGGTGAACTGCTGTGGCCGAGTTACCCTTGAAGGCAGGCCTGTGTGTATGTGTGTGTCTCAACTTCCTATCTCTAGTTTGCAGGTCCTGGTAACTAAGAGGACCTTATGAAATCTTATTTTCAGTTCAGTGGAGAGCAGGAAGAGAAGGCAAGAACAGCAAGGCCTCTGGGAGAGAGCTATAAGTAGATTCAGGATTCTACCCAATTAGAAGGAAAGGAAGATTCTGAAAACTTTTCAGTGTGTCTGTGTGTCTGTGTGTGTATGTGTGTGTGTGTGTATGTGTGTTTCTCATGGTTTTGTGTGCATGTGTGTGGGTACTGGAGAGCAACCCCAGGGCCTCAGGGGTGCTAAGCACACATTTTTACCACTGAGCTGCGTAGACAGCACTTGTTTGAATGTTGATAAAGACAACGCGTTCATTAAAGGATCTTTGCAAATGTGGAACTTGAAAAGTGAAATTTACCCAATGTGATCCCAGTGAACAGAGTTCCTCCTGTGGCTTTTCTATTACATAGACAACGTGTATTTAATCTTATATCCCGCGTTTCCCCTTCTTGTCAATATCCCTTACACGTCTCCTGTGGTACAACCTTGATATCATTAGCTGTAATGGGTGCCTAGTATTTAGCCTGCTCAATTAACTGGGCCATCGTCTTACTTCGCTAGTCCCAGCGTACTGAGCACCTGACTGATTCCTGTTATTTTGAGGCGCTGGAATTGTGTGAACTAAGCAATCATTTGCCTCACAGCACGGCTCCGTAAGTGTGTATATTATTCTAGATAGTGTGGGTTGGGCACCTTGGCCTATATAGGTTACCCATGACTCCATTCTTGAACACGGCTCCTCCTTCGTGGATTACGGGGTCAAATTCCAAGTCACAGGTATTTCCCAAAGGCTCAAAGTGACTTTGACTTCCTGGGTGGCCAAGCCTACTCAGCAGGGACTGTTACCGCTTCAGTTGTCCAGGGGTTGAACCCACCCTCTGTGGCAGGTACTTGGGTCCTTTTAAAGACACCAGCTATTCTAGGTCTCTGGTCATATTTATATGCAGCCCAGACGGTTTCAAACAAACATACAAGAGGCCCAGTTATATCTGAACTCTGATAAGTATGGATTAATTTCTGAAGCTTGAGTATATCCCAAATGAGAGATACTCACATTGAAAACATCATTATGGGTAGGAAATTCAGATGTCCTCATGTATTGTTTCTGGCAGTCCTGGTCTTGAAGAGCCCCATCCAACCTTTGAAACCTCTTAGTGTGACCTTCATCTGTCACCTGGAACCCGTCCCTGTTCCTCTTTTGGGAGTGGGATGGTCATGTCTATTGTGTCCCAGGGGACAGTCCGAGAGTCCATATTAGGAATGCTGGGCATGGCTTAGAGGAATTGGCCTGTTTGTTTTACTGGGTGAAGATATTGCCTGCTTACATTAGTGAGTAAAGTTTTGTTTTCTTTTGGGAGAGACAGAAATATCCAGGCAGGCCTGGCCCCAGTACAGTTGGAGATATAAATCACAGAATGGTCTTCCACGCTGTCCTTAGGAAAGCCACTCAAGGACTTGGAAGAGCCAGTCAGAAGAGAAGGGAAAGGCCTCTTAGCCTTAAGAAGCATGCAGGTGAAGCCGGGCGGTGGTGGCGCACGCCTTTACTCCCAGCACTTGGGAGGCAGAGGCAGGTGGATTTCTGAGTTCGAGGCCAGCCTGGTCTACAGAGTGAGTTCCAGGACAGTCAGGGCTACACAGAGAAACCCTGTCTCAAAAAAAAAAAAAAAAAAAAAAAGAAGCATGCGGGTGGGACTGTTCAGGAATGTCTAGGACCATCCGCCCCACCCCCCATCTGGACGACAGAAAGAACTTTAAAGATTTTAAAGCCTCTGAACTACTTTCCTGACTTGATGCCCCAGCTTTTGCCTCTACCAGGGCAGCCCATGCTGAGACTACTTCCTTGGCTTCTAGAAAGTTCTTTGTCCCATTGTGTCCCACTCCTGGTTGGTTCCTTCAAGGTGGCATCAGATCTTTATACTTCTAACTGGAGGCTGAGGGTACTGTGAGGAGTGTGACAGCTAAGGTGTGGTCAGAGGCCTGGAATCTGGCCAATCGGGGGGGCCATGACCACCGCGTTCTTGCTCTATGCATCCTTCGACGACATCTACCTCCAGCCTTCTCTCTAAAGGTCAGAATAAGACATTCCCACCTTGATGTTGTCCTCAAGCTCCCTCCCAGCTATCCTGAATATACGGTGAGCACACCTGGGCACATCTGGCTGACCCACGGCAGATCCTAGTGGTCTCCCATTTGGGATAGATTTGCAGTATTTGGGGCCTGCAGTCAAACTACACCTATGAGTGGCTCTTATGGTTCATCAGCAAAGCTGCTGAGGAGAGGTGACTGCTCCAAGTCACACAGTAGCATGGAGGCAGAGTCAATATGTCGAATGCGGGCCTTGAAGGGATACCGTCTTACCCACAGCATAACTGAAGGGTACATATGATCTCGGTCTCTGCCTGTGGACAGTGAATGCCTCGGGCATTGTGCCTGAGTGTGTAACCCTGAGTCCCTCAGAGTGGGACCACTCGTTGGAGTATGTGTATTGGTGCAAATATTGCCAGCAACTATTGCCACAACCAAACCAAAATATGCTGTGAACAGAGAGGGGGCCAAGGTCAGTCAGTCTGTGGGAAAACCTCAACACTATAGACAAAGTTAACCAGGACAGTTTTATTTTTGAGACAAGGTCTCACATAGCTGAAGCCAACTTCAAATTCCCTATGCATCGGAGGATAACCCTGAACTCCCTACTCTCCTGCCTCCACCTCTGGTAGACTAGAATTATAGGTATGCATCACAGCACCCAGTTTACATAATCCCAAGAATAAAACCCCAGGGCCTGGAGAATAGCAGACAAGAGCTCTACTCACTGAGCTACAGTTCCCAGTTTCCCCCCAACCGGGGGGGGGGTGAATTTTAAAGAGGACTGAATGTGGGTCACCTGGATTGCCAAATCCTGGGTCTCTTAGAGTTGAGTCTGATCCCTTTCTACATAGAGTTCTTAGAGAATTAACTGAGGCAGCCTCTCCTTCTAGTGCCCACTGTCCCCGGCATCGTTCTAGGAATTGGGGTACACCTCCCACAGCCCACACTGGAGGTACAGAAACAGGCAACACACAAATAAAAGGAGTAAGGTACGGGAGAGTAGTGGGTGCAAAAGTGGTGGTGGTGTGGGGGGGCGGGGGATAGAGTGCCAAGACCTTACTGTTTCTTGCCCAGTGCAACAGCGCTCCCTAGTGGACATCCTGGAAATTTGCATAGGCGAGCCATTATTTACAGAGTATACCTGGTGTTGACTGATGCCAGGATCACCAAACATCCTGAGGTGCACAAAGGAGTTAAAGATAATAAAGAATGAAACTAATCTGCTTCTGTCACTCTAGAAGTCTCAGAAGACCAGTTTTGTCGCTAAGAAGTTTGTTTACATTGGCAGAGCCTACCTCAGTTTTATATGTAGAATGTATATGTGTATGTGTATATGTATATGAAGAATTTTATACTCGCTGAGAGAATTCAAGGGTCACACACACAGAGGGAAGGCACATCATGGCTCCACAAGAGTTGTTTGCTCCTGTAAGGAAGAGGGAGGGGTGCTTAATCACCAAGTTATGGGCACGCCTTTCCAGAGTGCTCATTTTGCATTGCGGAGTCCAGTTCACACTCTGAAGGGGCAAAGAAAAATGAAGCCATCTTGACTCTCAAGAAGCTAATGGTCAGGGGTGGGGGTAGCAGGTAAATGAATATTGACAAGAAAGCTAAGAACCAGGGGTCAGAGGATTGCAAGGTAAAGGAGGAGGGAGCTGAGGGGATATCAGAGAAGGGCTCTGCAGACAGCAAGGATGAATGCAAAGATACAGGAGGAGATGGGTGTGGAAGATGAACCTCTTAGTAAAGTGCTTGCAGCCCAGGGAGAGAGACCCAAGTTCTGGTCCCCAGCATCCACGGAGAAGCCGGTGTATCTCCAACATTGGGAGGGGGAGATAGGTGAATCCCAGCCACTCCAGCTGGCCAGTGAGTTCCAGGGTCAGTGAAAAACACTGATTAAAAAATAAATAAAGGGGGCTAGAGAAATGTCTCAGTGGTTAAGAGCACTGACTGCTCTTCCAGAGATCCTGAGTTCAATTCCCAGCAGTCCCATGGTGGCTCATAACCATCTGTAGTGGGATCTGATGCCCTCTTCTGGTGTGTCTGAAGACAGCTACAGTGTATTCACATAAAATAAATAAATAAATAAATAAATAAATAAATAAATAAATAAGGTGGAAGATGTCGACTGGAGTTGAATTCCTGGGTCCCACATGGTGGAAAGAAAGAACCAGCTTCTTCAAGTTGCTCCCTAACCTCACGTCAGTACACTCACACGCTATAAAATAAACAGAATTTAATTTTTTTTTTAAATACAGGATATGAGGTATGATGTTTAAATTTTTTTTAATGCCTGATACATGCAAAGCCCGAGGCCAGTGCTCAGGAGGCCAATGCTGGAAGACCACAAGTTAAGAAGTGAACCACATGGTGAGACTCTATTTCAGAGAAAAACAGCAGTCAAGGGGCCCTCCAGGAGAGGGTGACGGGGGAAGCTGGGTTCTACTTAGGATGCAAGAGTGAGAAAGTGAGGGATGGGAGGAGAGGGTTGGGAGAGAATGAGAGAGGAGGGAGGCGGGAGAAAGTGAGAGGCCGTGCATTTTAAAAACAGCAGATATCTAAAAATACAAAAGATTAAGCCCATTTTAAAATTTTTCTATTTTTTAAAGCCTATTTTTAAAAGAAAGATTCACTGGGATTGTTTTTTTCGTTGACGAAATTGAGCCCAGTGTCTTCTGTGTGTGCTTTGGTAGGTGCATATTTTACACGTATGTGCCTTTTCATGTGTGTTCCATGGGTCCTGGAAGATGTTCCATGAGGGAACTGAGGGAGGGCTGAGCCCCTGTGAAGCCTCTCACACAGGACTTGGGTCCTGGAATCAGCAGACTCAAGACAGGAAACACAGGGCTATTGTTATACTAGAGGGTAGGGTCCAGGAGGGTCGGGTGGAAAGCTGACTTTACAGGAGCCACCAAGTGTCATACGCTGCTGGCAGGGCCCTTGCAGTGGGATGGATGCTGTCCCGAATGCAGCACTACTGTTTGTAACTGACTGTCCAGGTGCTTCTTTGGGGCTCTTTCTCTGAGAGGAGACAAACTCAATACCGGCTGTTCAGAGACCTAAGGGCGTGGTACCTATGGTTCCTCCAGGAGCTGGTTCAGGGGCCCAGAGTGTACAAGATGTGTTGACGAGCAGGTACGCTGGGCTCGCTCTACACCGCACCTCCGGGCTCATCACTGGGTGAGGGGCTGAGGACCAGCTGGGATACCGGTGGGGCCCACATTGGAGGATGTGAACTGTGAGATGAGGATTGGCTCAGACAAGAAGGCTGAGTGAGTGAGACAGCCGGAGGCAACAGGATCCAGCCTCTCACTGTCGCAGTGGACGATCAACTTCCAGAGGAGGCAGGACTGTGGCGGTCCCTGTGCGGGATGGACTATGGCGATCCCGTGTGTGGATGGACTGGGGATGCTGGCATGAACTCTAGATTTGAAAGATATTTGGATAGACCTAGAAATAATGTAGGCGGATGTGTAAACACGTACATACCATATACACTTCCTGATGGGGACGGACGGGAAACAACAGCCCTGAGAAGACTGCGTACCTGGTGCCCAGGTATTTAATTACCATTCCTCACTGACAAAATCCATTTTGACAGAATGAAAATCCAAAATTCGGGCCTGGAGAATTACAAGTTGAGCCCAAAACCCTATCTGGGAAAGAAAGTACTCAAAGCACAAAATGCTTTGTAGATGTCAGATTATAGCAGAACCTCTGAATAAACTCCCATCTGTCAAAGGCAACTGACCTTTGACTCTCAGACAAAGAGCATTACCACAAGTCTGCTCCTCCTGCTGTCGGAAGCTCACCTCTTCCTCAGACGCCATGAGTTCCTGGATAACTGAATAAGCTGGAAGTTAGGTTTGGATGTTCTAATAAAACCCAACGATGATGGTTCATAGGTAAATGGAAATTTAATCTCTCTGACTTGCAAATAAACAGAAATTTAAATTAAATTTAATTTCTTGGGCACTTGAAAGTCTGAGCTGTTAGACAGGAAGGGTGGTAACGGCTCCAAGTCTCTCCAGCCCAACGCTGCCTTTTTTTTTTTTTTTTTTTTTTTTTTTTTTTTTTTTTTTTGAGGTGAGTATAGCCCTGGTCAGCCTGGAACTCTGTAGACCAGGCTGGCCTAGAACTTACAGATCTGCCTGTCTGCCTCCCAAGTGCTGAGGTTAAAAGCATTCGAGACTGCACTTTGCTTTCTGCTTTCTTTTTGTCTCTGTCTCAAATTCCATCTTTCCTCATAAACCAATATTGGCTGTTCCACTCCTGTCAGAACATTCCTGTTCTAGCCAGAAAGAAAGAGGAAAAAAAAATGTTTTTGAGAAAAGGAAGATAAAAGAATGTGCCTTCACTTTAAGGATATGACCTAGAATTTTATATGTATATATATATCACTTCTGTTCACACCCCCGATGTCTAGAACTTAGTTGCAGAACGTGTCAATCTGTAAGGGAGTCTGGGAAGCGTATAGTAATTAAGCGATTCTGAACCTGGCTAAAAATAATTTTACCATGTAAGAAAGGGGTAGCGGGAGCTGGGAGAAAGTGAGCACTTCTGCTCTTGTGACAAATTCCTCATTTTGCTTTCCTTAAAGAGAGCTGATTCCTTTACACATGACCAGCAGAACACAGACTCGCAGGCAAATGAGACACTAACTTTTACCCACTGTCCTCGGTGCCAGGCACTCCAAATTGACATCCCTGTCTTTTTCAGTTGTTTTATTTTTCCAGCGTATATATTTAATTTTAATATTTATTTATTTTTGAGACAGGGCCTTACTGTGCAGCCTTGGCTGGCCTTGAATGTTCAAAGCTCTGTCTGTCTCTGCCTCCCAGGGTGCTGGAACTAAAGGTGTGAATCACCAGCCCAGCCCCTCTCCAGTTATTTTAATTTTTTTTAAAGATTTATTTATTTTATGTATTTATTTAATGTACACTGTAGCTGTCTTCAGACACACCAGAAGAAGGCATCAGATCCCATTACAGATGGTTGTGAGCCACCATGTGGTTGTTGGGAATTGAACTCAGGACCTCTGGAGAAGCAGCCAGTACCCTAAAACCTCTGAGCCATCTCTCCAGCCCTATTTTAATTTTTTAAAAATTATTTATGTATTTATTTTTATTTTATGTGCATTGATGTTTTGCCTGTATATATGTCTGTGTGAGGGTGTCGGATCCCCTGGAACTGGAGTTACCTACAGCTGTGAGCCACTATGTGGGTGCTGGGAATTGAACCTGGGTCTTCTGGAAGATCAGCCAGTGCTCTCAACAACAGAGCCATCGCTCCAGCCCCAGATTTAGGTACTGTTAATTTTTATGTGTTCGAGTATTTGCCTGAATGTATGTATGTGGACCACATGTATGTCTGTTGTCCATGAAGACCAGATTCCTAGAAATGGTGGTTGTAAAGAATCATGTAGCCGGGCGGTGGTGGCGCACGCCTTTAATCCCAGCACTTGGGAGGCAGAGGCAGGCGGATTTCTGAGTTCAAGGCCAGCCTGGTCTACAGAGTGAGTTCCAGGACAGCCAGGACCAGAGAAACCCTGTCTCGAAAAACCAAAAAAAAAAAAAAAAAAAAAAAAAAGAATCATGTAGATGCTGGGAACCCAACCCCGGTCTTCTACAATAGCAAGTGCTATGACCCAATGGGTCATCTTTCCAGGCCCACATTTAAGTTTTTAAAATATTTATTCATTCAGGGGGCAGGGCACACTTGTGCTAAAGCATGCATGCCCCAGGATGCTAGTCAGTGGTCAGAGGACAACTGGAGTCAGTCCTTTCTTCCCAGCTAGTCTCTCCCAGAGACTGAACTCTTATTGTCAGGCTTGGCTGCAGGGGTTTGTCCCACCGAGCCATCTTACTGGGCCATCTTGCATAGTTCCGATAGCAATTCAGTAAAATAGTTTGGATGAGTGAGGAGACTGATTATCAGGGTGACAGCAGGAATTGCTTAGTCTCCAACCATGGGACAGCTAGAATGGGAGCCAAGATTTCTGGGAGCCTCATGTTCAAGTTCTTGGCATCACACTTGGCCTGCAGTCTCTCTGCCCTGTGACCCTGGTGCTGGGAATACATCATCCATCGATATCCCTGGTGTCTGTTTTCTGCTGATGCCAGGCCTATCTGTGGGTAGCATCTTCCTTTAACAATGTCAAAGCTATCCGGGGTGACACACCTTTATGCTTAGCCAGCAGCTCCACCTTTATCTCACGATAAGCACTTGCGGTTGGGGACACACTTTGTCATCCTTCAGTCATCCCATGCCCATAGATGCGACAGTCTGGGCATCCCCCGAGGAGCCTCCAGCATAATAGTGAAGATTCGAAAAGGGACATGGCGACACAGATGCTCTTGTTCCAAGGCAATGGTGGGAAGTGGATAAAGAAAGCTTCAGAGAATCTCCTGAAATGAAACCGTGTGGGTTCCAGAGAGAAAGTCTACCGTCTTTCCCAATGTTTTTTTTTAAATGCCAACTGAGGCTTCATACATGAGTAGATGGTGGGACAGCTGAGCAGGCCAGGGCGTGGGGTGGGATGATAAGAAACCCAAGGGAGATGGTTCAGGAGTGAACCTGAAGGTCCCAGGGGAACGAGAGGCACCTATCCTGCGGAGTATGGACTTCAGCCCCAAGCACCTTGGCATTTATGGCCTGGGTGAGTCTGTGCCCACCCATGGGTATGACACAGAAGCCTCGGGACTCTGGGCTGGTTCAGGACTCCTCCTGGCACTGAGAATATGCATCAAACTGGCTTCCTGCCAGCATTACCGAAGGCCTCTTCAGATCCTCACTCCAAGCACGCATAGGAGTTTGCTCAGCAGGCAATTCACTTAGAAGGTCTGGGCTGTAACTTATGGAACTCTCCAGGAATTGTCTTGAGCTGGGGATGGGGGTGGGGAGGAATGCTGGGAAATGCATATGGTGTTGGGGGGTGGTGTTCCTGATTGGTAGCGGTTTCCAGTTTCTATAGTGTAAGCTCGCCCTGTAGCTGGTTGACTGCTTCCCATAAACGCCATGTAACTTTGCACAGCAGGCTCTATTAGCCAGCCTGGGCCTGCCTTCACATACACACACACACACACACACACACACACACACACCACACACACGAGTGCTCACACCTGTTTATTGTAAAAGCATAGAGGTGTGTTTTGAGGTCTGAGACTGGAGAACAACAGAAGTCTTAGTCTTCCTGGAAGCAGGGGCTGGGACACTTCCGCAGCCTAGGCTATCTCAGTCTCTCCCCTTGATTTGTATTGTTATGGGTCTGCTCTATCTCCTTTTGTGGCAGATTGACATCTGTGGCCGGGCCAAGGAGCCAAGAATCCCTCTTGCTCACATTTGCTACGTTTTTGTGTCTCCCAACAAGAAAGAAACCAGACTGCAGCCGATCTTTCTGTCCCAGTTTCAAATTCCCTAGAGGAAGCCCATTGGTCCTGCTTGGGTCAGAGGACCACTCAGCTATGGCTAGGGAACAAGAAGTTGTTATATATAGCAAAATGGTAACCAAGGTTGAGGAACTAGAAACAAGACCAAGGCCATTGAGAGATGCTCAGTGGATAAAGGCACTTGCTGCCAAGCCTGACATCCTGAGTTCAAAACCCAAACCTGTTATGGTAGAAAGAACCAGTTCCTACAGGTTATCCTTCACAACCCCCATCTCGCTTCCTTTCCCTCTTGGTCTCTTAAGATGAGATTTACAGTCCAGTCCAGCTGGCCTCAGATTACCTCAGCACCTGCCCCAGCCTCTCGGTGCTGAGACCACAGACTTGTGCCACCACAGCCTAACCTATCATTGAAGTATTTTGAAATGTAGACACACGTGGTGGCACATGTCTTTAATCCCAGCACTTGGGGAGCAGAGACAGGCAGATCTCTGTGAGTCAGAGGGTTGGTCTACATAGCAAGTTCCAAGCTAGCTGGGACTACATAGTGAAGTCCTGTCTCAAAAACAAAAAACACAAAAAAATTAAGCACAGACATTATAGAACTTCACGCTAAGTGATTAGTCATGCTCTGGGCATGTCTTCCTACAACAGAGACACTCCTACCTTCAACAACTACAGTCACTCCTCTATGAAACCCTCCCCCCACACCCCACACCCCTGTTACACACAGACTTACATAAAGGTCCTCAAAATGTCTTTCACAGATTGCTGTCTTCAGATCTGGTGTTCAGGGGGTCTTGGTCTTCTAGTCTGAATGAGCAACCAGAAAGCCCTTCCTAGCTTCGCTTACGTTACTGTGATAAAATACCATGACAGTAAGCAACTGCAGGGAGGAAGGAGTTTATTTCAGCTTACAGTTCCAGGTTATAGTCCATCACTGTGGAGAAATCAAGGCAGGAACTCCATACAGCTAGTCATAACATATCCATAATCAAGAGCAGAGACGTGAATGCATGCTCTCTTGCTTGCTCGTTCAGTTTCTTCACTCATACAATTCAGAACCAACCTCCACTACTGCACGTGGCCTAGGGAATGGTGCCACCCACAGTTGAATGGGTCTCCCCCCATCACTCAATAAGACAATCTCTCACAGACATGCCTACAGGCCAGGCTAGTGTGGACAATCCCTCATTAATACTTCCTTCTCAGGTGATTTATAGCAAGTTGACAGTAAACGCTGACCATTGTAAACCCCACAGACACTGTTTTCTGTGAGTTATCAGCTCTTAGAGCATCAGATCTTCTTAGGCATAAGAAAACGAGAGCTAGCCGGGCGGTGGTGGCGCACGCCTTTAATCCCAGCACTTGGGAGGCAGAGGCAGGCGGATTTCTGAGTTCGAGGCCAGTCTGGTCTACAGAGTGAGTTCCAGGACAGCCGAGCTACACAGAGAAACCCTGTCTCGAAAAACCAAAAAAAAAAAAAAAAAAAAAAAAAAAAGAAAACGAGAGCTGCCAGGAGGTGGGGGCACATGTCTTTAATCCCAACACTTTGGAGGCAGAGGCAGGCGGATTTCTGAGTTCGAGGCCAGCCTGATCTACAAAGTGAGTTCCAGGACAGCCAGGGCTACACAGAGAAACCCTGTCTCGAAAAACACAAAAAAAAAAAAAAAAAAGAAAAGAAGAAGAAGAAGAAGAAGAAGAAGAAAGGCAAAGGTCGGAAGATCAGAAAGGTTGGGAGAGTGGAGCTATAGAGCTGGCAGACGGCCCACAGGGGAGCTGCTGGCCTCTCTGGGAAAATCATGCTGCTCTGTGAGTTGGTGATTTCCTCCAGTGTGGTCTTTGCCAACATCCCTGCATATCTCCCTAGGGGAAAGGCTCAGTGCCATGTGGATGACAACCAGTGGTGAGTGAGGACCCCACAGACCGAGTCTCTGTGTGGCCCCTGGCTGTTGAGTGATGGAGTTGCCTGCTCCTCATTTGAGAACCTAGCAACAGATGAGGTCCTTGCCCGGGCTACAGAGTAAGAAAGGCAGGCCCAGCTAGATTCCAGGACCTTACCCACAGGGAGTGACCCTGGCCAGCTCTAGCCTCAGGTACTGTGATGGTTACTCTTCGTCATCTACTTGATGGGATTTAAAATCATCATAGAAACACACCTCTGAGGGTGTTTCCGGAAAAGTTTGACAGAACAGGGAAGATGGATGCACCTTGAGTGCAGGTGGCACTGGGAAAGCTAAAAGGACAAACCCCTGGAGAGCAAGTGTGGTGTCTTCATTCCAGTGATGGTCGGAGACACACACACAGGATCCTAAATGCTCATCAGAGCCCACATGGATGAGCTTCTGGTCTTAGGTTGAAACTATGGGGAAAGAAAAGGGTAGACTTTGCATTTAAGGGCAAAGTGGAAGCTCACTGTTGTGGCTCACACCAGTTCATCCCTGCACTTGGTATTCTGAGGCAGGAGCATCCCTGTGAGTTTGAGACCACCTAGGACTACAGAGTAATGTTTTCAAAAAAACAAGAATAAAAATAAAATAAGGGGCTGGAGAGAGGGCTCAGCAGTTGAGAGCAGTGGCTGCTCTTTTACAGTACCTAGGTTCTATTCCCAGCACCCACGAGGCAGCCCTCAACCATCTCTAACGCTAGCTCCAGGAGAATCTGCCTTCTTCTGGTCTCTGTGGGCACTGCAGGTATGTGGTGTACAGACATACACGCAGGCAAAACGATCATACACATAAATATTAAAAGTATAAAAATATACAGATAAATATATAAATATAAAAACAAATAAGTCTTTAAAAGAGAATAAGCTGGGTCTGGAGACAAAGTTGCCTCTGTTTATGGAAAAATTAGATAAAGAATCAGTGTGGAAAGGAGAACCCAAAGATGGGTGGATGGGGATCCTGCCATCCCTGGGGAGAGAGAGAAAGAGGGGGAGAGAGGAGAGAGAGAGAGAGAGAGAGAGAGAGAGGAGAGAGAGAGAGAGAGAGGAGAGAGAGCACACACACACACACACACACCACACACACACACACACACACACACACACACACGTGCCTGCGTGCGTCACGTGCACACCTCGGCATTCTTGTGGAGATCAGAGGACAACCTTGGGCCTTGGTCGTTGGCTTTCGCTTTCTTTGGGGCAGGGTCTTTTTGTGGTTTCCCACTGTGCACTCCAGTCTCACTGCCCCACAAGCTTTGCATTTATTTGTGCTTTGTGTCTGGGTTTCTTGTGGGTTCTGAAGAGCTGCTTTTTTTTACCCACTGAGCTGTCTTTCCAGCTCCCGATGCACGGCTTACGTGTTGTGTCTATTATGACTAGTAATTTTTCTTAGGACACCCCTAGCTAGAAGCAAAGGCCTATTTGGCTCTTCCTTCATAAGGAAGAGCAACCCCAGCGAGCAGGGATGGAGGGCAAGCAAGGGAGGCAAGTTGACAAGCAGCTCATTCAATGAGAGGATGGCTGGACTTCCAGGACTCTCCGAAGGGGAACATTTCACTTCATGGGTCGGAATGGGTAGGGAATTACCCATGCATGACTCCCATCTATCAAACAGATGGGATGATGTGTGCTTCTGTTTGGTGTGTGTGTGTGTGTGTGTCTGTCTGTCTGTCTGTCAAAGCTTTCCTAGGTAGCCCATGCTGGCCTAAAACCATCCTTCTGTTTCACCTTCCCCATTGCTGGGAATTAAAAGCTATCAAGCCCAGACGAAGTGAGGAATTTGAAGAAACAATCAATACCCAGCGTATGCTGGGCCCGGGTCAGAGGAGACAACCTTCTTAGGAGGTCGAAGGTTGAGAGCAGGAGTGAGCCAGGCCAAGGGAATGCAGGTTACCAAGAGCCGTTACAGACAACCAGGGCCATAACGACTCAGCAGCGTTTAGGGACCTACTGTGTTCAAAGAAAAGCAGCTCAGCGAGCATTTACCGAACACCACGAATTTACCAGAACGTGGCCCCCTATTGTTCAGCAAGCCCTGCCCTCTCCCCTTTTCTGGGCACTGCCTTCTTACTTCCTGCGCCGCCCCACCCCCACCGCACATGGTTACCATAGGAACAACCTCGTTCCTACCATTGGACCGCACCCCTCTGACCACAGTTGATTGGACTAGAGGTGAACACCTCACCGAGGCTGGACCAATCAGAGACTCAGACCCTGGAGAATTGGGAAGGTTGGGATCCAGAGAGTGATTGAGGCTCTGCTTGCAGGGCTGGACAAGTTGGGTCTTTGGCTAGGCGGATCCTGGCAGCCAGCTTTTCAGTCGAATGAAGAGAAACAGTGAGAGGTGTTAATGAGGAAGACGAAAGATAGGAATAATTGTGGGACCTGGTTCCTGGGCGCCCAAGACGTAGCTGCACCCGTACCCTGGGGCTCTTCAGAACAAAGCATGCTTTCTGCTTCAGTTGCATCCAATGGGTTTCTGTGGATTGCAAGACAAGTCTTAACGAATACCATGCCAAGTGCTGGGGCTTTATGGATGCATGGTCTCTGCCCCCAAGAAGGTCATAAAACCAGCAGGAGGGCCAGACATGTACACTAAACATTAACTACTGGGGGAAGTGCTGTCATAAAAGGTCATTCAAAGCAGGAGATTGCCCGGGAATAAATTATGATAACAGATGTAATGGGGGATTTGGAAACGCCCTAGCTGTGTAATTCCCTTGTAATTATGAGAATCAATTGCTTTTTCCCTTTCCACCTAATCAGGAAAGTGGCCACCTTACTTTCAGAATGACTCAATATAGCCTGTTATCTGGCACTGAGCAACTCGGGTTTCCTTATTGGCAGTTTTTGTTTTTTGTTTTTGTTTTCTGATAAATAACAGTCGGGTTTCCCAAGGGTTTAGAAAACGTTAGTTTCCACTGTGGGGTGATAGGGTCCCCTTCCTTCTCTCTGCTGACTTCACCAACCGTTCAAGCCAAGGCTGCTGACTCACTGTAAGAGAATCTTGGGTGTGAGTCGCTGATCGAGAGCTCTGCTGATTGATATACCATTGCTTTGTCAACCTCAGGATGGGGACATTATATCTGGAGAGAAGGTGTGACCCTTTCCAGCTCTCCAGTTTTCAAAGCATACAGACCCTCACAGTGCTCGGATAATTCATGAAAGAACAAGGGCACCTTATTGAGAAATGCAGGCTCTCCACCCTCACCTCAGACACCTGTTGGTTCCGCTAAACACCTGTCCTCAGGCAAGTTTTCAGGCCCAGAGTGGATGCACCCTGACTTAAAGGAGGAAGGTGACTCCCACGGCAACCGGATCTTGTTCAAAGCACACCGTGTAGGTTGTACAGTTTGAAGTACTTTATAAGCAGCACCCCTTGGCATCCTTGGAAGACTGATTTGAACACACACACACAGAGGGTCAGTCACGTACTGACACTCCTTTATTTGATTCCTTGGGACCCACAGAGTGGAAGGACAGAACCAGCTCTTGCAAGTTGTCCTCTGACAACTGTACTGTACGGTGCGGTGGCATGCACAAGAGCATGCATGTACAGGCACAGGAACAGAAAACAAATAAATCTTTAAAAACTGTGTCTAAGTGGCTTGAAGAGATGGGCTCAGAGTTTAAAAGCAGGGCTGGCTGCTCTTCCAGAGGTCCTGAGTTCAATTCTCAGCAACTACACGGTGGCTCCTCACCATCTATAATGAGATCTGGTGCCCTCTTCTGGTGAGCCAGTATATATGCAGGCAGAACACTGTATATGTAATAAATAAATCTTTTTTAAAAAATACATCTACACAGAACATGCATATATTCCCCCTTTCCATTGTTTCCTGAACAATACAGTGTAACAACCATTTACAGAACACTGTATTAGGCATAATAACTAATCAAAAATGGTTTAATACTAGCCGCCTTTGCATGACCTACTTTAAACCGTTTGTAGATTATGAAGCAGGGTCATACCCTGAACTTGGAGCCTCATTTTCTCAGATGTATTGGGATCCAGTAAATCCTACTGATCCCCCTGTTCCTTCCTCTGATAACCTCGAGGTTACCACAGCTATCAAGACCACACCCAGTTTGTTTCATGGCTTCTGGTCCTAGATCTGGTCTGTCAATGTGCATGCTGACCTCATAGTTGAGCCGCAAGGACTCTTTTTTTTTTTCTCCCCCGATCCCCAGCTCTGTAGACCAGGCTGATCTCAAACTCACAGAGATCTGTCTGCCTCTGCCTCCCAATAGCTGGGACTAAAAATGTGTGCCCCCTCTCCCCCAAGCAGCAAGCACTTTAAACTACTGGCCCATTTTTTCAGTCCTAGACACATTTTCCTCCCAAATATCTTTGATTCCCAGTGAGTGGAATCACCAGACATGGAAGCCAAGGCTAAAGAGGGTGGGAATGGGGGCTGGCTGTACTTCTCATGGGAGGTGGTAGGTTCAGTCTGACCTAATCAGTCGAATTAAGAGCAAATAATGGGGGCTGGAGAGATGGTTCAGCGGTTTAAGAGCACTGGCTGCTCTTCCAGAGGTCCTGAGTTCAATTCCCAGCAACCACATGGTGGCTCACAACCATCTGTAATGGAATCTGATGCCCTCTTCTGGTGTGTCTGAAGACAACTACAGTGTACTCATATACATAAAACAATTCTTAAAAAAAAAAAAAAAAAAAAAAAAAAAAAAAGAGCAAATAATGGAATTCTGGACAAGCGTCATATAAAACTGTAAAATTTAAGAATGTTTTTCTCCAGCCGGGCAATGATGCACGCCTTTAATCCCAGCACTTGGGAGCAGAGGCAGGCGGATTTCTGAGTTCCAGGCCAGCCTGGTCTACAGGTGAGTTCCAGGATAGCCTGGACTATACAGAGAAACCCTGTCTCGAAAAACAAAAACAAAAAAACAAAACAAAACAAAAACCAAGAAATGTCTTTCTCCTAAGAATAATTCTAAATTTGAGGGCTTGACCCTCAGAGTACTAATTGTACCGCCAGTGTAAGTGTAGCACTGTGAATTGCGGAAGCTTCCGCTCTCGCTTTTGGGCTGATACCAAACACTTTGCAGTGCTTGGTTTCCCAGATTACTTTATCTCAGCCAATTTGTTGCAAAATTGATTATAATCCCAAAGTATTCTGCAGCCCAAGAACTTCCAAGACGACCCTGCACGTCTCAGCCAGCTGTGGGACCGGGCTCATGTGAGGCTATTATTTCTTTCTACCTGCTAGAGTGGCGCCACACTGTGGCCACGCTGTGAATAGTACACAGCCCCATCAGGTTGTTTTTATTTTCCTCTCTCTCTCTCTCTCTCTCTCCCTTCCTTCCTTCCTTTCTTCCTCTCTTCCCTCCCTCCCTCCCTCCCTCCCCCCTCCCCCCTCCCTCCCTCCCTCCCTCCTCTCTCTCTGCCTTCCTCCCTCCTTACCTCCCTCCTCTCCTCCCTCCTTTCCATATTCTAACAATGGAACATCGTTTGAGGGTTTTTCTTATTTATTTATTATTTTGGAATGTATCCAAACTTGATAGTTTAACTTCTCATGAGGTTACAACCCAGGGCACTTTTCTTTCGTAGCTTGGGTGTGTTCCTGAGTATACACAACCCCAGGAAGAAGCCACGTGTCAGAAAGGGGGCTGGGGACCATCAACTGCGGCAGGCTCTTGGATTCAGCGCAATAATAGAGGGCCTCCTGTGCTGAGTGAGAAAGCCCCTGAATTTGTAGTGTGTTTCTTCCTCCTAGGGCAGACTTGTATTTGCCCGTGGGATGATCTTATTATACATGAAACAAATTGAGGGGCCCCGGGGGCACAGCCTGAGGGGCCGCAGGGGCACAGCCTGAGGGGCCCCGGGGGCACAGCACACTATCAAAGTATGCTTAGCACTTAGAACACACTTGGGTCCAGTGCCCAGCACTACCCTTCAAGGGAAAAAAAGCTGGAAAAAAAAAAAAGAAAAAGAAAAGAAACAAAATGGAAGAGCTAGGTTTTTGGGTTGCTATTTTCTCTAGCAGATTTCAAGTTAAAAAAAAAAAAAAGGCCAGCTGTTTCAAGTGTACATCGATCTCTCTGAATCACCACACTTAACAAAGCCTATGGACAAGATAGGTCTAAGTCTTGTTTTCATAATCCACATGGATTGGGGCAGTGTTAAAGGTCTTTGGAGTTGAGCATATGATAAAGTCCTCTATCGCCAGATATGGCCGCTGGATGGACTGCCTTCTGAGGAAGGCACTCTCTCTGAGGAATGCCCACTCTCCATTTTGAAGCAACCCCCCTACTGTGTTGTAAGGAAACCCTGGTCACCCAGATATTCCCTGTAGACAAAATTTTGAGTGCTAAGACACAGCGTGGCGTAAGCTGACTCAGCATCAATAGCTGGATGAGTAAAGAGCCTCATACAACTTAAGGGTCCTCTTAGCTGAGGCCTGTGACATCACTCCATAAGCAACCCCACAACACCCTGACTAGATCCTCACCCAAAGGAACTGAGTGATCAAAGGAACTGAGTTGATTATAGTGGCAGGGTTGTATAACATGTAAGGCTTATATACAGTTACTGACTGTATACAAGTATGAAAAAATGGTTAAAGCAAGGTGCAGAGGACATAGCTGAGCAGCAGAGTGCTTGCCTAGCATGCACAAGGCCCTGGGTTCGACTCCCACCACTGCAACAAATAACCAAACAAGAATGGCACCGTGTCGAAACTGGAGTAGCCAGACCTATGAGGAGCGCTAAGCCGGACCAGGAGAGTGTACATTTCAGTGGGAAGGTGTGAGCTGAAATCTAGACAATCTACTGCAGTCACACTGGCCTCTAAATCCATGGGTACAGCCAGGAAGAATACAGCTTGCAGGCTGGCATCCACCCACCTCTAACCAGTGGCTGAGCCACTGGGGTGGGGGCAAATCCTCAAACAAATGTAAGGGGGTTGTTCTTAGGAAGACAGCAAGCATCCAGCAGAGTTCCCGAAAGATGGAGACACCTATCCCGCCAGCTGCCCTAGTCTGCACGAAGCTCAAAAAGATCAGGCAGTTTCCCAGGCTGGACCTGTCTCCCGTTCTGGGAGGAATCCTGGGCAGCTGGCCTAGCCACTCCCTAAGGAGGAATCATTTCACCAAGCTTCATGTGTGAATAACGCTTAACAAAACTTAGAGAAAAGAAATGTTTTTACATATTTTATCTCCGTTGTTTCATTTACTCTATTTGTTCAACCTCAGCCACATGACACAAATAGGAAGTCTTCACTGGAGCAAAGCAGAAATATAAATTTTTATTTTCTGACAGGGTCTCACTATGTAACCTCTGCTGACCTGGAACTCGCTGTGTAGACCAGGCTGGCCTTGAACTAATAGAGATCTATTCTGCTCTAGCTGGTCTGGATCGATTCAGTGCTCTGGACCATTTAGTGGTGATTAAATGTGTAACTTTGGAAAGGTGGGCGCTCCTGTGACTCACTCTCTGATGACTGATTGTATGGTGGCATCCGATCTTGTTATTTGCATGTAAGGACTTAATGGATGCAAAGAATTTTACTTGCATTTTAAACTTTACAGGAAAGTCACAGTGCAGAGTTTCTACACACTCACCTACCTTCTGGATGAAACAGGCTGACTCTGTGACAGGCTTCAAACTGTGTGTTCCAAGGTCAGTCCCAGGGTACCATTTTACATGCAGTTACTATGGTTTCTCAGTTGCCTCTGGTTTGGGGTAGTTTTTCCAGTCCTTTAAGAAAATGTCTTCAACTGGGCTTCTATGGTACATTTCTCCTAATTAGCCTGGGTTATGGCTCTATCACATTGCGCCAGGGGTCCAGACTGCCTCACAGTGACACCACTGACGTTCATGTAGCATTAGCCAGGACTTTCCAAGAGAAGATATTGCTGTCCCTTTTCACGTACTCATCCTTCGAAAGAAGTCACCAAGTTGAGCGTAATGCAAAGGGAAAGGAACAATGATAAACGGCGGCTTCCAGGGGTGGTTTAAATGATAAGTGTCTCCTGAAGGCTCAGGCATTCACACTTGTTCCCCAGATGGTGGCACTGTTTGGAGGAATGGGGGGGGGGGAGGGACCTTGCTGGAGGAAGCATGCTCACTGGGGACTACTTTGAGAGTTTATAGCCTTATTCCACTTCCAGTTATCTTCCTGGGCTTCCTGGCTAGTCAACTTCCTGATCTGGCAGCCTGATCTCATAGCCTTCCTGCCATCATGGACTCTGCCTCTGGAACGGTAAGCCAAAAACAAAACAACAACAACAACAAAACAAACAAAGAAAAAACAAAAAACAAAAACTGGGCGTTGGTGGCGCACACCTTTGATCCCAGCACTTGGGAGGCAGAGGCAGGTAGATTTGAGGCCAGCCTGGTCTACACAGAGAGAACAAGTTCCAGGATAGCCAGGGCTACTCAGAGAAACCCTGTCTTCAAAGCAAAACAAAATAAACAAGAAAAACAAATAAACAAACAAAAAAAAACCTTCTTTCATAAGTCATTTCTAGCCTTGTTTTTTTTTTTTTTTTTTTTTGTTTTTCGAGACAGGGTTTCTCTGTGTAGCCCAGGCTGTCCTGGAACTCACTCTGTAGACCAGGCTGGCCTCGAACTCAGAAATCCGCCTGCCTCTGTCTCCCAAGTGCTGGGATTAAAGGCGTGCGCTACCACCGCCCGGCTTAGCCTTGTCTTTTATCACAGGAGCAGAAAGTAACTAACACAGTTCCTAAAGGGTAAAGCAGCCACATGAATGGCTGGAAATTCTTCTGTAAAGATTCATCTTTTCTCCCACAGTTATTTACTCAGTCTTTATGTCTGCATCAACTCTCAGGTATTTACTTTGGCTAGAACTAACACTATGATGCTTCCTCTGAAGCTGTGAGCAAGCTCTTCCCAGAAGTCCTCTGGCTGTGGACATGCCTCCTTCTTTTCATTTCTTTGAGAACTTCTTTTTTTAAACAAAAGGCAACTCCCCTTCCAGTCCTAGTATGTCAACATGGCATTTTAGTGCCGCTGTGTTTCAACATGGCTGTTTAAAGGGGGCATATGTGCTTTTATTATTTCTCAATTTATAAACCAAGAAATATAAACCCTTTTTATTTCCTCAATTACATAGTATTCACAAGATGCATGCGGAAGACTTTAAGAAAAGCTGTCTGTGGGCTGGAGAGGCAGCTCAGCAGGTAAGACGACTTGCTGCTTTTGTAGAGGACTCTTCCCAGCATGTTCATGGTAGCAAATAACCTTGTATAACTCCAGTTCAAGTTACACGATTCTCTTCTGGCTTCTGTGAGCACTGGGCATGCACATGTGTTTGCACATACATGCATGCAAGCAAACGTTTATACATCTAAAATTGATTTTTTTTAAAAAAGAAATACTTCCAGCACTGAATCTTCTTGAACCTTAAGCTTCCTGTCTGTAGAATGGAAACTTTTTTTTTTTTTTTCCAGAACTTCTGTGAGAAGTTAACAAGCTAACCAGAACAGCTTAAGAACAAGGGACTCTGGGGGCCAAGGCTCCACAGTGAAGAGCATTTACTGCTCTTGCACAGGTTCTGGGTCCAGTGTCTGACATTCATACGGTGACTCACAACTGTCTGACTCCAGTCTTAGGGGGATCCACCACTCTCCATTCTGGCTTCTACAGGCGCCGAATGGATATGATGCACACACATACCCACTTAACATTAAAAACAAATTAATCTTTATGAAAAAGAAAGATCAAGGACTGACAGTGGGCAGCCTGGATGTAAATTGTAAATCCTGGCCTGTCACTTTAATAAAGGAGAACATGGGGACACTCAGCAGGTGTTAAACATTATTAGAGCTCTGCTAAGATCACTGTTAATAAGTTCTTATTTTTAAATTGTAAGCACTCCTGCTGATGGGGCAATTTGACTTCTCAATCACCAGTTGCTGGACTCACCCTCTGCCTTGGCAGCTTAGAGCTAAAGGACTGTGAAAGAGCCAGCCAGTTATCTGTATGATATCACCGTTTACAACATTGTCAGTGTGCTCCAGCTCCCCAAGGAATAGCCTCGGGCAAGACTGGTTCAGCTTCTACCAGAGGTTTGCTAGCACCACCTCAGCGAGTCCTAGATGACCCTGCAACCACTGTCAAGGAAGGACAGTTTTCTGATAGCTTAGTGGTGACTGCGATGCTAGTGTTAGGACAAGGCTGTGATTGGTGCAAACACAATGCTTCATTTACATATAAGCTTTTCTGAAAGTGGCACAAACACCCTTCCTTAGCCTGTCTAGTCAGGCTGTTGAGCTCACTTTGTCAGCTAGGAGATAACCTCTTGTGCGGCCTCCCCAAGAAAAGATTCTCTCCAGTAGCGTTTCCTTGCTTATTTCTAATAGCTGTGAGGCTAAGCTGGTGATACAAAGTCATGAGAGTGGCAGCAATAGCAGACGGAGCGGCAGGCAGAGCTGGAAACCTGCTGTGCGGCTGGCTATTTTGACGGCTGAAGAGGCAGAGATAAAGGAGTGAAGCATGAAGAGCCAGAAAAGAAAACTGCAAACCTCCTTGTACTGAGGTTTCAAGTGCTTCTGGATTTTTACAATTCAGACACCTTGGCCTTAAGCTTAGCTTTGGCCTCTGTAAGGAGAAGGAGCGGGCGGTAGTGGCGCAGCCTTTAATCCAGCACCTTAGGAGGCAGTGAAGGCGATTTAGATTCGAGGCCGCTGTCTACAGGTGAGTTCAGGACAGCCGGGCTACACAGAGAAACCCTGTCTCGGGAGGAAAAAAAAAAAAAAAAAGAAAAAAAGAGAGTGAGTTCAGGACAGCCTGGGCTACACAGAGAAACCTGTCTCGGAAGAAAAAAAAAAAAAAAAAAAAAAAAAGGGAGAAGGAATACCAACTTCTTAAGTCGACACAACAGCTGTAATACTTATAAAGAGGCCTACCTAATAACTTAGTATTTTAGAGCAAAGGGCCTAGTTACTAGAGGCTTCCACAAAATCTGTGATGCTTAATTAAGGGTCCAGCATCCTTGGCATCCTTGGCACTAGAGGAGGCACCCTTCTCCACCTGTCTGTTGCCACCACTGCCAAATGCCATGGGATATAAGCTGTCAAAGACCAGCACTTGGGCTGGAGAGATGGCTCAGCGGTTAAGAGCACTGACTGCTCTGCCAGAGGTCCTGAGTTCAATTCCAGCAACCACATGGTGGCTCACAACCATCTGTAATGGGATCTGATGTACTCTTCTAGTATGTGTCTGAAGACAGCTACAGTGTACTCATATAAATACTAACTACTATTTAAAAAAAAAAAAAAGACCAGCACTTAAAGGTCTCTATGCCTACCCATGATCTATCCAGAACAAAAAGGCTTGGGGGTGGGTGCTGTCCACATTACTATCTGTAAAACCCCAAGTTACCCACAAGTTACTTTTCTGTGCCTCTTTTTTTTTTTTAGGTTTTTTGAGACAGGGTTTCTCTGTGTAGTCCTGGCTGTCCTGGAACTTACTCTGTAGACCAGGTTGGCCTTGAACTCAGAAATCCGCCTGCCTCTGCCTCCCAAGTGCTGGGATTAAAAGTGTGCACCACCACTGCCCGGCTCTGTGCCTCATCTTATTCATAAAACGGAAGGTGGGAAAAGACTTAGCTTCTTTGGAACATATGGTCTTCAGCTATTACTTAGTCCCTGGCCATGGACATGTCCAATGTCAGCCATTATTACTGAGTCTGATTAAACCTTCAGAGTAGGAATTATCTTGTCAAACTTACTCCTTTAGAGTCTCATATACAGGAGAGGTGTGGCGTTTATTAATGCTTATGTTTCTAGACAAAATGTGAAGTTTCTCACCACTAAAACAGCAAATACATGTCTTAAGCCACTACACAAACATGTGCACAATCACAGATCTCAAGAGTCCACATGCGTCTGGCAGTGGTGGCACATGCCTTTAATCCCAGCACTTGGGAGGCAGAGGCAGGGGATTTCTGAGTTCAAGGCCAGCCTGGTCTACAGAGTGAGTTCCAGGACAGACAGGGCTATACAGAGAAACTCTGTCTCGGAAAAACCAAAAAAAGGGTCCACATGCCATTGTGCAGTGGAGAACATAAGGAAACTGATCATGTATCCCTAACTCAAAGTAATCTATTGCACTCCAACACACAAGACTACATGTACACACAGTGATCCAGTCTGGCCCTGATTCTTGGTGTAGCTCTCTCCCTTAGCAGTAGAGAACAGCAGCCTTCTAAGAATGAGAACTGCTCTCATTACTATTTGCTTCATCTTGGACACACATCTATTTCCCCAGGTATGATTTTAGTTTCCCTGTATGTAGAATTTTGTCTTTGGAGGCAAGGTCTCACTCTGTAGTTCGGTTGGCCTTCAAAGGCTAATCTTCCTGTCTTTGGTTTTACTTAAGCACTGGGATTATAGGGGTGTAGCACCAGGGTTGGAAAAACACATAAAACTTCATCTTCCCTTTCTTCCTCCAAATTCAATATTGATGGGCTACTACTTGCCATAATCTGTGTACAGTCTGGTTCCTGTCAAACAAGGAAGTTCCTAACCCCTAGATGCCAGAGTCCAAAGAACTAAGTCTGTAATTTCAGGTGGCTTTCAGAGCCACACTATAAAGACTTGTTCAGACAGGTGCAGTGGTGCAGGCCTTTAATTCCAGCACTCATGAGGCAAATCTCTGAGTTGAGACTAGTCTGGGTCTACAGAGTGAGTTCAGCACAGTGAGAGGTACACAGAGAAACTGTCTTAAAAACAAAACAAAACAAAACAAACCAAAAAAACCAACCTATTTTTGTTCAAATGTAGTATCTTGGAACCCCAATGTATACAAAGATTAAACATTTTATTATTAGCATTTCTTTATTTATACTGACTCCAAAACATATTTAAAAGCAGACCCTTTGGCAACACATCAGATATATCACAAACCTAAAGATAGTTGTAGAAACTGACCACAGCATTCAGTTGCGCTTTTTTTTTTTTTTTTTTTTTGGTTTTTTTTGAGACAAGGTTCTCTGTGTAGCCCGGGCTGTCCTGGAACTCACTCTGTAGACCAGGCTGGCCTCGAACTCAGAAATCCACCTGCCTCTGCCTCCCAAGTGCTGGGATTAAAGGCGTGCGCCACCACCGCCTGGCTTTCAGTTTCGCTTTTTGATTGCAGAGAATAACTGATTTATAATCAAAGAAACTCTAAATATCTTAGCCAACCTTGGCTCAGGGTCTTCAGCATAAATGTGGGCAACACCTGAAAACTATTGATAACTGATAGCACCATCACATTTGACTATTAAACATGCATATAAACTTTGGCTTTCTGGAACACTGTACTAGCAGAATGGTCTTTTGATTTAAATACAATGTAGAATGACATCATTTATATCAGTAAAACACTGGGGAGACATTCAGTAGGGTGAACAACACGACAGAGGTTTGGCAAGTTACTTTGGCAGCACAAAGTAGGGATGGGCTGATCACTGCAATTAGCTCCTCCATCATGTTCTGCTCATGATGACAGCCTTGCTGGTCTTGGGTCAAGTGAAACAGCCTTCTAATTCGGCCTGAAGAAGGGCCTCTTCCTCTGCTGCCTCCCTTATCTTTAATCAGTGTCAGCAACTGCAGTAAGCCTGGGGCTGGGCTACCCTCTGGTAGTCCAAGCTCTCTTCGAACTGACTTTCGGACTGCCCCAGCAATGACTTGGTCTAGACGGGCCTGATTCACTACTTCTTTCTCAATGGCTCCTTTCTGTACCAGTTTCTGTAACAAAGGCTCCAACCTTAGAACATAGGCAGACAGCTTTTCATCATCCTTCTGGTAAGTAGTAAGGTATTTGACCTGCAATGCCCTAGGATTATCAATAATCCCAAATATTGTCTCGAGTGTCTTCAGGCATTCCGCAACTGTAATGAAGGGTTGTTTATCTTGAGGACTCGAATAATTTCAAATGCTGGGCCTCTAAGGCTCTCTATCAGCCGCCTTCTTTTCTCTACATCTGACACCTGCCATGTTTTCATCACTTGGGTAGTATGAAACAGCCAAGATTCAAATTCTTCCTCACCTGGTCCCGGGGGATCCCTGCCTGAGAACACATCAGCCTTTTGTACCTCAGATACTGCAGGGTACGCTTAAGAGCCTCATCTAATGCCTGGGCTAACATGGGTGCTCGAACTTCAGGGATCATTATGCCTGGTCTAGGTCGAGAGGGTCATTCCGATTCCCAAGAACTCTGGTTAATTCACCCATCGTCATACCCTCTCCCTTTAAAAACTCACTTAATCTGCATAAAAAGTCATTATCAGCATCAGGAGGCTTAAAGATCACTCTCCAAGCACCTCCTTTGGCAGGTATCTCCTTGGGGACTAGGGCACTGCCAGTCTCTACTGTAAGCCCAATCAAGGCTACATTCTTGTTCTCTTCTCTCTGAACATTCCTCCCAAGCAGTCTGTGTTCCCCTAAGGGAGCAAGGCCAGCCTGTAGGGCCTCCTCGATGTCTGCCACTCCGCAGGTCAGAGGGATGCCGGCAACCAATAGTGCTTTCCGAGGGTTCATATCCATCCCTCTGCACCAGTCTTCTAAGAGTCTCAGTGTCATGGTGTCCAAGAGTATTTAAATCGTAATTCGACCAGGGCGCAGCCGCCACCACCGCCGCTCACAGTGATGTCTCTTTAACAGGCAGACGTCCGGGAGCCTGAGAAAACAGAGCATCCAAGTTAAGTTAACGGTGTGTGATTCCCGACCAGTTCCTCCGCCCACCCGCCTCCGGCGCCCATATACGAACCAGTCAGGCCTGCGCACCATCTGCCTATAGATGCACCGTTCAGGTCCCGGGAGGGCGTCTGACCTTTGCGGGCTTCAGGAGAAAGCGCGGCGATGGGAGACACGGGCTCCCCGTGCCCGCCTCCCGGCCGCGGGCAAAGAACGACCGCGGCAAACGCCTCAGGGCGCAGACAACCGCCTCCGGAGGCGGCGTGAAGCAGACAGCCTGACGTCATGAGAGGCAGGCGCGCGCTTCCGGCCCAAGACGGAAGCTCTGACGGCGGCGGTATCCGGGACTGCGAGCGGGCGGGCCACTCAGGACAGGAAGGTGAGACCCGGGGCTGATCAGCTCGGTTGTCAAGCTGGCCCGGCGTCCGGCCGGGAGCCGAGCTCGGGGCTCTGCAGGTCAGCCTGGCGCCACTGCCCAACCCAGGCTCGGTGGCCGGTGCTGTGGGGGGCGGGCCCGGAGGTCCCGTGGCCAGGCATCTCCAGGTGCTTCCCCGCGCCTGGGGCTCCAGAGGGCGACGGGGCCCGCCGCCGCGTGACCAGCCGTAGTCACGCTGAGCTTAATCACTACTAGCTCGTGCTCCCGCCGGCCGCGCTCACCTTCTTCAGCTGCGCGACCCAGAGGGTTTCTCTTAAGGTGGCTTGTTCTGAA